>CM051363.1:12811623-13086623 GCA_028015245.1 Cardamine occulta | reverse complement strand
CCTTGTAAAATATGGTATAGTTTACAAAAGTTTGACAAAGTTTAAGGTATTTTCGCAAATAATCTTTATTATACATATTTCTCTATACCGGCTAAATAGTGATAATGATTGTAATCTGTTTTCAGTTCATTGGTTATTTATTCTTAAATGACAAAGAAAAAGAAAGTATAAATGTTTATTTTTGTGGCGAATAATTGTGACGTTTTATAGTATATAAAATTTGCAAAATCCCAAACATTAATTTGATAGTAACTTTTAATTGATAAACATTTTTATTTCAAAAACAAAACTTTTCATTTTTCATTTTTCACATAATGTAAATTATTATTTAATATTAACAATATATAATACTGTAATAATAATCACTGTATTAGGAAAATTAATCATTTCAATATGTGATTCTCATATTTCAGAATCATATCTTAAAAGAAAAACGTTACATAAACATTTTTCAGCTGTTTTAATTTTCATATCTATATTTATATCATGAGTAGATTTATTTCTTGATTAAAAAGATATAATAATATCAAATAATTAATATTATGTATATATTCTCGACATTACAAGTATGTTATTACTTTCTATTTACCGTTTTCATCTTAACAAAAAAAAAACTGATTAACAAAAAAAAAGTAGGGCAATTTTTAAAAATAACACTAATTTTCATTTATGATAAAAAAATAGCATTTTTTGTTAAAGATTAATTTTTTTATATAGCACAAAATCTGCTAACCTCATATTTTTAGGGTTTAGGATTTAGGGTTTAAAAATCTTAAACCCTAAACCATACCTTATACCCAAACAAATTATACCTTAAATTCTAAAATACTTACTCCAAACAAACAAATTTAAATTTTTATCTTTTATAAAAATGTGTACTATTTATAGAACAAAAATTTCATTTTGTGCAATTTCTCAAAATAATATAAATATTAAAATAAGCTAGTCCAAAAAATTCATATAAAATAAAAATAATAAAAGGTGAGATATGTCAAATCATGAAGTTTCGTCGTAAATCCAAAATTTTGACGAGTAAACAGAGAACGACATTTTTTTTTTTTTTTTTGGTCTCTTTCTTAATTTCGACTCTTGACCTGACGAAAAAAGCTAAGGGGAAGGGGAAGGTCTGCAAAATCCCTTCCCTTCTTCTTTAACAAGATTCATCATCAATCATCATCATCATTAGCTTCCTTTTCTCCTCCATAGCCATAGCCACGATGAAGCAGTGTACTCACGGAATTGATGGTTTACGAAGCACCGGTCTTTCACCTTCCGCTCGACCTTTCGCCATTATTCCTTCTTCTTCTTCTTCCTTGTCTCTCAAATCTGAAATTGAAGATTCTATCTGGCGTGATTATACTTTAGACCTCTCTTTCTTATCCTCTGATGACCAAAGAAGTGGTCTTGATGATGATGATTCATTATCTAACTTGTCTCGTGATGTAGAAACAACAACCAAAGGTAATTCAAAGTTGTGTTTTGTGAATTTATGCAATTGTGATGAGAAAGAACAGATCTTTTTGGTGTTAAATAACTAATTTTGTTGATGTTCGGTTCTGTGTTTGTGAATTTATGCTATTGTGGATGATAGAACAGAGCTTTTTTGGTCTAAAGAACTAATTTTGTTGATGTTCGGTTCTGTGTTTGTGAATTTATGCTATTGTGGATGATAGAACAGAGCTTTTTTGGTCTAAAGAACTAATTTTGTTGAGGCTTTGTTCTGGAATTTTTGCAGAAGCTTGTTCTGGAAATGTTTTGGTAAACCCTGATCAAGTTTTATTGAAATTGCCTGAGGTGTTGATTAAGTCTTCAAAAGTTGTTGGTGATGATGATAAGTTGGATCTGTCTTGTGTCAACAGAACCGTTTTGTCTGAGAAATCTTCTGATCAAGATGATGATGACTCTGAGGAAGATTCTCCTTGTTGGACAGGAATGCATTCTCATAAGACTTTGGCTTCAGGTACCAAATCTGTGCCTTCAAGGCGTTCTACTGATGATCTTAGTGGTTTTTTTAGATTGAATCCTTTGGCACCTCAGTTTATACCATCTAATTCTAAGAAGAAATTTGATATGGATGGGGAGAAATGTAAAGAGAATGGTTGTTCTTCGTCTTTGAAGAAGTCTTTGTCTTCAACTTTTCCATCTTTGTCAGGAGAGTTCGACTTAGGCGATCCTACTCTTGAAAATGGAATCAGCACAACAAGCATCTTGACCCAAAATGCAGATGAGATTTTGGGTTTAGTATCTGGAGATGACGTTTCTAATACCGTGAGCATGTTGGATTCTAGAAATGATTTCCAAACATCTAAAAAGTTGGATCCTTTGGCTCCTGTTTTTGTTCCCTCGAGTGCAAAACTAAGTCCTTCTGTCCATGAGAAGCAAGGAGCTTTTGAGACTAATGCACTTTCCACTTCTGCTCTTACTTCTTCAAATGATGAGTTGCTAAATAAGGTCAAGGTAGAGACACAATCTGGAGAGGTTGGCCGTAGTATTAAGATTCGATATTCAGATGGTGTTCATGAATCAGGTTCAACATCTTCATACAATCCCTGGACTGAATCCAAAGTTGGGATGACTGAGTATTCAAAACTAGGAAGCTCCAGCAATAAGTCTCATGGTCAGCGGAAATTGAATCCATTGGCTCCTCAGTTCTCTTTTGCAAATACTAAACAGAAAGCATATAGCTATGAGAGGAACCAAGCTGCAGACGATTTAGTACTAGTTGTGAATACTACCGGTTTATCCTCTCCAACTGGTTATTGGGACCATGATGCAGACTTGGCGCAATCCTCAGTATACATTTCACCTGGAAGTTCTTCACTTATATCTCCAAATGTGGACAATAACTTTGGGTCTACTAATTGGTTTGCAGTGGAGCCAAAACCTATCCTTTCAGTAAAGGGTAATAAAGCTTTATCAGGCCAATCTCCAAAAATGGATGTGAAGAAACTACTTACAACAATGCACGGACTGTCAGAGTTGCTAACACTTGCACATGGTTCAGAATCTTCAGATTCACAGTGTGTAGAAGAATTTCGTCTTATTAACAGTACCGTAGAGAATCTCAACCTGTACATCAAAAACAACATTCAAGAACAGGCTGTGAATGAAAACGTTCCACGACGTAGTTCATATGATTTAAAGCTCTCACCTAACAAGAGTAAGGTATGTTGTTCTTCCTGTTTTTTTGTATATATTTTTTCGTAGCTATGGATTACTGTTAATGGGTCACAATGATTCCAACTCTTCTGTATTAGCTATCGATTAGAGACCTTCAGCTTCCAACGGCAAACAATATGAATGTCGACCTTGATGTGAAAAGGAAAGATAAATACTCCATGGTTTCAAGGGATATGGTCCCGGATTCTCGTTTGTATCAATACGGTGCGACCAAAGATAACGGCTTTGATCAGGTATGTTTTTTTTTTCTGCTTATTTGAGAGGTGTGATATCTGTTGTTTTAGTGGGAGGTAGACCGTTGGTTTGATAATGTGTGCAGGTTGTGGCTAAAAGTGGTTACCAACAGAATCATCAAGACGAGGAGCAGATTAACCAACATGCACTGTTCTATAAAAGCTTATGGCTGAAAGCTGAAGCAGATAGGTGTTTGATGGTATACGAGACTTCTCTTTCGAATCCAAATCCTTGAGGAACATTAGAAAGGTGATAATACCTCTCTTAAAATACACATCCTCTGCTTTTACTTAGGAGTAAAGTTTGAAGGGTATTTACATATCAGATTTGGTAAGGCTTTCCCAAGTTCCTCTAGAGCATTTGCTTTCGATTTTGCAGGTTGGCATGTAAATTTCAAAGAACAGCCTCAAGATCTCTCCAATTTCTGAATGGAGACTTAAATCTATTCCTAAGAAGTGGTGCAGAAGGATGAAGTTGGTGCTCTCTTTTTTACAGGTTTTATTTTATTTATGGTTGTGTCGATTCAAGAGTAATGAGTTGAATCCATACAAATCATTACTGATTAAACTTTTTTTTTTTTTTGTTTCTCTTGTTAGAACCTGGATGTTGTTTAGACGTGGAGCCTTTGGTTGCTTTGCTTAGCTAAAGATTTTTAACGTTTTTATTGTTATGGCTCTGAACTTAAAATTTGCAGATGTATAACAAATCTATGTTACTCTTCTCTTAAACTATTATGCGATCACTGGTTTTGTTATATATACAGTGCTTCTATCATACTTGAATGGCCACAATGACCCCAAATTAGACATACTTAAGATCAATAATGTTCCAAGAAAATGGTAGCCAAAAAGTAATGGGACAAGAAACAATGAAACAAAACCAAAAGGGACAGTGTAGTGATGGTGGCTAATAATATGGGGTGAGTTTCATAATGGCTTCAACAATATCTCCATCACAGGCCTTAAGGGCCTTGACTGCTTTGCCTTAGAGACACCTGCTTGGCTCATGACAAGATCAATGTCTTTGTCTTCAATACCTGTCATCAACCTCTTCTTCGTCTTCTTCCTCCATGGCAGCTTTAAGTTCCAAAAGGGCTGAAACAATACTTCCATCACAGGCCTTTAGGGTCTTGACAGCTTTGGCCCTAGAGACACCTGTGTGGTTCATGAAAAATATCAATACCTGTATCATCAACATCTTCTTCGTCTTCAGAAGCATCAGTAGGGCGAATAAATGCCATGTAAGGCATCTTGAACTTCTGAGAACCCTGAGTTTGTTGTAGCCTGAGAAATCAGATCTTCGATCTCGGATGTTAAGATATCGATTTTCTTCTCTAACGCTTCATAGTTCTTCTCTAACTTCTCCAATCGTGTTGCAGGTGTAGTAGTCATCCTCTTTAGGTCAAGTAAAAAACTTTCAAAAAAACCTCGGATGTCTCACAAGCGAAACCTAATCACCTATTTAATTAATCACTATTTATAATAAAACGTAATAGTAAACCCTATGAGAAAAGGAAACAAAAACATTTAAATACTAAATAATTTCCTAAATCACTAGATACTTATCCTCTTTTTTTTTTTTTTTTTTTTAGGAGTAAAGTTCAAACTTTAAAGTATTCCAAATATATTTATGTCACTCTTCTCTTAACTACGAACTAATACTAATGTCATTTTTCTTTTTCTTATGTACATGTATAGTGCTTCAGTCTTGTTAACTTGGCTAATGGGCTAGAATGACCCCAAATTAGACATAATTAAAGCCTAGATTTTGATTTAGAAAAAGGCGGCGGCAAAAAATGGTCTCAAAGAAACAGTACAGAAACCAATAATGTTCCAAGAAAACGGTAGCTGAAAAGTAATGGCCGGACAAGAAACAATGAAACAAAACCAAAACGACAATGTGGTGCTTGTGGCTCTGCAATTCAATCCTATGTGGTGAGTTCCATAATGGCTGAAACAATATCTCCATCACTTGCCTTTAGAGCCTTTACAGCTTTGGCTTTAGAGACACCTGCTTGAGTCATAACAAGATCAATGTCTCTTGCTTCAACTCCCGTATCATCAACATCTTCTTCGTCTTCTAGTGGAGCCATGGTAGCTTCAGAAGCATCATTAGGTAGCATAGATGCCATGTCAGGCATCTTGAATCTCTGAGCAGCCTGAGTTTGCAGCTGAGAGCTCAAATCATCGATCTTGGCCTCTCCAAATATGACATAAGTCTCAGCATTGGGACTCTTGTAAACATCTGGCTTCGAGATGACGAATAACACATTTTTGGATCTTTTGATTGTCACTCTGCTAACATCTGAGATAGGTTTCATTCCAAGCTTCAGAACAGCTTTACGACTTTTCTTCTCGCTTCTACTTTGCTTTGAACTCTCATTTCCACCTTCTCCTTCACCTACACAGTCAAAAACATGAATCCAAAACACACAAAATTAACCAAAGTTTCTCTTAAGAGTTGTAACTCAGGCTTGATGTAACAGAGAATCCAATCTAGACTTAAAACATGTATAAATTGTGAGTTAAAGAAACTCAAGTTCAACAATATTCTGTAAAATGACTTTTAAATTTCTATAAAACCTCATTTTCATAAACCTAAATCCAAAGCTTATGACTTTTAAACGAAGGAACATTCGTAAACCACTCAAAATCAAACCATGAATAATAAACTATAACCAAGGCATTCCGGTTAAGAGAAATAATCAAACCGGAGGGAAAAGAAGAATACATTACCTTGGGCGTCCTCATCGTCATCATCGTCTTCGTCTTCCTCTCCATCTTTCACGTCTTCTACAACAACGTCGTCTTCCTTCTGTTTCCACCACAAACATTATCAGAATCGACTACAAAAAAAAACGAAAAATTGAACAGAGGAAAAGAAGAAAAAAAACCTGTTGTTTCAATTGCTCTTTGATGGATTCAATCAGGTTCTCCTGCGATTTCTCTTCCTCAACAATTGCTCCTGGCATGTTTTCTTCTTTAGCGATGAATAGCGAAGCTCGTGTGACAGAGATGGAACGAATAAAGGAGATAATGATTCTCTGCTCCGCGGTTCACCCTACCCAAACCCAGACCCAATGGTCTCAATTTAAAAGCCCATTGGGCCTCAGTTCACATTACTTTATCACTGTTTCTTCTCTGGTTTTTATAGAAGCTTCTGCTTTATTTGATCATGATTGGTTTTTTAGTTACTTCACTTGGCCAATCAAAATACCTTTTTGTTTTTTTTTTAAATAAATAACTTTCTGGTTTTTAATCTGTTTAGGAATGTTTATGGGAGGAATATTCTCATAACTATTTTCTAAATTTGATTTTTTTTGAGAAATTCCCTAAAATAGCACCAAAATATGTTTTTTGTGACAAATTTAGCACATATTTTTATTTAGGACAAAAAAATATTTTTATAAAGGGTAATAATTAATTTTTTTGGTTTGGGTTAAGTATTTTAGAATTTATGATATAGTTTTGAGGAGGTAGGAGGTATTATTTAGGGTTTAGGGCTCTAAACCCTAAACCCTAAAAATATGAGGTTAGAAGATTAGTGCTATATAAGAAAATTACCCTTTAATAAAAATAATTTTTTGTCATAAATGCAAATGTGTGCTATTTTTGAAACAAAAACTAAATTTTGTGCTATTTTTGAGAATTGCCTTTTTTTTTTCAAAATTGTCAGCTCAGTGGTCAAATTAGAAACGATTACTTCTTGTTTACTTGTCCAAAGATACGAGGCATTCACAATTTTGACTAGAAATTCTCAAAAAAATTACTTTGGTTCAGATTCAGTAAGCAAGAGAATAAAAAAAATGGAAGAACAAAAGCTATCCTTGTATGCAATGATCTTATCGAGCTCCTCTGTACTTACCATGGTTCTAAAGACAGCCATAGATCTTGGTCTTTTCGACATATTAGCCAAGTCTGTCTCTTCTTCTTCCCTCTCTGCTTCTCAAATCGTGTCTCTCTTGTCTAGTAAAACACAACAACCTCATGATTCAAGCTTGGTCAATCGGATTCTTCGGTTTCTTGCGAGCTACTCCATAGTCACATGCTCTGTTTCCACTGATTACGGTGAGCCATGTGTGGTATATGGCTTAGCACCTGTTTCCAAGTACTTCACCAAGAACCAAGATGGAAGTGGCTCGCTGGCTCCGTTGGTGAATTTGTTTCAGGACAAGGTCGTGATTGATATGTGGTAACATCACTAACTAACTCTTTTTGTCTGAAAACGTGAGGATCTAACAAAATGTTTGTGTTATTTGATTGTTCTTGATTTTAAGGTGCAACCTTAAAGATTCTGTTCTCGAAGGAGGGTTTCCATTCAACAAGACTCATGGTTCAAGCGCGGTTGAATTAGTGGGAAGAGATACAAGATTCAGAGAAGTGTTTCAAAGCTCAATGAGAGGTTTCAATGAAGTTTTCATGGAAGAGTTTCTGATTAACTACAATGGTTTTGATGGTGTGAAGTCATTGGTTGATGTTGGTGGTGGAGATGGTTCTCTTCTCAGTAGAATCATCTCCAAGCATCCTCATATCATTAAAGCTATTGACTTTGATTTGCCCTCTATAATCAACAGTTCATCAGCTTCTCCAGGTATACACAAAAGTTCTTGAAACGATTCTTTTGTATTGTAAGTAACTTTTTATGGTTTGTAGGTATTTAGAATGTTGCTGGAGATATGTTTACAAGTATTCCTAAAGGAGAAGCCATTTTCATGAAGATTAAATTTGTTTTAAGCTTTTAACATATCTTAGCAGAAGAATCATATACTTAAAAAGATAAAATAATTTAGTTTTCTTGTGTGTTTTGTTACATTTTTACAACAGTGGATGCTACATAGCTGGGACGATGAGCATTGTGTGAAGATACTCAGCAACTGTTATCAATCGTTACCGTCAAATGGGAAAGTGATTGTCATCCATATGATAATCCCAGAATTACCAGGAGACACTCTCTTAGACAGAAGCTTGTTTCAGTTCGAGTTTTTCATGACAAACATGAACCCATCAGGGAAAGAAAGAACAAAGATTCAATTTGAGAACTTAGCTCGCCTCGCTGGATTTTCTAATGTCCAAGTTCCATTTACATCTCTCTGTTTCTCAGTTGTAGAGTTCCACAAGAATGAGTGATTTGTATTCGTTAGATTCAATAAGATAAGACTCAAGAATTAATAATTCTGTTCTCGTTCTACTAGAATAGTTACATAACTGACTTTAAACTCTCTCTTAAGATACCAATAACTTTGTCAAGTATCGCGTCTATGTCTACCAAGAGCTTGATCCTAAGCATGCCACTCCAAACATAAGAGACGATTTGATTTCTCTGTTTTGGTGACCGGGCCTTGTGGTTGCTTCAAACACAATCCACCTACTGAGAGCTTCGAACAGCAAGGCTATGTGCTTTAATTGCCGGTTACGGTTATATACGGTTAAAACAGTTACGGTTATATACAGTTTTGGTTATATACGGTTATATACGATTCAATTATTTGATGATTAAAATAAATATTAATACTAGTAGCATTTTTAGTTTACACAAAAAATTACGGTTATGATTAATTATTTTTCTACTTTCAAAATGGTTACGTTTGTAATTTTAAGATTAACTATGTGGTTAACCAATGGTTTTTATACGGTTACGGTTAATTAATGGTTACGGTTGATAATTTACGGTTAATTATAACTAATATATTTTTACGGTTAATAGTTATGATTTTTAACCATTTTATCTGGTTACAGTTGAAAATGGTCTAAAATACGGTTGCGGTTAGATTTTGGCCATGCCTACCTTGAAGACGACTTAGTCTATCGATATATGAAGGGATTAGGTAAGCTTACTAGCCTAAACAATTCAGATCAAGGAAAGATATCACAAGCTTTTCACTGTAACGGCTTACTTTTATGCGTGAGCGTGACGAAGGACAAAAGACTAGTCTCGTGGTTTGGAACCCGTATTCAGGACAAATCAGAAGGATCGAACCAAGAAAAGCTTTCGACAAATTAGATACGTATGCTCTCGGATACGACAAAAACTCCAAAACCCAAAAAATCCTGAGGTTTTTGAATTGTTACGAACATAAGCGCCTAATTCACCTAATGCATGAAATCTACGATTTTAAGTCTAGTTCATGGAGGGTTCTTGATGTCACTCCTGATTGGGCTATTTCTGATTGGAATATTGATTCTTATCAACGCGGCGTGTCTTTGAAAGGAAATAATTGTTGCATTTGCCTAAGGCCAGTGATTTACGCAAAATAATCATCATATCGAACTCTCAGGTCTTTGTTGGAAATTACACTTTGAAACGAATACGGTATTATCAGAAACTACACTGAGGGTTTTACAATAGAACTGCTTTCTTTTTTGGTTCAAGAACCGGAGGGTCGATGTCTATCCCCATGTTCGCTGCAGTACCTGCGATGATTCTCATTGCGGATTCAATGGTTGTGCAGTTCAGGTCAGGCAGCTTCTCTGCTGCAATTGTTTGCAGTTGGTCTTTCGTTATCGTCCCAACTTTAGCTTGCTGTGGATCTTTCGATCCTTTCTCAACACCTATTACCAAAACTCAACAAATGTCAAACATCACAAAAATCCCAAGACGATACAAGGAAATTGTATGGTTCCACCACACCTCATACTATCATATCAACGATCTTTTAGTAGAAGCTCAAGTAAAGATCTAACAAAACTCAAGCTATTCAGGTTTACCAAAGCAAAGATAAGATTCAACCAAGCGGCCTTATGATCATTTCTATAGAGGAAAAACAATTATAAAAAAATGCACATTTCATTAGTCATGGGACTCATTCGGGTTTCGAACAAAAGAATACCTGCAGCCTTAAGCAACAAAACCGAAGCAGGCGGTGTCTTGAGGATAAAAGTGAAGCTCTTATCCTGCAACCATACAATATTAATAGGTTTTTAATACACATCTCCACCATTCAAAAGCCACACTATCACAAGTTATAGATGAATACCAAATACACAAAAAACATTAACAACAGTAACAAAACACAGTTTTTAATAACAAATTACCAAAATGTTACTCTTCTTTAGCTAAATCAAACAACAAATCAAGATTTTTAGTAAGAGCAGTGTAAACTCACATCGAAGACAGTGATTTCAACAGGAATGATATAACCAGCTTTATCAGCAGTTCTAGCATTGTAATCTTTGCAGAAAAGCATAATATTAACTCCTTTGGAACCAAGCGCCGGACCTACAGGTGGCGCCGGAGTTGCTTTTCCCGCCTCTAAAGCCAGTTTAATAACTCCCACAACTACAAAATTCACAACCCATAAACGCTAATAAACCTCAGAAATTAAGAAAATTTCTAGGTTTTAAGGAAATGGGTAGTGTAAGTTTGTACCTTTCTTAGCTTTGCCTCCAGGTTTAGGTGGTGCCATGGCGATAACGGTGAGAAATCTTGGGGTTGAAGAGAGAAGTGGAGACTGTTTCTTTCCCAGAAACTGGACGGAAACATTTGCTTTGGAGGATAATTTGGTGGAAAGAGAATGTGAGGGTTTAGAGTTGGGATGTAGAGAAGATGAGGTTGAGCTGCAAATGGTTGATAGAGAAGAAGACGCCATTGATTTCACTGTGAAAGCTGAAGGCGTGTTCACAGAGAGTTGAGTTTGTCTCGGGGAAAAATCCTATCCACTTTTGAGTTCTCAATTCATGGGCTTAATAGGCCTAAAATTCCCAGATTCAGTAAGCCCATCTACTGTCCGAAAACTTTAAAGTAATTAGTGATGTCAAACCCCGTATGGGCAAAAAATCCGTACCCAAAACCAAAACCCAAACCTGATCCAAAAATATGAATTGAGCTCGATCCAAAGTTTAAAATATTCAAACAGATCTTAGAACACCTGAATCCGCTTTATACTTCAGCAGATAATCGAATGAGTATCTAAATATCTAAAATATAATTATATATATATAAATATTAATTATATTTAGACTTGATATCCAATTATCAAAAATTACAATTATAAATCTAAAGATATAAATTATTTTAATATCAAAATAATCAAATTACATAAAATAACTAAAATATCTAAAAGTTTCTGCTTATATTTGTGAAAATTAACCAAAGTTTATTCAAATTTAACAATTTTATTATTTGTTTCTCAACAAATTTCTTTGAAATCTTTTTTTGTGCAAACATCTATTTCATTAGATTAAACTTCAAGTGTACAGCGGAAAGAGGAAATTAAACATGCTCTTTGATTACAACAATAATCCTTTAAACCAAAGGAAGCTGATAAAGATAGATTCTCACTTAAAGAGAGATTGACAGCAGATTTGAAGCGAAGCTTAAATGCGTCGTAGGGGACGTCGCGGTGAGACCCCCAATGTAGAAACCTAGTCGTAACATAATTTATATGTTTTGACGTTAAACAACAGCAATTACCATCGGTTGATATGAAACCGGTTGCATGTTCTAGACCCGTACAAGCTACGGAAGATAACAAGATGGTGAAAGTGTTGGGATGAACTCTCGGTACTGCGCCCCAGCAAATTTGGCCTCGCATAGAGAGCCTTTGGATTCTTCTCTTCAAAGAGTGATGATTTGGCCTCGCATAAGCATCGAAAACCCTAGTGTCTCCTTTGTCGAAGCGGTTGCGAGATTGTAGCGGCTATGCGGCGGCGTGGTGGTGATACGAGATGTCTGGGACAACGCCGGATCTTGTGTCTTCTGAGGAGGCGAGCCTACAGGTCTGGGATAACTTATGAGCAGAGCAGCCGATGGAGCTTGATGGAATTTGAGAGACCCTTCCGTCGTCATGTTAGGCACCGGTTCAAGAATAACTGAGCCATGGTGGGATTCAAGCTCGAGGAGGATCGCGAAGCAATTAGATTCCATGGGTCTAATTGCGCGATAGAGATTAAGATCTAACTCCCAAGAGATGGCAGATTTGGCTTTTGAGAGTAAGCTCGGCTGTAGATCTACCAAAGACAAGAGCGGCATGATCTGAGGGGGCCTGGAAAGCTTCGCAGCTGAATCGAAACTCTTTGCTGCATGTAGTTCAACGCCTGAGGTCTTGGAAATTGATAGAAGAGATAAGTGGTTCTTCCCATGCAGGGAGACAAATCTATAAGAGGCTGAGATATGGTTTGAGAGGGTGTCGCCGGCTGGAGAACTGGTGAAAGATCTCCGAAAAATCTTCAAAAGATCAGAGTTGACGGTGAAAAGAGAGCAAAAGAAATAAACACAGAGCAAACAAAGAGTGAATTGGTCGATGGCGAAAAGGAAAGCCCGACGCCGGCAAGCCGTGGCTTCACCGGCGTCGGAGAGAAGCATCGGAAGGGTTTCCTCGATTTTTGTGCCTTTTCCTCGCAAAATATTTATCTGTAGTCTATATTCTTTCTTAGGTTTTCTACGTTGATATTTTTTCTCCATCAATCAATTGGTTTGAGATCTTCTTCTTTTTCTTTTGTCCATGTTAAATGAAAGTTCATGATATCTTCTTGAGAGTGAGTATTTATTACTAACAAGAAGACTCCACGAACTTGGATTCATATAACATGGTGATGTATTTAGGCAAAAAAACTGACTGTTTCACTGGGGGCAAAATAGACCTTAATATTTACTTTGGATACACTCCAAAACCACTCCACTCCACTATATAAATAAGCAATGAGAGAGAAAATTTTCTCCGTATTTTCATCTGCAGAAATGAGTGGGTAAGAGCACCTCCAATGGTAGAACTCCTCATTCTAAATTTTAAGAATTCCATGTTAAAAACCCCTAAAATAGTTTTTAAATAAGAACTTTTAGATCCTCTCTCTCCTAATTTTAAAAACCCCTCTAATATTTATCATCATTTGTCATTATAAAATTTTAAGAACCCCTCCTCTAAGAACCCCCATTGGAGATGGTCTAAGTTCCTTAATGGTTTCTTCCTTTGATTTCTTTTCTCTTCTATCATTATCATTTTCAATTTCCGACTGTTCCTATAATTTCATGGGTGTTCCGATCTAGTTTCTTTCAACTGGTCACTATGTTGTTTGTTTATCAGTCGCAGCAACGGCCAATTGCAACGACTGAGCGCTATTTTGTTCGTTTTACAGTCGTTGCGGTTAATTTTTATAAATTTTTATTTTTAATTAATGGGATTTTTGCCATATAAAAAAAATATTTTTAGATTTTAAAATAAAACATGTAAATTTTATGTATTTTTATATATTGAAAAAACTTAATGTAATTTGATTTGATTTAATTCATTTTAATTTCATTTTATATAATTTATTTAACAAAAAATTAATTAGTAGAACTTTATTTATTTAATTTTACATAATTTATTGTATTTATATAATTTGACTTTATTTTACATAATTTATTTAAAAAATATTGTTTTAGTTTATTGATTCATAAGTAAATGATCAAAGTACTTCACATACTTTGTTGTGTATGTTTCACTGCTTCAAAAATTTCTAAAGAACAAAATTTTTTATCCCCGACTAGTCTCAAACTCAGCTCCTATCAGTAAATGATCACTCGGGTGATAATGATTCTTTAAGAAGCCGACAACATCTGGATATTCCGGTACATGTAGTTGGAGAATACTCACATGTTTTATGAAGTTTAATTATGCATAAAAGTTAGAAAGTTCCAATTAAATTTAGTTGAAAAAATACAAAAACTTCAGAATTTGAATAACGAAATCCAACAAATGACGGGACAACAAAATGCTTCTAGTTAGGTCACAAATTTACAAAAATCAAAAAGTCGATTTCACAACGAGGGGCACGAAGTGAAAATGAAGATAGTTATGGGTTTGGTTTCTTCCCTGCGGATATATTCTCTTTGTCTCAAGTAAATGAGGTTATCAAGACTTACGAATTTGATAATAGGATATGTTTTTGTCTAATTTTATGTGGATTTTCAGTTAAAGACGTTAGTTTTATGGTTTGCAAAGTATCGAGCTTTCAATTAATAGAAAACTTGAACTTGTGCATAAGGTTAATTTAATTCTAGGATTCTTTAAATTGGGAATTTTATGATTTAGGGATTTTGATTGTTATAATAGGGTTTAAATCCGGTTTAGTTTGGAATTAGGTGGCTAACAATTGTTTGGTAAACATTAAACCCAATCTAGTGTATTCTTAAGTTTTGAAGTGTGATTATGTGTGTTCTGAAATTTTGAAATTTTGAAATTTTGATTCGGATGTAAATATATTTATAACTTTATTTTTGTGGGGAAATAGAAGAAGGTTTTAAGTTTATGTACATCTCATGTTATATGAAAGTTATGTTGGAAAAATAGATCATCAGCCCTACACTTTTAACGCATATACTTCCAGAACATGCTACCACATCGAACACCATAGACATACGGATGTCGCCTACTTCACTGTCCGCGAATATGGATCACGATGTTCAATTATCACCAGAATATGGAATCAGACCATCGTGATCCATATTACATTGTTTTGTATAAAGACTTTGAGCGTTTTATAAATTCTGGTGATAATTGTATTCATAATGCAAATTGAAACGCTACTTTTGAGTTATAAAACAAATAAAATCGATCCAAAATATATCATTATTCAACAATAAATTTTTTATTAAACATAACTATTAAGAAAAGGAATAACTAATGCAAAAATTCATCAAAGTAAAATACATTTGAGTTATCATTCTTTCTAAATACATCTTCACTTATTCCTACATCCAAATAATATATATATCTAATAAAAATAAAAAATAAATATTAAAAGATTTAAATAGTATAGAAACTAACACTAATTTCAAATTTTCTAAAACATTTCTCTACCCAATTTAAACCAATATGCTTGAAAAATATGAATCTCTTTACACCTTTATTTGATCTTTTTTTTTTATTATTTTGAATTATTATATAATACATATAATTAATAAAATTTTAAATTTTGTCTACATATGTTGTGATTCAAATTTTTTAAAAGGGACACAAATTACTCAATCGATGAAGAAAACAATGTGTTTGTTCAATATCTCACATCGGCTAAGAAATTTGGATTTCTTAAACTCTATCAAATCTCAGATTTGTCAACGCATAGTTTATGTTTGAAAGTCGGTGCTCCTATTATGTTGCTATAGAACTTAAATCCTAAAGGTGGGTTATTCAATAATAGATTGCGGATTACACAAATAACTGATCATATTTTAGAAACAATAGTCATTACATGAGATAGAAATGGAAACAAAGTTCTGATTTCTATGATTCTTATATCACCACCTAACGCCAAACTACTATTTAGAATATAAATATTTAAATTATATAAAATTTTAAAATATTATAAATATATATATTTAATCTCTATAAAAATTTAAAATATTAATAATATATAAACTCAATAAAAACTAGAAATCTTTATATAATTCTTTGAGAAGTACGTTTAGAAAATTAATTTATTATAAAATGCAACTAAAGATGTGCTTGTTTTATAGAGTTTGAATAAAAATGAGATTAAAAATTATCTAAAACATTGATTGGGTCATAATGACCAACTGGTTGATAAAATCTCCATACGGGCAGGCCTACATACGGGTATCATTTTCTCTTACGCATTGGATTAAAATAATCAAATCCAAAACATGTAAATGTATAAATGGGATTGAGTACCAGACGGAAAGTTTCCAACTTATACGAGACATGTAGGGTTTCCGTCCAAAATAGACATGTCAAAAACAAATGTAGGATAACTAATTTTGTAATATATATATATATATATATATTTAGAACTACTTATTTATAATAATTACAATGAATTTTAAAAATATTGACCCGTGGAGTAGGATTCTATCTGTCAAACCCTATGTTTCTCATAGTCAGTTTTATGTAGTTTTATCAAAAATAATATCAAAGAAAGAGTTGAGAGTGCTTATTTTAGACAAAGAATGCAAACTTCACAAACAAATAATAAATATAGTTTTCAAAGAGGTTTTGAATTTGGAAAAAAAGATACAAGAGTGTTATCAGATAAACAATCTCATGTTTTATAAAGAGTTGTTAGTTATTTAGATGTTAGGATTTGTTTAATGATTTCAGATTTATCGTACAATGGTTTTATGTTTGGTATGTTTTATGGATATATTTATGATTTGTTGTTTTAGTATTGATAGATGATGTAAATACATGTTTTTGTTTTTGTTTAATATAGATTCTAGTTGCATTTCAAAATGGAACCAATCATATTACATAAAATATGATAAATCAAGGGCGGCTTCGTTTCTCCGTGTGATCAATTCATAAATAAGAACTTTTTAAGAATGAAAAGGTCAACTGAATGGTTCTTGACTCTTGAAATTGGAAATGGAAGGACTTTCTTATGTGGTTCCTCTCATCTTACGAGTTACGAGAGAAAAGGTCCATGAGGCTGCATTTTCAAATAAATCAACAATATACTTTTGATGGAAACAAATATTCATATTCATACTATAAACATACAAATTGCCATAACCCATAATATTAATGTTTCAATATTTTCAAAGTTCAAACAATGTGAGCCTAAAAGAGCTTAACTTTATGAATATAAAAGTATATAATCTTAACCTATATAAACGCATCTTCTTCCTTATGAGTCTCTTCAATTAAATTACATTACATTACATATCTCTAATGGAAGCCAAAATGATGAAAACAACGATACTTATGGCTATATGTTTAATGCTTGCTCTCAACATCGCTGCTGAGACTAAGGTACTTAATATTTTCTTATGGCCAGATCTGAATATTTTGTCAATCCTTTTCATTTTGGTGTTTAAATCAGTTCCTCTATGAGTTTAGGTCTTGGAAGAAGCTAAAGTTTGGGTATGATTTGTTTTGATGATTTGATAGGTTCACATAGTGTATCTCGGTAACACACAACACGATTATCCTGACTCAGTCACCGAGTCTCATCATCAAATGCTCTGGTCAATCCTAGGAAGGTAAAGAAAGTTTACTTTAAAAAAAAAACTATATCACCAACTTTGACCAAAACTATATCCAAACTTCTAAACACATTTTATCCATGTCACATTTCTTCACAGCAAAGAAGCAGCACATGAATCAATGGTGTATAGTTATCGCCATGGCTTCTCAGCTTTCGCAGCCAAACTAACCGATTCTCAAGTAAATCAACTCTCAGGTACTTATAAGAACAAACCGTTATTGAATTGGATTTTGGATTTGGCCATTTGGGACAGCTCTTGTTTGATTTTTTTCACCATGGCTAAATGCATTTCTTATTTTGTGATCAAATTAAAAACAGAGTTACCTGAAGTTGTTCATGTCAGACGCGATAGATTCTACAAATTACAGACAACTAGAACTTGGGAATACTTAAAACACACTTCAAACCATCCAAAGAATCTTCTAAACCAAACTAACATGGGAGAAAACGTCATCATCGGCGTCATTGACACTGGTATAAACCGAATTCTTCCTTGTTAAACCGAATTCTTAGAAAGCTTTTAATTATTAAACCGGTTTGGTTTTATACTTAAAACAGGAATATGGCCAGAGTCTGAATCATTCAATGATATTGGTCTTGGACCAATACCAAAGCGTTGGAAAGGAAGTTGTGAGTCAAAACAGAGTTTCAACGGCTCAACCGTTTGTAACAGAAAACTGATTGGCGCCAAATACTTCATCAGTGGCTTAATCAGCGGTGCTGACGAAAGCAATTGGAACACTACAGAGAATCCAGAATATATCTCTCCTAGAGACTTCAACGGTCACGGAACACACGTGGCTGCAACCGCCGCTGGCTCATTTGTCCCGGACGCAAGCTACTTGGGTCTCGGGAGAGGTACTGCAAGAGGCGGTGCCCCACGAGCCCGCATAGCTATGTACAAGGTTTGTTGGCATTTTGCCTCTGAAGGAACAGCAACTTGTTCAAACGCAGATATTTTGAAAGGAATAGACGAAGCGATTCATGACGGTGTACACGTTTTGTCCATCTCACAAGGGTCCGAGATTCCGCTGTCTTCTGAAGTGGACGCTGGAGATGCTTTGACGGTTGGATCGTTTCACGCGGTTGCCAAGGGAATTCCCGTAGTGTGTTCGGGTGGTAACGAAGGCCCAGCTTCTCAAACCCTAACCAACACGGCTCCTTGGATCATTACCGTTGCTGCAACCACTCAAGATCGATCTTTTCCCACACTTATCACTCTTGGCAACAATGTTACAATTGTGGTAAATAAGCTTTTAAATTGTTTTAAACAGAGCAAATATCACTTTTTCACAATCTCTGTTTAACATTTCAAATTTCCTAAATTTCTTTAGGGTCAAGCATTGTATCAAGGTCCAGATACAGATTTCACAGGTCTT
This sequence comes from Cardamine occulta, assembly GCA_028015245.1. Lineage (NCBI taxonomy): Eukaryota > Viridiplantae > Streptophyta > Magnoliopsida > Brassicales > Brassicaceae > Cardamine > Cardamine occulta. The sequence goes on along the minus strand of CM051363.1, from coordinate 13,067,911 downwards.
GTATACCCTGAAGGTCCAGGAGCAAGCAACGAGACATTTTCTGGGTAATTTTTAAGTCCCTCGTCTTCTCTATGGTTTAACATTTCCATCATTTGTTTAAAATGAGACCTAATCTTCTTTTTCTTTTAACTTTCAGAGTCTGTGAAGATCTTGCTAAGAACCCAGCTCGTATAATAAAAGAAAAGATTGTCTTGTGCTTCACGAAAGCTACAGATTACGGTACCGTGCTCAAAGCTGCATCAGATGTAAGCAACCTTGATGGCTACGGCGTGATCGTTGCAAGAAATCCAGGTCATCTGCTTAATCAATGCAACGGTTTCCCATGTGTCGCTGTAGATTATGAACTTGGAACCGATATACTTTTCTACATACGTTCCACTAAGTAAATTACATAACCTATACATCTTTGTCGAACTTGTAACCATTACCATAATATTGATTTTGTATCTCAAATGGTTGTTTTTGTAGATCACCTGTCGCCAAGATTCAACCTACAAGAACATTGGTTGGACTTCCCGTGGCTACAAAGGTCGCGACTTTCTCATCGAGAGGGCCTAATTCGGTCTCTCCGGCAATTCTCAAGGTAAAGGCTGACTTAGCTACATGATTCTTATGTTACTTTTGACTGAAGTTTCATCTAGTTTTTTTCTATGATTAAACTGAAACTAATTGTGTTCTCTGATACAGCCTGATATTGCAGCACCTGGAGTGAATATACTCGCCGCCACTTCTCCAAACGATACATTCTATGACAGAGGATTTGCTATGAAGTCAGGAACATCGATGTCGACTCCTGTTGTTTCAGGAATTATAGCACTCCTTAAGTCTTTGCACCCTCATTGGACTCCTGCTGCCATTAGGTCAGCCATTGTTACTACAGCCTGGAGAACTGATCCATCCGGAGAACCCATTTTCGCAGACGGGTCAAACCGCAAATTAGCTGATCCATTTGACTACGGAGGAGGCGTTGTGAATTCAGAGAAAGCCGCAAAACCAGGTCTTGTTTACGATATGGGAATTAACGATTATGTTCTCTACTTGTGCTCGGTTGGTTACTCAGATTCATCGATTAGTAGACTTGTCCGCAAGAAGACGGTTTGTGCAAACCCTAGACCTTCAGTTCTTGATCTCAATTTGCCTTCAATCACAATCCCAAACCTTGCAAAAGAAGTTACTATCACTAGAACTGTTACCAACGTTGGACCAATAGGGTCGGTTTATAAGGCTGTGATTGAGGCTCCTATGGGTGTTAATGTGACCGTGACGCCGAGGACATTAGTGTTCAACGCTGAGACCAGGATGCTCTCGTTCAAGGTCCATGTGGCAACGAACCATAGAGTGAACACTGGATACTACTTTGGAAGCTTAACTTGGACTGACTCTGTTCATAATGTTGTCATTCCTGTTTCTGTGAGAACTCAGATCTTGCAGCGTTATTACGACGAGAACTGATTAGATCTCATAATTGTAACTTCACATTCTGCATTCCTTTATTTGTTTTATCTTCTTGTGTTGATGATTGATTAATAATAAGATTAATGTGGCAATTGAATATTCGTACCCCCTACTAAAATCTTATTTCTAAGTTTCTTGGGGAAGAAGAAATAAAACATATGAAAAATAATTTGGTTATGAGAAATTAGGGCTCTTCCCGTGACCTAATTTCCAGTACTCTCCAAGTTCCAGTACCTTATCATGTACTCAACGAGCGCTCTAGACTAGTAGTATTATGTATTGCCGGATTTGTGACTCTGCCGATCAAGGTCATTATGGTGTCGCTTGCTGGGATCTTAAGGGGAGTTCGGCGTGGTTGGTTTCCGTTAATTCAAACCCAGTTTGCCTTTTCCGAGCGAGTGTATCTGTGTGACATGATGACCTGATAGTGTAGAGAGAAACAATCAAAGACAGAGTGACTTTAGGTTCCAGAGTAGTCGCAAAAAGCCCTTACTATGGAGGTAATGGAGTAATGTTGAGTCGTTGCCGACGGGCAGAGCCGTCTCAAAGATTTTAGAGACCTAAACATTTTGTTTATATATTTTTGGGTGGTAAAAAATTTAATGTTTTTATTTTTAATAAACTAGAGAAAATAAGCACTATTTTTAATCTACTAAAATAATTTTTTTTTACTATTTTATTAAGATATAAAATTATAATTTTATACTATTTTTGTAATCTATTTTTTAATTTAACATTATTTTCAACCTATAAAAATATTAAAATTCAAAATAATTTTTGAAAAATACTAGAAATATCTAACACTACTTTTTAATACATGAAATAAAATTTAAACTTATGAAAATCATACTAAAATACATATTTTATCAATATACCAAATAAAAATTTAAAATTAGAGGCTCTAAAATTTGATTAGTATTTTGGAGGCTTAAAGTGAATGCCTTTTTTTTTTTAATTCTATAGACACGCTGATTGAAGCTGTCTGAAGTCCTAGTGAAAGAGGGTCTCCACGACGGTGAATAAAATGGTCACAACTCACCGGAGCTAGCGGCATGGCCTGTGAAATTTCAGAGGTCGACATAAAAACAAGTGATGGGAAGAGATGTGTGTAGCTCCGGGGAACTTGAACGAGTTAATTATTAGACTCCGTTTTGTAAGTCTTCTTTTTTGGTTTGACCAACAATAAATTATTTATTTCCATGAACTTGCATTTCAAAATGGAACCAATCATATTCACTAAAATAACATAAACTAAGGAAATACTTATAATAATTTCTAATAATTAAAAGAAAGAAGAATACTATTTTCTTTTATAAAGAGAAGGTCAACTGAATGGTTCTTGACTTGAGATTGGAAATGGTCCAAATGGAGGGACTTTCTTATGAGAGAAAAGGTCCACGTTGCTGCATTTTCAAATAAAGTAATAATATACTTTTGATAAAAAAAAAATATTCTCGTATTCATATTATAAACATGCAAGTTGTCATAACCCATAATGGATTCAATATTTTCAAAGTTCAGGCAGTGTGAGCCTAAAAGAGCTGACCGTTATGAATAATTGAATATACAAAGTATATAATCTTAACTTATATAAATACATCATTCTTCTAAACGAGTCTCATCAAGTAAATTACATTACATCTCTATGGAAACCAAAAAGAAGAAAACAATGATTCTTGTGGCTATATGTCTAATGCTTGCTCTCAACATTGCTGCTGACACTAAGGTACTTAACCTTTTCTTCTGCTCAGATCTGAATCTCTCCTCAATCTTTTTTCATTTTGGTGTTTAAATATCAGTTCCTCTATGAGTTTAGTTCTTGGAAGAAGCTAAACTTGGTATGTTTTATTTGATGATTTGATAGGTTCACATAGTGTATCTCGGTGACACACAACATGATGATCCTGACTTAGTCACCGAGTCTCATCATCAAATGCTTTGGTCAATCCTGGGAAGGTAAAAACTAATTACTTATAAAGATTATATCACCAACTTTGACCAAAACTATATCCAAACTTCTAAACACATTTTATCCATGTCACATCACAGTAAAGAAGCTGCCCATGACTCAATGGTGTATAGTTATCGCCATGGCTTCTCAGCTTTCGCAGCCAAACTAACCGATTCCCAAGTGAATCAACTCTCAGGTACTTATAAGAACAAATCTTTATTGATTGATGATATTTGGGACATTTTTGTTTGTTTTGTTTCAATAGCTAAATGCAATTTTTCTTTTGTGATCAAAACAGAGTTACCTGAAGTTGTTCATGTCATACGCGATAGATTATACGAATTACAGACAACTAGAACTTGGGAATACTTAAAACATACTTCAAATCATCCAAAGAATCTTCTAAACCAAACTAACATGGGAGACAAAGTCATCATCGGTGTCATTGACTCTGGTATAAACCGAATTCTTTACCACTTAAACCGAATTCTTAGAAAGTTTTAAAATTTATTAAACCGCTTTGGTTTTATACTTAAAAACAGGAATATGGCCAGAGTCTGAATCATTCAATGATATTGGTCTTGGACCAATACCAAAGCATTGGAAAGGAAGTTGTGAATCAAAACAGAGTTTCAACGGCTCAACCGTTTGTAACAGAAAACTGATTGGCGCCAAATACTTCATCAGTGGCTTAATCGGTGGTGCTGACGAAAGCAACTGGAACACCACAGAGAATCCAGAATATATCTCTCCTAGAGACTTTAACGGTCACGGGACTCATGTGGCTGCAACCGCTGCTGGCTCATTTGTCGCGGATGCAAGCTACTTAGCTCTCGGGAGAGGTATCGCTAGAGGCGGTGCCCCACGAGCCCGCATTGCTATGTATAAGGCTTGTTGGCACTTAGCCTCTATAGGAACAGCGACTTGTTCTGGTGCAGATATGTTGAAAGCAATAGACGAAGCTATTCAAGATGGTGTAGACGTTTTATCCATCTCGACATCGTTCCCGATTCCTCTGTTTCCTGAAGTGGACGTTCGAGATGGTATGGCGGTTGGAGCGTTTCACGCGGTTGCCAAAGGAATTCCCGTAGTGTGTTCTGGTGGTAACGCAGGTCCAGCATCTCAAACCGTGACCAACACGGCTCCTTGGATCATTACCGTTGCTGCAACCACTCAAGATCGGTCATTTCCCACACTTATTACTCTTGGCAACAACGTTACAATTGTGGTAAGCTTTACAATAGAGCAAAGCTTACTTCTTTCACAATCTCTGTTTAATATCTTAACTTGCTTAAACTTTAGGGTCAAGCATTGTATCGAGGTCCAGATATGGATTTCAAAGGTCTTGTTTACCCTGAAGGTCCCAGAGCAAACAACGAGACACTTTCCGGGTAATTTTTAAGTTTCTAATCCTCTCTTTTGTTTACTAGTTCCATCGTTTGTCCCCTTATGAGACCAAATATTTTATTAAACTTGTAGAGTCTGTGAAGATCTTGCCAAGAACCCAGCTCGTATAATAAAAGAAAAGATTGTGTTATGTTTTACAAAATCTACGGATTATGGTACTGTACTCAAAGCTGCAGATGATGTACTCAATCTTGATGGCTCCGGCGTCATCGTTGCGAGAAATCCAGGATATCAGCTTAATCCATGCCATGGATTCCCATGTCTTGCTGTAGATTATGAACTTGGAACCGATATACTCTTCTACATACGTTCCACTAAGTAAATTACATAACCTATATATATTTATCGAACTTGTAACCATTACCTTGATATTGATTTTGTATCTCAAATGGTTGGTTTTGTAGATCACCTGTGGCCAAGATTCAACCTACAAGAACATTGGTTGGACTTCCCGTGGCTACAAAGGTCGCGACTTTCTCATCGAGAGGACCTAGTTCGATCTCTCCTGCAATTCTCAAGGTAAATGTTTGAGAAATCATAAACCCTAAACTCTACAAGATTCATTTTCTTTGTTCAATCATAAACCATAGACCTCAAACGCTTCTAGTTTCTTTGGAACATAGTTAATTGCTTTATGAGTTAGATTTAAGGTTAATATACAAGAACTATGCTCAAGAAAAACATCAATAAAATATAGTTTTAAGATTTATCAGTTTCATGTAGTTTCTTTTCATTAAACTGAGACTGATTGGTTTCTCTGATACAGCCTGATATTGCAGCTCCTGGAGTAAACATACTCGCAGCTACTTCTCCAAATGATAAATTCAACGACAGAGGATTTGCTATGAAGTCAGGAACATCGATGTCTACTCCTGTTGTTTCAGGAATTATAGCACTCCTTAGGTCTTTGCAACCGCATTGGTCTCCAGCCGCCATTAGATCCGCCATTGTGACTACAGCTTGGAAAACAGATCCATCAGGTGAACCCATTTTCGCAGACGGGTCAAACCGAAAATTAGCTGATCCATTTGACTACGGAGGAGGCGTTGTGAATTCAGAGAAAGCCGCAAAACCAGGTCTTGTTTACGATATGGGAGTTACTGATTACGTCCTCTACTTATGCTCGGTTGGTTACTCAGATTCATCGATTACTAGACTTGTCCGCAAGAAGACGGTTTGTGCAAACCCTAGACCTTCTGTTCTTGATCTCAATTTGCCTTCAATCACAATCCCAAACCTTGCAAAAGAAGTTACTATCACTAGAACTGTTACCAACGTTGGACCAATAGGGTCGGTTTATAAGGCTGTAATTGAGGCTCCTATGGGTGTTAATGTGACCGTGTCGCCGAGGACATTAGTGTTCAATGCTAAGACCAGGAAGCTCTCGTTCAAGGTCCGTCTGTTAACGAACCATAGAGTGAACACTGGGTACTATTTTGGAAGCTTGACTTGGACTGATTCTGTTCATAATGTTGTCATTCCTGTTTCTGTGAGAACTCAGATCTTGCAGCGTTATTACGACGAGAACTGATTAGATCTCATAATTGTAACTTCACATTCTGCATTCCTTTATTTGTTTTATCTTCTCGTTTAGTGTGTCATTGTGTTGATGATTGATTAATAGTATGGTTAATGTGGCTACTGATATTCATATCATACAATCTACTAATAAGCTTATTCCTAAGTTTCTTGAAGAGGAAGAAATCAAAGACAAGGAAAATAACTTGGGTTATGAGAAATTAGAATTAGAAAACGAATTAGAAAACAAAGTACAGTAATATCCTCAAACCAACTTTGAGTATTAATGTTTTATGCACACAAATACATAAAAGATCCTTGAATCATTAGTTCTCATCATAGTAGTTTTTAAGAATCTGCATTCTCACGGACACATGAATCACCACATTATGGACAGAGTCAGTCCAAGTCAAGCTACCAAAGTAGTATCCAGTGTTGATTTTGTGTGTAGTTGTTACACGAACCATGAAGGACACACTTTTAATTTTGGAGTTAAATACCAGTGTCTCTGGCTTCACAGTCACTCTAACCCCAAGCGGAGGCTCAACAACCACCTTGTAGACCGAGTCTACTCGTCCAACGTTAGTGACAGTTCTGGTGAGAGTGACTTCGTCATTGAGGTTTGGGATGGTGATTGAAATTTATTAGTATTAATTATTATTTTAATTTAAACATTTTCAATTAGTTTATATATTAATTACAATAAATTAAATATTATTAATATTACTAATAAATTAATATACCCGTCGGAAATCCGTCGGAAATCTGTCGGAATATTTCCAACAGATTTCCGACGGGTATATGACCGTCGGAAATCTGTCAGAAAGCTGTCGGAAATACCGACGAATTTCCGATGCGGTTTCCAATTCCGACAAGCTAGAATTGACGGAAATATCCGTCAGAAATCCATCAGAATAGACTTATTTCGACGGATTTCCAACGGATATTTCTGTCAGTTCTAGCGTATTCTCTTGTATTGAGCTCATTTTAACTCTTTTGTGTGGCCAAGAATGGTCAAACTAATTCCTTGTGTTTATCAGTTTTTTTTTTACAATCTACTTTTAATTATTTTGAGTAAGCACTAGTATTTAATTATTTATATGTAGAAACTTGCTTTAGTTTTTAGTGCAACTAATTACAAGAAGTGAGACTTAGACGAAAATTCAAGAAATGAAAAATGTCTTGGTGAAAGTCACTTTAACTCTTTTGTGTGGCCAAGAATGGACAAGCGAATTCCTTGTGTTTATCAGTTTTTTTTTTTACAATCTACTTTTAATACTTTTGAGGAAGCACTAGTATTTAATTAGTTATATATAGAAATTTGCTTAGTTTTTAGTGTCATCTTAACTCTTTTGTGTGGCCAGAATGGTCAAGCTACTGATCCCTGATCTTGATGAACATGGCAAATGCTGCTCAAGTGGAAACCATTAAACCATTACCACTTAGTTATAATTGTACACATTAGAATTATGTTTATCCACTTTTTTTTTTTGGATAACTCGGGTATGTTCATCACAAGAAAATATTCGATTAACAACGAAATTTTATAACGAAATAGTTCAGTTATAAATTTAAAACGAATTTATGACGACTTAACAATGAAAACAATATTCATCGTTAAATCGTTGTAAAATAGCATCAAAATTTTTTGTTGTAAACTCGAAGGTAACAAACATGTGATTAACGTCATAGTAATGACAATTTGAAATTTCCTCGTTAATCCATTGTTACATTACAGCGATTTTACAACGAAAAACCCTTTATAAGGAATTAACAAGGAAAATTATATTGAATCATATTATGTGTAGTATCTTTTCAAACAAACATATTAATAGTTTAACACATAAAATGATTTAAAAACTTATATTAATTACAAATAGAGGTTATGGATACATCATTACTATAAATAGCACTTAAACAAATTAATTTTAGTAACATTATCATCACATTTGCAACAAAATCACAAAAGAAACAATTTTAGTAAATTATTTATGTTTAACAACAAATTTACAACGCATTGTCATAAATTCGTTGTTACGTATAACAACAATTTTACCAAGAATTTTCGGAAATACATTGTAATTTAATGACGAATTAGTGACGACAAAAAAAAACATCATTACAAATGCGTGCAATTATATTTAACAACGAATTTACAGTGATTCGTCGTAAATTTGTTGTTACGTATAACAACGAATTTACGACGATTCATCGTAAATACGTCATAATTTAACAACGAATTAACGACGACGACAAATTTATATATATATATATATATATCATTTGCCTTTTCTCTCTCGTTACTCATTCTTCTCATTTCCACTTTCTCTTTCTAGAATTAGTTCTCCCTTCTCTCTAGAGTCAAATGACTTTTAAAATATAACAAAAATTATTTTATTTATAATTTCTAAAAATTATTATTAGAATTGTTATCTTAGGATTTTAGAATTGTTAGGCTTAATTTTAGAAATTTTTATAATTTTTATAATTGTTATAATTTTATAATTGTTAGATTCTTGTTAAGGTTTTATAATTTTTATACTTTTATGTTTTGTATAAAACTTTTTTTGTATAATATTTTTTTGTCATTAATTTTTGTTAACATTAACAACGAATTAACTTCGACCCTTGAAATAGTCGTTTTTAATTCATAGTTAATATTAACGACGAATTACCGATATTTAATATATTTACATTAATTTTACGATGACTAATTTAACATCTAATTTACGATGAATTTATTGCGACACAAAATTTACAACAAATTTACAATGAATTTTTCATTACGACGACTCTTAACAACGAATATGAATTCGTCGTAAACTAGTTGTAAATCATCATTAACAACGATTTTACAACGAAGATTAAACCTTTGGTAATGAAGATGAATTTCCATACCTTGTGACATTCAAAGCTATTATCAAGCCAAAAGAAACTATACAAGCACGAGCATTTTATACATAGATGTCTTTTTCCAAAACTGTTAACATTTTCTAGTAATTGTTTTGCTTTTTTGCAGGTTTTGAATCTAACATAAGTTCTCCTTATTTTAGTCACACGGATACTAGAGAATGTTTTACATTTTGTACATAGTTTACATTGTCAACTAAATTCTAGTATATATAAACGTTTAAAGTCAACAAAGAGACAACCAAATCAACATAGTATTACTTCTTTTTTTTTTCTTTTTTTCTTTTTTTTTGTCGTCCATTCTATCAACATATATACTACTTACAATCAATTATGGACAACAATCTTCACGTCTTTCCAGAAGACCAATTAATTAAACTCCTATTAAAATTACAGTTTAGGGGGCAAAATGTAGCAAAACAAAAAAAAATTAGGGTAAAATGTTTTATAGAAGAAAACGTTTGGGAATAATAATTCGAATTCAAGAAAACTCCACTGGGAGGCTTCGTCTTATTGAGTACATTTTTATTCAGGTTCAAAAGAATGAATAATTTCAGTTCTCATCGTAATAGTTTTGCAGAATCTGCGTTCTCACAGACACAGGAATAGTCACATTATGCATAGAATCTCTCCAAATCAAGCTACCAAAGTAGAATCCAGTGTTGATTTTGTGTGTAGTCGAGACACGAACCGTGAAGGAGACTCTTTTAGTTTTAGAGTTAAACATTAGCGTCTCTGGCGTCACAGCCACGTTAACCCCAAGTGGAGGTTCGACCATGACCTTGTAGACTGAATCAACCGGTCCAACGTTGGTGACGGTTCTAGTGAGATTGACTTCGTCTTTGAGATTTGGGATAGTGATTGAAGGCAAGTTGACATCAAGAATAGAAGGTTTAGGGTTTGAGCAGACTGTTACTTGACCAACAAGCTGAGAGATAGATGAGTCGTTATAACCAGCAGAGCATAAGTAGAGAATGTAGTCTTGTGACCCCATGTCGTATATGAGACCGGGTTCTTTAGCTTTCTCTGGATTCACTATGCCTCCACCATAATCGAAAGGATCAGCTACTTTACGCGATGACCCTTCTGCAAAAATCTGCTCTCCAAATGGATCTGTTCTCCAAGCTAGAAAGTAAAGACAACGATTATTGAGTTGAAGAGAGGTTCAAGTTTCTCTTTTGATCTGTTGTTTCTGAAATCGGAAGAAGAAAAAGAACCTGTAGTGACAATAGCTGATCTAAAGGCAGCAGGAGACCAATTAGGATGTAAAGATTTAAGAAGAGCAACAACTCCTGAAACAACTGGAGCTGCCATCGATGTTCCCGCAAGTATATCAAATCCACCAACACTAGAATTGGAATCAGGAGATGTAGCAGCTAATATACTCACTCCTGGTGCACCTATATCAGGCTGCATTACCAAAAAAAAGTACATTTTCATATGATTCAAAACATCTAAATGAAGAAATTTCTGAAAGTTACGACCCAAACATACTTTAAGAATCGCCAGGGAAACCGAGTTAGGTCCTCTTGATGAGAATGTTGCCACCTTTGTTCCCACAGGTTGTCCAACGAACGTTCTAGAAGGTTGTATTTTCACAACAGGTGATCTGAAACAACCAAAAGATAATTACTTTTCTTACAATTATAGGTTTCTAAGAGGGACTGAAACAACTGAGAGTTTCATACAGAGTGGATCGTATGTAGAGAAGTATATCTGTCCCGAGCTCGTAGTCGATGGCTACACAAGGGAAATCATCTCTACATGGAGTGAGATTGTAACCTGGATTTCTTGCTATGATCACACCAAGACCACCAGCTGCTTTCACATAAGTGGCAGCTCTCGATACAGCGGTAAAAAGTGTGTTTGTTGTGAAACACAACACAACTTTCCCTACCATTGTACGGTTTGGGTTGAGATTGAGACGCTCACAGACACTACAAAAACGTTACATACATACTTAGTAGGATAATAAACTGTCACTGAACATACATAAGAAGCTAGAAATTTCATGTTACCCGGTAAAGGTCTCATTGGTATTCCCTGGAGACTCTGGATAAACCAAACTAGTGAAGCCAAGTTCTTGACCTGTGTACAGTGCCTGGCCCTGCATTAACAGTGGAAAAAATTATTCTTAGACAGTTCTGTTTATCAAAGAAAAAGAAAAAAAAAGTTCTGTTTTACCAGTATGACTTTGCGGTTCCCAAGTGTAATAGGTGTGGGAAAGGACCGGTCTAGAGTGGTTGCAGCCACAGTTATGATCCAAGGAGCTGTATTTAACACAGTCTGAGCCGCTGGACCAGAGTTCCCACCTGCACAAACAACTACAACACCCTTTGCTACTGCATGAAACGCTCCAGTAGCAATCCTATCACGTAGATCGGTTTCAGGAAACAGAGGAACTTGAGCACCAAGAGAGAGTGACAAAATATCAACACCATCATGAATAGCTTCATCCATTGCTTTCAAGATATCAGAAGATGAACAAGCCACAGTGCCTAGCCGATCAAGATACCAACAAGCCTTGTATATTGCTACACGAGCACGCGGTGCACCACCTCTCAAGTTTCCTCCAGCTAGTCCCTTGTAGCTTACGTTAGTAACAAATGCACCACCTGCGATAGAGGCAACATGCGTGCCATGGCCAATAAAGTCTCTAGCGGAAATGTAGTCACGCGATTCTGTGGAGTTGAATCCTTCGTTTTCAGCTAGAAACCCGTTGATAAAGTACTTAGCTCCTATGAGCTTTCTGTTGCAGTTAGTTGATATGAATCTTTCTCCTGATTCACATCCTCCTTTCCAATGGCTTGGTATTGGTCCAACCGAATTGTCGCTAAAAGATTCAGACTCTGGCCACACTCCTACAAAGACACAAAACAGTAAATCACTGAGGAGCTACAATGAAGGAATCAATAGAAACAAGAGCTATGATCTAATGGAAACTGCTTAAACCTGAGTCAATAAATCCAATGATAACTTGGTCACCCATATTTGTATCGTTCAGGAGATTTTTTGGTTTGGAAGCAGAAAGACCTAAGTAGTCCCAAGTTCGAGTTGTCGTAAGTTCATAGAAACTATCCGCCATGACATGAACAACTTCAGGTGAATCTGTTTCCATATAAAGTTCATCAACAATGAAAAATTTTCAAAGAAGCCAAAAGACATGGTGAGAGTTAAGATAGCAGCAAGCATATGAGAGTACCAGCAAGTTTCTTGGCTTGTGACTCGGTAAGCTTTGCAGCAAAGCCTGAAAAGCCATGTCGGTAACTATACACCATTGAATCATGTGCATCCACTTTACTGTGTGACACAAAGATAAAAACTTTGGTAATATCTTGAAACATATAATAAATTTCAATCTAATCAAGAAGCTAAAAAATTTTACCTTCCAAGAAGTGATGACAATATCTGGTGATGAGATTCTGTAACAAACTCAGGATCATCATGTTGCTTCTCACCCAAATACACTATATGAACCTATTTGATTATCATCACAACAAAATTAAAACTTGGTTATCACAAAAATCAAAACTTGATTAATTTTACCTTGCTCTTGGCACTTGCTCGTGCCACATTCAAAACTATAATCAAACTTAGAACCAATACAAGTAATGATCTGTAATTCCTCATTCCAAACAAAAATAAGTGTTTCATTTTTGTTTTCCAATCTACGTGAAGACTTTATATGAAGATGGACCAGCAACATATATTATCAGAAACGTGATTTAGTTTTCTTTCAGACCAAATTAACAACTTGTGGAAAATAGAAACGTCTTGGTCAAATTAATTTTGTCTTTGTGTGGACAATAATTCATTCGTGTTTTTTTTTTGGAATTTTCAACAAAATCAACTAAGGAGATAAGAACGAACATCAACAAGTAATTGAATTCAACATGCCGATCCATTCTCGTCTTTTTCTTTATTTTGCTTTCTTCTTCTCTCGCTCCTCTCGTTCCCGTCACGTAGAGACTAAGCAGTATTAGGACTAACCTCTATGTTGCATGGAAGTGAGTAACAAAGAGAAAACAAAAAAACCAGTATTAGGACTAACTGTAAGAAAAGAGATATTTCCTGAATGATTCGTTTGTTTCTCTCTTAGGTTTTACAATGACATTGAGTGGCTTTATATATTAGCCTTAGCATTCTTAATCAATTGACAGGTGTCACAATCATGTGCATTGTAGATTGCTGATGGGATCGAATCTATTCCTGGTCTTTGTCTTCATCTGCATACTACAGCTCATCAAATCTCCTTTTGCAACGGCTTGGTGTGAGGTAAGGTTCTTGTCATTTTCCTTACCCCTTGAATTGTTGCAACGGCTTTGTTTCATTTGACTTGGTGGGCTGTAGTGTTGATGCTGCTTTATTTGTCATAATGGGCCTTGTGATGTTGGGCCTGTCTTTGCCTTGATCTGTTTTATTCTTCTTAGTTAGATCTGGTGTGGTAGCTGAAGCATTCTTGTTCTTGAGAGCTCGTAGTCACTGTTCTTGTTGCTGAGATCTCGAGTTTCACTAATATTAACCTCTATGTTGTAAGTTGTAACATGTCCGTGACACACACTGCATGGAAGTGAGTAACAATGTATGTGTCTACTTAAAAATTATGTAACCGAACAAATAAATTATCCTCCGACATATGTTAGATTTTTGATAACCCAACCCAATAAGAATCAATCCGTCTGTATAATACTCTGAATGAATCGATTACAAGAGATAAACGAAACAGATCCAGAATACAATTTGTATCAGTTTGTAGCTCACTCTTAATTCACCGAGATCAACATAGATCTCACAAGCACATCACTTGCAATAGATGAATCGAGAAAAAACCTCAAGAAGAAAAAGAGCCAGCGTCTCTTATTTATTCGAAATCGAAAATAACTGCAAAGACTCTCCACCATCCCGAGTTTTTGCTCTCCACCTGAATCAGTAAAGCCTTTGCCTCAACAAGAGTCTTTGCCCCCCCCCCCCCCCCCTCCCCCCTTTTCCCAACTGATTGCTTCACTTGTTTCTTCCTGAAGTAGGACTGATGATACTTATCAATACTATCCCCCCCCCCCCCCCCCGCTTGTCCTCAAGCCTAAAAGTAGGATAGAGTTGTACGAACTCCTTGGAAGGCAACCAAGAACTCTGCTCCACATCACGTCCAAGCCACTGAACAAGAATTTTGCGACCTCCAGTAGCATTATAACGCACATCCAAAATCTTCTTCGGCAACCACGGTTCTTCTTCCAATACCACCGGTGGGTCAGTATGTTCCACAAGTTGAAGATCACTGACAACTGCTTTCAACTGTGATACATGAAACACATCATGAATTTTGGATGCAGCAGATAATTTCAGGCGATAAGCCACAACATCAATGCGCTCCACCACTTGAAAGGCCCAAAAAATTTAGCAGCAAGCTTAGGACAATAGCGGCAAGCCACAGTAAGCTGCCTATAAGGCTGCAGCTTCAGATACACCCAATCACCAATCTGAAAAACCACTTCGCGCCGCTTCTTGTCTGCATTCTTCTTCATAATGTCTTGTGCCCTCTGTAAATTGGCCTGAATCCGAGTCAACATCAAATCCCTTTCACGTAAAGATACTTCCAAATCCCAATTCGCAGTGGAACCAGGTTCAAACTTGAAAAGTTTGGGACGATCTCTACCATAAACCAATTTGAACCGCGAAGTCTTGATAACGGTATGATAGGAAGTGTTGTAAGAATACTCAGCCCAGGCTAAAAAACGATGCCAAGTGCGTGGATGACTGGAAGCGAAGCAACGCAAATATGTTTCTAAGCAACGATTCAGCACTTCTGTTTGACCGTCAGTCTGTGGATGATAGGATGTGCTATATTTCAACTTAGTTCCCGACAAACGAAAAAGGTCTTTCCAAACTTCACTCTGAAACACGCGATCACGATCATACACAATTGAATTAGGGAAACCATGATGCTTAACAATCTCTGAAATAAACTTGCCAGCAACATCCACAGCTTTAAAAAGATGCTTAAGACCCACAAAATGAGCAGCTTTGATAAGGCGATCCACCACTACTAAAATTACATTCACTCCTCCAGATAAAGGAAGACCTTCTATAAAATCCAAAGAAATGTCCACCCAAATAACAGTAGTGATCGGCAAGGGCTGAAGCAAACCTGGTGGGGACAAGGTAGAATATTTCTGTGTCTGACACACAGCACAAGCAGTGATAAACTTCTGAACATCGTGATGAAGGCCTTCCCAATGAAAACATTCCTGGATCAGCTTCAATGTTTTAAGAACACCCCCATAGCCCCCAATGGAAGTCTCATGAAACTCTTGTAATATCAAGGGAATAAACACAGATTTCTTAGGGATCACCAATCTGTTTTTATACCATAACCTCTGATCCACAATGTGAAAATGATTTCCAGAGACTGTCTTAGACTGAACCTGGTTTAAGATGGTTTAAATATCCACATCCTTGTCGATTTCTTCAAACAAATCTTGTAGTTGAATGACGGAAGGAGTTGTGAGGGCCAACAATGTGGCTGCCATCGAATGAGGAATCCGAGACAAACCATCTGCGGGACTTATTCTCCACACCCGGTTTATAAATAATTTCCATATCATACCCCAACAATCTCGTTAACCACCTTTGATACTCCATATTGACCTCCTTCTGCTCCAATAAGAATTTCAGACTCTTCTGGTCAGTATGGACCTCAAACTTCCTTCCTAACAGGTAATGTTTCCATTTCAACATGGCCATCACTATTGCCATAAGTTCACGTACATAAACTGGTTTTAACTGCTCCTTTGGTGTCAGTCCATGACTAAAATAAGCCAAAGGACGTTTGTCTTGGACCAAAACCGCACCAACACCTGACTCGGATGCATCAGTCTCGAGAATAAACATCTTGTCAAAATTAAAAAGCCCTAAAACCGGAACTGAAGCCATAGCCTTCTTAAGAGTGTCAAAAGCTTATTTAGCCGTGACAGACCATATAAATTGATTTTTCTTCAACAAATCAGTCAATGGTTTGGAAATGATGCCATAACCTTGCACAAATTTCTGATAATATCCCGTGAGATCCAAAAAACTCCGCAACTGTTTAATGGAAACCGGAACAGGCCAATGAAGCATAGCTTCTGTCTTGGCTGCATCAGTCGCCACTCCAGCCTCCGAAATAATGTGGCACAAATACTCCACCTGATACACACCAAACAAACATTTCTTTGATTGGCAAAAAGTTGGTGATCCACCAATAACTGGAATACCAAACTCAAATGATGCACATGAGCTTGGAACTGGCACTGTAGATCAAAATGTCATAAAAAAAACCACTACAAACTTCCGCAAATATGGCCTAAAAACTTTATTCATCAATGCCTGAAACGTGGCGGGAGCATTGGTAAGACCAAAAGGCATCACGAGAAACTCATAATGTCCTTCCAAGGTGTGAAATGCAGTCTTCTTCACATCTGCTTCGCGCATGAGTATCTGATGATAACCAGAACGGAGATCAATCTTAGAGAATATCATTGAACCATGTAATTCAACCAAGAGTTGGTCGATGACTGGGATTGGAAATTTAGCAGGTATTGTAGCTCGATTTAGAGCTCTGTAATCAACACAAAACCACTAGGAATAATCTTTCTTCTTCATCAATAAGACAGGACTTGAAAATGGGCTTTGACTGTGTCTGATAATACTAGAGGATAACATGTCATGCACCATCTTCTCCATAACCTCTTTAGTAGATTGAGGATATCTATACGGTCGTACTGTAATAGATTGGATCCCTGGCTTCAAAATAATAGAATATTCCTGCCCTCTAACTGGTGGTAAACCTATAGGAAGTGCAAACACAGATGCAAAATCCTGTAATAACAGAGAAATAACAGGATCAATACTCACATCTCCCTCCGTCTGAGTAGTCTGCATCCTCATCCCATTGGTTGACACCCTAGGCAACACAATAAGCGCCAATGATTTCAAAGATGGGCAGTATAAAGAGGAGTCCCCCTGCAAAGTCACCCGCTTCCCTTGATAAGTAAATTGCCACTCCTGCAACTTCCAATCAATCTCACACTTTCCCAAGGTCTCCAACCACTGAACGCCTAAAACAACATCCACCCCTCCTAACTCAAGAGTGATAAAATTATTTTGAAACTCGACCCCAGCCAAAACAAACTTGACCTCTCTGCAAACTCTCGAGCCATGGACAGAAACTCCATTGCCAAGTAAAACTTCCAGACCATTATCTGCAGTAACATTCAGCCTTAGTCTGGACGCCAAAGCTGGAGTAATAAAATTGTGAGAAGCCCCAAAATCCAACAAAACCATAATCATCTGTTTGCCAATGACACCCAACAATTTAGTAGTGCGAGGTGAATGCTTCCCCAGAAATGCATTTAGAGACAAACACCGCATAACTGGTTGCTCCACCTCAACTATCTCCTCCAAAATAGATAAATCATCATCAACCACTTCCAACTCTAATCCATTCACCACAGTGAGGATTTTCAGTTCTTTCAATGGACACACATGGCCTCGAAAATATTTACCTTTGCATTTGAAGCAAATTCCCTTACTTCTCATCGTATCTAATTCCTCTGCATTATGCTTCTGACGAGGAAGAAAAGAAACTCGAGATCCTGGATGCACGAGAGGAGGTTGACCCGAACTCGATTGTAACAGCAACGGTTTAGACTAAGTACTATAACTCCCTGAACGAATCTGTGTTGAGCGAGCCATACTATCTTGTTTAAGACCTTTCCCACTCACCAACTGACAGAAGGAACTAGATTCCATCCTTAAAACTGCCAGCTTTTGAAAGCGCAAACCGCGAGAGTCTTTGATCCTCAGCACTTCCTTCATCTCCTGTTTCAAACCATTATAAAAAAATTTCTCCAAATGGTAATCATCCAATCCCGGAACCTGAGTAGAAAGATCTTCAAACTCAGTGACATAGGCTGCCACGGAACTTGTTTGTTTGATGGCAAATAGCCGATTACCAGGGTCATCATCAATGGATTCCCCAAAACGCAGAAACAATCGCTCACAAAAATTTATCCACGACGTAAATTCTTCCCTACTCATCTCCCAATTAAACCATTTCAACACATCACCTTCCAAACTTGGTGAAACCAAAACCAATTTATCAGGATCTTGATAGCGACCAATACGAAAGAAATTTTCCTCGCGAGTAAACCAATCATACGGGTGCGAGCCATCAAACACCGGCATCTCAATCCTCCGTAACAAGCTTGAGCAGTTATCTAAAAGTAGATTTCCCGTCACCAGAGCTGAACGAGAAGAATCAGAAGACGAGGAAAATACCTGAGGTGACGGAGAGTGACAATTTGACTGATCTGTTTGTTTTCCAGCTCTAAGCTCCAAGTGTTCCAACGTCGTCAACACCGATCATAAAAGACTATCCATCGAAACCAATTTCGCCTCCTGATCAACCTTTGCTTCACACAATTGCTTAAAACCGCCTTGTAACACACTTGGATGCTGTTGAATTGCATCACCCGACTTATTCCCAGCTTCTGAAACCACCGATACCTCTTCGATATCCATCGCGATCTCGATCGAACCAGTTTCACCGCACCAATGTTAGATTTTTGATAACCCAACCCAATAAGAATCAATCCGTCCGTATAATACTCTGAATGAATCGATTACAAGAGATAAACAAAACAGATCCAGAATACAATTTGTATCAGTTTGTAACTTACTCTTAATTCACCGAGATCAACATAGATCTCACAAGCACATCTCTTGCAATAGATGAATCGAGAAAAAGCCTCAAGAAGAAAAAGAGCCAACGTCTCTTATTTATTCGAAATCGAAAATAACTGCAAAGACTCTCCACCAGCCCGAGTCTTTGCTCACCACCTGAATCAGCAAAGCCTCTACCTCAACAAGAGTCTTTGCCCCCCCTTTGCTTCCCAACTGATTGCTTCACTTGTTTCTTCCTGAAGTAGGACTGATGATACTTATCAACATACATTATAAACTTATAATAAAATGCATTTGTTTACTTCATGTTTTCGTCCAATGTGAAATAAGATAAAATCAGGCCCGACATGAATATCGCGTTTCACGAAGATAAATCTATTAAAAAGCATCGGCCGTAAGAGAAAGAGGAAGAGGAAGACTTTGGCTAAGAATAAGTATAAGAGGACGAAGGAGACTTTGGATAAGAATAACTCTTTGGACCCTCATCAGAGGACGAGGGAGACTTTGGATCAGCATAAGAGGACGAGCAAGCCACTGGAAACCGATGTAACTCTTTCATCTTCTTATTTTTCTAATGATTGGTATATTTTGTTTTGATTTTCAATGTTTATATACAAAGAAAACATGAATTAAATCCAAGTATAGGGGATTTGTTTGTGATGTATCTGACTAGGCTTGGGAATTTGATTTAAAGATGATTGGGCACAAAACTAAAGGCTAGTTTAATTTTGGCTTGTTTTTATTTTCTGGTCGTTGTCATGATAAAGCAATTAATTTTGGCGTGTTATGATGATCTTTGTATTCTGATTCTAAATTAAGAGTTTGATATCGAACATTTGCAAGAAAAAAATGGATTACTAGTTTATAGGTATGATCCGGCAGATTACAAAAGAAGAATGGTCCCTCATTATGCTAAGATGGGGCTTCATTGGTACAATCTGCAAGAGGTAAATAAATTAATTTCCTCTCAATATTTTGTTTCTTTAAATAAATATATTGTATTCACTTGGTTTTTTTATGTGTCAGGGAACCAACTTTCAGCTTTATCGCATAGAGAAATACAATCGTAGCTTCAAACACTATCCTGCTCGGTATTACATAACTTTGGTTGCCATGGATCCTGCTACAAGATCTCTTGTTATTTTTCAGACTCTTCTATGCGAAATGTAGGGGTGTCAAAATTGGTCAAAACTCATGGGTTGAGCCGTACTATATGTTATTTTTAATTCCTTATTTTTTCTCTGTGCAAAAATGTTATCTCAGCGCCTGCGAAGAGAAAAACATAAGAAACATATCAAAGGCCTAGCTATCAATAACTTTGGGCCACGAGTCAGTAATCTCTTGTTTGCAGACGATTCAGTATTCTTCTATCAAGCAAACAAACGGAATAGCAAGGCGCTTGCACTAGTTCTACGAGAATATAGTCAAATATCCGGACAACATGTCAACCTGAATAAATCTGCAATTACTTTTGGCTCTCGGGTTTCGGAGTCAAAGAAACAAGGAGTAAGGAAGTTTATCAATATTACCACTCTGGGAGGATGTGGAAAATATTTGGGTTTACCTGAAGCTATCATTCACGAGAAATGTGAAATCTTTGACTACATAGTCAAACGAGTTCGGGAACGAACCAAAAGCTGGCACACCAAGTTCCTTTCCGAAGGTGGCAAAGAAGTTCTCCTGAAATCCATTGCCTTAGCTATGCCAGCATATGGGATGAGTTGCTTTAAAATTTCACTAACTCTTTGTCATGAGATTGACTCCATATTGTCTCAGTTTTGGTGGGGTTCGGATGAAACACAGAAAAAGATACTATGGGTGGCTTGGAAGAGACTCAGCTTTCCTAAGAAATAGGGCGGACTAGGATTTAGGGACCTGGAGAAGTTTAATAATGCTCTTCTTGCCAAACAAACATGGCGATTACTCAAAACACCAAACTGTCTTCTTTCACGATTATTACAAAGTCGTTACTACACAGGAGGTACGATCCTGGATGCCAACATTGGCAAGCATCCATCACTAGGATGGAGATCAATACTTCATGGTCGAGACCTACTCAAGAAAAGACTCCGGGTTCGTCTAGGTTCCGGAGAATCAATTAATCCGGCCATACAGGCTTGGATCCCAGCCCATCTGCCGTGACCTGCAACAAACCATCAGTTACCACCTAACACCAGAGTTTGCGACTTATGGGAAGCTCACTCCAAATGTTGGAATGAAGATAAACTCGGTGCTTTTCTCGCTCCTGAAGATGTGGCCATAGTTCAGAAAATGTATATACCTCAAAGTCAGTGCTTTGATGATTGGATTTGGCACTCTACAAAAGATGGATCATACTCGGTAAAATCGGGTTACTGGTTGAGTAACCATCTGCCTGATCAAAGTTCAAATTTGGTTCGACCTCCATCTGGTAACATCGCGTTAAAGACAAGAATTTGGAAAACATCTCTCCCTCCGAAAGTGAAACATTTTTTTAGGAGGGTGTTGTCGGGAGCTCTAGGGACATCAACAGAATTAGTGCGTCGGGGAATACCTATAGATTCTCTATGCTAGCGATGTTATGCAGACTCGGAGTCAATCAATCACCATCTGGTGATTGTCTATTACTACCATCTTTTCGAGTCAGGGTCAAATACGAACATTGGAAGAAAATGTAAAGTGATATTATCCTATTATGACCGAACAACATTGAAGGAACAATAACAGCTCCCATTCTGACTCAGTTGGCAGATTTGGAAAGCACGTAATGATCTCCTCTTCAATAAAGTATCATAGACCGCAATAGATATCTTATCTAAAGCCAAAGATAATTGTACGGAATGGGTGATGGCGGGAGAAAAGAATTCGGGTGCTCCAACCTCATCTCCTTCGAATACTTACCAAACTACTACTCATTGGAAATTGCCACCGTCGGATTTTGTGAAGATTAATGTTGATGGAAGCTTTATACACAACCACCAATATGTGGGACTTGGCTGGATTGGTAGAGACGATCACTGGTCTTTTCTCTTTGCTGGGAGCACTCGCATATTACAGGCATTATCACTGATAGATGCCGAAGCTGTTGCAATACTACATGCCCTTAGAACAATTTGGAGTCGAGGTGTTCGGAAAATAATCATAGAAGGCGACTGCAAAATGGTATATGAGGCACTAAAGTCACAAGTCAACATTGCTACCATTCGTAATATAATTAGTGATATCCATAGTTGGGTGGATAAATTCACAGAAGTTCGATTCTCCTTGGTGTCAAGAGAATCTAATAAAGTGGCTGATCGATTAGCTAAACTTGCTTATACTCAGGATGTATCTTTTCAATCTTACTTTTATCCTCCGTTTTGTCTACGGAGCGTATTGTTCAACGATCATGTAATTGTTGATGTTTAATAAAATAAAGTTGATGTTAAAAAAAAATAACATTTCATGTAATATTTTTAATAAAATAAAATATATAAAATAAAATAAAATAGAAACAAAACATAAAGAAAAAAACTAAAATATTGTTCAATTTATTTTTATGTATGTATTATATAACTTAATAATTAATTAGTTATAGTTACTATTATAAAGTATTAATGCAACAGTGATCCACTTTTCATTATAACTAATTTATATAAGAAAAATTAAATGAAGTTGAATAATAGATTTTGCGAAGATTTTATTTCAAATGAATTGTAGATTTGTTTGGTTAGATGGATAGTAGGGTGAGATAGTTTAGATTTATTTTCCCTTAATGGTATTTCATGTAATTAAAAAAAATTAAATGATTTTATAAATATACTTCCATAATAATAGTATTAATATGATTTACATAGATGTATTTAACTATCATTTACATAAATGATAGAACTCGAGCTAAGCCAAATGTTTGTAGTTAACTATCATTTACATAGATGATAGAACTCATATAATACAGTGCACCATGATTTAATATACATGCTAAGGATATATATAAAAAATGTATGCATAGATACTAAAGTTCAACTTTTTCAGTGGTGTTATTTGTCAAAAATAACCAGATTGCTGTAAACCTTACAAAAGCTGAGAAAAAAAATCACTTCTTTTTATTGTCCATTGATAGATCATCATATTAATCATTAATCTATGTTTCAAGACAATTCTCATGAGTCATGTCCATGAATAAAATAGCATATCATGTATAATAGAATTTGTTGAAAATAATTAAAATATAATTATCCATCAATTTTTACCGACATAAAGTTACACCGCCATTAAGTCGGTTGTACTACTTTATGTTTTTACCTCCCTATAAATATGTGTATTACCCCTTTGTATATGATGTATGATTAAGAAATAAAATACTTACTTTCATCCCACTATCCTCACGTCATATAAACACACATACAAATAATTATATACGATACATATATATATATATATATATACATATTTCACTCACCTATAATATTAATAGTTTCATAACACGCTATCAGCACGATCCGCTCTAATACCGAAAATATGAGGTTTAATTTATGTTTTAATTTATGTTTAATTTATTTTCTGTTAACGGAAAGATAGGTTCTGCCTTCTCCGTTTATATGTTATTTCGGAATGATAGGCGCTGCCTTCCCCGAACCAATCGTTATTGGAGGCTATGCTTTTTTTCTACGATCATGATGATCATATGATAGACTATGTCACCTCAGATCATATAGTAGGCTCTGCCACCTCAAACGGCTTATGATCATATGGTAGACTATGTCACCTCAGATCAAAACCTTATTTATAACTAAATTTCCATAAGACATTTATTGAAAAAGTTACAGAAGAACTCTATGTCCAGAAGACATACATGAAAGTTCCAGAAAAACTTTATGTCCAAAAGACATAATGAATTTGTCCAGAAGACAAATCATACGCTTTAAATTATTGTTCTTTTAATTTTTATTTATTATCGTAAATTATTTGTTATTTAATTTATGTTTTTATTATGCTTACAAATTTTAAAATTTTATCATGCCATTTAAATTTGATTTTTAAGTTGAATTTTAATTAAATCTATGTTTAATAAATTGTTATACAGTTATCATGTCAAATTTAGCAAAACTCGAGATTGGTGCCCTTGATATATCTGGAAATAATTATCTGAGGTGGGCAGTTGCAGCAAAGATGCATTTAAAAGCAAGAGGGCTCCTTGATACCATCAAAAAATCAAAACCTACTCCTGAAGAGAAAAAGGCTAATGCTATGATATTTTTAACCCACCATATCCATGATGGTTTAAAAGATGAATATATGATAAAAGAAGATCCTGCAGATCTTTTGCAATCACTCAAAGATAGGTTTGATCACCAGAAATATGTGATCTTACCGAAAGCAAAACATGAGTGGTTGAATCTCCGGTTTCAGGATTATAAAAGTGTTAGTGAATATAATTCCGCTTTGTTTGGAATTACTTCCAGGATAATTCTATGTGGGGAGAAGATAAGCGATTATGATATGATCGAGAAAACTCTCGAAACTTTTTATCCTGGAAATGTAATCCTGCAACAACAATACCGGACGAATGGATACCAGAAGTATTCAGAGTTGATGCAAGTTCTATTGGTTGCAGAACAAAATAATGAACTTATGATGTTAAACCATCAAACTCGTCCTACTGGATCAACTTCATTCCCAGAAGCGAATGTTGCATCATCCAATTATAATTATGGACGAGGTCGCGGTCGAGGTTATGATCGTGGCCGTAGACGAAGAGGATATGGACGTGGACGTGGACGTGGACAAGGAAAAAGGTTTCGTCCTAATGATTTCAATGCTGAAAGAAATAACAAAAGGTTCAAAGGGAACGAAGTTGGTCGTGTGACATATAAGCAGCATAAAAATGCTTGCCACAGATGCGGCGTGAAAGGACACTAGTCCCGTACCTGTCGTACGCCTAAACATTTGGCCGATCTGTATCAAGAGTCACAAAAGGATAAAGAAAGAGCAAATGAAACCAACTTCATTCATGGTGAATCCGGACCTTCTTTCGATGGCTTAAATGATGATACCTCTCTCGATATTGCTGATTTTGTAGTTGATCCTAAAGCCATCAACGAGAAACAAAACGACTAAGATCTTCCTGAAGAAGAAACTATGACATGATGTACAAATAGTTATGCTTGTTAATCTTCTTGAAGAAGAAAATAAAAACTAAAAACTCAATGTTTGATAGTGCTTTGTTTATCTGTTTGTTGTAAGATAGTTTTTATTGTAATATAAACTTTTTGTTTTGTTATATTAATGTATCTTTTATGAATATTCTTAAATTCAGAAAATATCAATCTTTGACATCGGGGATGGAGACATATGTCTGGCAGACAGTGCTACAACGCACACAATAATTAAGGATAAAAAGTACTTCTACTCCCTTAAAATAAAAGATTCCGCTGGAAGCGTGAATACTATATCTGGTAATGCAAAAATTATCATGGGCTCCGGAAGAGTCAGTTTTTCAATGCCAAGGGGAACAAAATTTGAAATAAATAATGCATTATTTTCTCCTAAATCTTACAGAAATCTGTTAAGTTTCAGAGATATCCGCAGAAATGGATATCACATAGAAACTATGAATAAGAATGGCATTGAATATCTTTGCATTACATCCATTACTTCGGAGAGAAAACGAATATTAGAAGAGGTAGCAGCTCTATCCTCCAGAATATATTCCACAAAAATAAATATGACTGAATCATATATTACAGTAAACCCGAAGTTTACAAGTACATTCAAAATCTGGCATGAACGTCTAGGGCATCCTGGTTCAGTCATGATGAGAAAAATTGTGAAAAATTCAAATGGCCATCCGTTGAAAAACCAGAAGATTTTTCAATCGAGAGAATTTTCATGTAATGCTTGTTCTCAAGGAAAATTAATAACTCGGCCGTCACCAGCTAAAATAGGGAATGAATCTCCAGTATTCTTAGAAAGAATACATGGTGATATATGTGGGCCAATTCACCCACAATGCGGGTCATTTCGATATTTTATAGTATTGATTGACGTATGTATGTCTATTGACTACACGAAATACGGCTTTCGCAAGATTCATTGCCCAGATAATCAGGTTGAGAGCACAATTCCCTGATTATACAATAAAGAAAGTGAGACTTGATAACGCTGGTGAATTCACTTCACAAGCCTTCAATGACTATTGTATGTCATTAGGAATTAATGTTGAACATCCGGTCCCACATGTTCATACACAAAATGGCTTGGCCGAGTCTTTGATTAAACGGTTACAACTTATTGCTAGACCGTTAATATTGAGAACAAAGCTCCCAAATTCAGTATGGGGTCATGCAATTTTGGATGCTGCTGCACTAGTTCAAATACGGCCAAGTGCATATCATAAATACTCTCCAAAACAATTAGTATCTGGCTAGGAGCCAGATATATCCCATCTCCTAGTTTTTGGGTGTGCGGTTTATGTCCCTATAGCTCCGCCACAAAGAACAAAAATGGGACCACAGAGGAGATTGGGAATATATATCGAGTATACATCACCAAGTATAATTCGTTATCTTGAACCGCGAACTGGTGATATGTTTACGGCACGTTTTGCCGATTGCCATTTTAATGAAGATGAATTCCCAGCATTAGGGGGAGGAATGAAAGAAGTTCCAAAAGATATTACATGGTGCACATCGTCGTTGTTGTACCTTGATCCCCCAACGAAACAACGTGAACTGGAAGTTCAAAAAAATTGTACATTTACAGAATTTGGCAAATCAATTACCAGATGCGTTTACTGATACAAAAAGGGTGACAAAATCATATATACCCTCTGCGAATGTTCCATCAAGAATTAATGTTTCAGAAGAACAAAATGATGAAAAAATAGTAAATGAACCTAAAGTTCAATTGAAGAGGGGGAGACCAATGAGATCAAAAGATAAGAATCCCCGAAAGAAAAAGAAATTGGGAAAAGTGAATGAGACTGGTTCAGAAGAACCAAATACAGCGAAAAGTCCTGAAGACGAAAATAAAAGTCCTGAAGACGAAACTGATTTAGAAAAACATGAGATTTCTATCAACTATGCCCAAAATGGAAAAGTATGGGCTAGAAATGAGATAGAAGATGATGATAAAATTTTTTCATTCACTGTATCTAAAGAAATTGATTATGAAAGTGATGATTCAGATCCAAGGTCCATATTAGAATGCCAGAAAATATATGATTGGGAGAAATGAAAAATGGCCATGAAAACTGAGTTGAACTCCCTTAATAAAAGAAAAGTTTTTGGACTTATCGTCACAACGCCCGAACATGTAAAACTTGTCAGATATAAATGGGTTTTTGTTCGAAAAAGAAATGAGAAAAATGAAGTAACAAGATACAAAGCCCGACTTGTTGCCCAAGAATTTTTTCAAAGGCCAGAAATTGATTATGAAGAAACATATTCCCCGGTTATGGATGCAATTACTTTCAGATTTTTGATGAGCTTAGCAGCATCCAAAAATTTAGAAATGCATCTAATGGATGTTGTGACTGCATATTTATATGGATCACTTGATAATGAGATATATATGAAAATCTCTAAAGGATTGAAAATGCCTGAAGCATTAAGCTCAAAAGGTAAAGAAATATGTTCAGTAAAATTACAGCGATCACTTTACGGATTAAAGCAATCCGGACGCATGTGGTATAATCGCTTAAGTTAATATTTGTTGAGTAAAGGATATACCAACAATGCGATATGCCCTTGTGTATTTATTAAGAAATCCTTATTTGGATTTGTGATCATCGCTGTATATGTGGATGACCTGAACATAATTGGACTCAAAAAGAGATTGATGATGCTAGAACTCATATGAAAAAAGAGTTCGAAATGAAAGATCTTGGACAAACAAAATTTTGTCTTGGACTCCAGATCAAGCATTTTCGAGATGGTATTTTCATACATCAATCAAATTATACGAAAAAGATCTTAAAACGCTTTTATATGGATAAAGCGACTCCTTTGAGTACTCCAATGGTTAATAGGTCGCTTAATGTTGATAAAGATCCATTTCGACCTTGTGAGGATAACGAAGAAGTATTAGGTCCTGAAGTACCTTATATGAGCGCTATTGGTGGACTTATGTACCTTGCAAATTATACCCGACCAGATATAGCATTTGCTATAAATTTACTTGCAAGATATAGTTCATCTCCCACGCGCAGACATTGGAATGGAATAAAACATATTTTTCGTTATCTTCAGGGAACAACTGACTTGGGATTATTTTACCCTAGAAACTCCACTTTTGTTTTAGCTGGTTTTGCAGATGCAGGCTATCTATCAGATCCACATAAAGCCCGATCGCAAACAGGATATGTTTTCACAGTTGGAGGTACTGCAATCTCTTGGCGTTCCCAAAAGCAGACTTTGGTCGCTACTTCATCAAATTATGCAGAGACTATTGCACTTTACGAGGCATGTAGAGAATGTGTGTGGCTCAGATCGATGACTCAACATATACAAGAATCAAACAGAATAGTTGTTAATAAAGAGCCAACAAAACTATTCGAAGACAATGCTGCCTGCGTCGCCCAACTCAAAGAAGGTTATATCAAAAGTGACAGAACGAAGCATATTCCCCCAAGATTTTTCTCTTACATACGAGAACTCGAGAAGAATCAAGAAGTAGACATCCAATACGTTCGTTCTACTGACAATGCAGCGGATTTATTCACAAAGGTGCCTCCCACTACAACATTCAGAAAACATATTCATAGTATCGGAATGCGTCACCTACGAGATTTGTGAAGAAGAAGATTTGTCTATCATTTCAGGGGGAGATTACGTTACTGTACTCTTTTTTTCTTGTCATGGTTTTTATCCCACTGGATTTTTTCATGATAAAGTTTTTAACGAGACAGTACGTAATATAGTGATAGATAATTAAGGAGGAGTGTTGAAAATAATTAAAATATAGTTATCCATCAATTTTTACCGACATAAAGTTATAACGCCATTAAGTCGGTTGTACTACTTTATGTTTTTACTTCTCTTATAAATATGTGTATTACCCCTTTGTATATGGTGTATGATTAAGAAAGAAAATACTTACTTTCATCCCTCTATCCTCACGTCATATATACACATATACAAATAATTATATACGATACATATATATATACATACTTCACTCACCTTATAATATTAATAGTTTCGTAACAGAATTTAAAATAAGCCGTCTTTGTTATAGTTATTATATATGTTTCTTTGATTCAAAGTTATGTACCTTAGCCGAAATGAGTACAAAACTGTATAATACAGTATTAACGCGCTTATCTATAGATTCAACCCATAATCCCGGTAAATCGATGGGAAATGGTACTAATCATTATAATTAATTAATTTAATGAAGTTTGGTGGCCACCCTCTGCTCTAAATTTAGTTATTTAAAAGACGAGAAACATACAATATTATATTATTCTTTGCATCAAAACCTTGATCTATTTTCTGAAAACTAATGACGTCGAGACGAGCCTCTTAAACTAATCGCACGCTTAGATTTTGTCTCATAGTATAAATTTAGTTTAGCTACAAAAAGTGGTTAAGATCGACGACACTAAAGTAAAATTATGGACATTTTATTTGTATATGTAAAATATATACGCAAACATAAAGTATATAGCATGGTTATACTTTGTAGAAATATTAAGAGCAACCTAGAACGAAAATTAGGTCACATAGACAGGAAAAAAGGCAATTGTCACCTAACTCAAGATTAAAAAAAAGTAGAACCAATTAAATTTGCTACATTCGAAATTGGTGTGCCTATATTTTTTTGCCCCGTGCATTGATAGAATTTCAGATACATTTTCTATCAATTAATCAACAATTTGAAGAGTGCCGAGTAATTTATTATTGGTAAATCACGTAAACGTACGATTGAGAGGATGGTCATAGGTTTAAACAAAAACCATTTAACAATTTTATCTAATTTAATTACATACATATATAATCACAATTTTTATTTTATTATTTTGTCTCAAAACCATACTTATAGTAAAAATGAAACAGAATAAAATACAAAATTATAATATATATTATATATATGCAAAATAATTGCGTGAAGATAAATTACATAACCAAACCATTTAACAATTTTATTTTTTTCTGAATATCAGAAGATTTTAAGCGGAAGTCGGTAACCTTTCCAATCCCGAAACTATATCAGGTAATATTAATTTCGTCCAAAACTTCAGAAAAGATAAAATTATATAACCGTTGAAGAGTATCTAAAAATCACAAAGAAAACAAAATGGTGTTGCAGAATAAAAGGGGCAAATTTGGAATTTGTCTTTGGACAGAACAGAACAGTGAATCTGCGAATCACGCGACTCACTTCGCCAGCAATAATGAGATTTGATTTGAGCACAAATTTGAAAATGAAAACACTCTACTTTTCTTGTTTCTTTTTAAAATTAGTCTACTGCAAAATAGGGAATGGTGAAAAAAGATAAAAAAAAAAAAACACTAAAAGAAGTAGGAATCAATTACAAACATTATTGAGTTTTCTTTCTTTTTTCTTTTCTCAACCAAGAAGACGATTATGTCGTTTTGATGAGCTCACACCACCTGTTGTTTTCGCTAGACAACCTTAAAAAGAAAGAAACAAAGCTTTTTTTTCTCCTCTCTTTTAGGTTTTCTCGAAACGTAAAAATTAAAAAAAAAAAAAAAATGGGAATGGGAAGATATCAGAAATCTGCAACTTCTGGAGTTTCAGCGAGATGTGTTTTTGTTCTCTGCATTTCTAGCTTCGTTCTCGGTGTTCTTGTCGTTAACAGGTTCTTTAATTCTCTTTCTCTCCGATTCATCAATGCTAATGCTGTCTTTGTCTTGTGGGAACCAGCTTTGTTAGTTACTTTCACTGTTGATGAAATTTAAGAGATTTCGTTTTAGATTTAGCTTTAAAGTCTGAAACATTTATCTTCCTAGTGTATCCTCTGTCTCCAAATTGATGAATCTGGAACATTCTGATTCAGAATTTTGCATAAAGTTGGTAACTTTATTGGAAAAAATTGATGTTTGTTTGTTACAATTTGGTAATTTCAGATGATGAAACAAGCTCAATTGTTAAAATTAATTAGCTATAGCGATTCAACTGGATTTATATCAAATTTTTAAGCTTTATTTACACCTTTATATGTATATCATTAGGCTTTTGGCAACTTCTGAGACAGTAGATGGCATTGAGAGAGTTTCATCTGAGAAGAATGATCAAGCTAGTTCACTTCATTCTCTTATTGATTGTGAGAGCAAGGCAAGTAGATGAATATTGTGTGTTACATCACCTTTGATTAGCTTCAAAGTTTTGTCTACTTTATTCTTAGTTTTGGTATGATTTTTTCTTACTAGGAAGGAGACATTTTATCTCGAGTTACGCATACTCATGATGTTATCAAGTAAGTTTTTTGGTCTCATTGAAACATGTTTTTGATATATGAGAGATTGCTTTATACATTACATTTTCATATACAGGACATTAGACAAGACAATTTCATCTCTTGAGGTAGAACTAGCTACAGCTCGAGCAGCAAGATCTGACAGTGGAGATGGATCTCCAACTGTTGCAAAATCAGTAGCATATGATCATTCAAAAGAACGGCCAAGGATGTTCTTTGTGATGGGAATCATGACTGCTTTCAGTAGTAGAAAACGAAGAGATTCGATAAGAGGAACTTGGCTTCCTAAAGGTTCTTCAACAAGAACTTAACAACCTCTTCTTTCTCCATAACAACAAAAAGTGTTTACTTTGTTCATTTCTTTGCAGGAGATGAATTGAAAAAGTTAGAGATAGAGAAAGGAATCATTATGCGATTCGTTATTGGGCATAGGTAGATTTTGAAACTTGTCTTTGGTTTTCAAACATTGGCTGTTATTTGATATTGTTAAATCATTCTTTATAGTTCTTCTCCTGGAGGAGTCTTGGACCATACCATCGAAGCTGAAGAAGAACAACATAAGGACTTCTTTCGCCTGGTAAATTAGCTCTCGCCCACATGCTTTATTTCGATCTATTCTTGTACATTTTGTTGATAAAAAAAAGTTAAAAATCTTGCAGAATCACATAGAAGGTTATCATGAATTGTCATCTAAAACCCAAATATACTTCTCATCTGCTGTTGCAAAATGGGATGCAGACTTTTACATCAAAGTGGATGATGATGTTCATGTCAATCTTGGTTAGTTACTTTATAAGCATTCATTATCTTTCAAAGCATAATAAAACTCTTCCAACTAAAGTTTAGTTTATCTCATCTAGGAATGGTTGGTTCTACATTGGCTCGCCATAGATCAAAACCACGAGTGTACATTGGTTGTATGAAGTCAGGACCTGTCCTTGCTCAAAAGTATGCAACAAAATCTATCACAAGCTCATGTTTTTTAAACAGATCTTGTTGACTCTTATTGTATTGCAGAGGAGTCAAATACCATGAGCCAGAATATTGGAAGTTTGGTGAAGAAGGAAACAAGTACTTTAGACATGCAACTGGACAAATCTATGCCATCTCCAAAGATTTAGCAACTTATATCTCAGTAAACAAGTAAGCTCTCTCACCTAAGATTACTTTCACAATCATTCTCAAATCCCAAAAAGGTTTGATTCACCCTACTTAACCAACAATCTTTTCAGGAAACTACTTCACAAATACGCAAATGAAGA
Organism: Cardamine occulta; assembly: GCA_028015245.1. Lineage (NCBI taxonomy): Eukaryota > Viridiplantae > Streptophyta > Magnoliopsida > Brassicales > Brassicaceae > Cardamine > Cardamine occulta. The sequence goes on along the minus strand of CM051363.1, from coordinate 13,035,285 downwards.
TGTTTCTTTAGGATCTTGGTTCATTGGTCTCGATGTTGAACATATCGATGATAGAAGTCTATGCTGCGGAACACCCTTAGGTAAAAAAAAGACAGAATCAAGAATCAAGAATCAAGAATCAAGTTGGTAACTTCTTTTTTGTGTTTGTATTACAGATTGTGAGTGGAAGGGTCAAGCAGGAAACCCTTGTGCAGCATCGTTCGATTGGAGTTGTAGCGGAATCTGCAAATCTGTTGATAGAATGCTTGAAATACATCAACGTTGTGGTGAAGGTGAAGGAACAATTTGGCATACTAGTTTCTAAAATTTCCATCCTTTCTGTAATGTATAGCTTCAGCTTCTTCTTGTGGATCATTATTAGTTTAGGTTCTGATTATGATTTATGATTGATGTTTAAACATTTGTCATTATCTAAAGCCCCCAATTTTTCCTCCTAAAAAATTCTTGCAAAGTTTGGGCTACATAAAGTTTGGTTCTTTCATGAATCCTAAGAACAAAAAAACAATGGTATATATATTTTAAATTAGTTTTACATATCAAGAATCGAAACATGAAAAAGGAGCAATTAGACATAAAATTGCAAACCGATGAATCAATCACTATGGATGATTCTAATTAAGAAATTGAAATATTCAAAATTGTATATACAAAAGGGAATTATCAAAAAAAAAAGAGATTTTTCGTAATCTTGATTAATCAAGAACGAACTATAGTCTCGAAGCAATGAATCCCATCAAGCTCAAGAGCAAACCTTGGTGGGTTCTTCGGAAAATCCATGTTTTTGGAAACGTTTTCATCTATCTTCAACGAAGAAGACGCGTTTTGACCAACGCCGTCGCCGGAAGAAGTAGCGTTGCGTTCAGAGCGGTAGACATAAGAATCAGCGGTGACTTTCTTCCCCATAATCTCAGCACACATGGCGTCGAAGGCACTGAACATCGAATTCATTATTTGAACAAGATCTTTCTTTGTTTGGGTTTTGTAAGAAAAGAAAAAAAAAAGGTTTGGTTATTTTTTGTATATATAGGAGTTTGTAAAAGACGCGACGAAACTTGACCGTGTTGGATAAGGAAAGCGAAGAATCCGAGTTGGATCTGAGTAGTACACAAAAGTTGAAATGTTCCAATTTTTTTTTTAAGCGCGTGTGTTCACACGCGTGTTGACCTATTTCTTAATTGGTTTTGCGTGAGATGTGGCAATCTGACAAAGACGACGCCGACCTTACGAATTGTTTTAGGTTGGAGTTGATTGATAGCCTAATTTATTTATATCATCCAATCAAATTAATGCTAACCTTTGAAGCTTAGTACAAATGAGGATTGGAGTTGGTTTCGTCTTTTGTCTTTTCTATGATTTTATTAAGGATGGTAACAAATAAATCTATAATTAAATTCGGACAAAAATATTTTTTTCACGATTTTATCGAAATAACCATTTTGTTTACGATCAAATATTTGGGAAAGGCAAACTCCAATTTTAGTGGATAACATTACTTTTTTCAACAAAGAAAGAATGGATTTCAAACATAATAGATGAGTTTACTTACAATTCGCTGTAGCTAAATTTAGAGTGCAAATAATTGGTATGTCCTTAATTGGTCTAGTTATCATAGATTCATACACCACTGATGTTTTATGTCTTTTTGTCAAGCTAACACATAATAAACATAATGTATTCTTCACACAAATATGGGAGAAACCTTTATTTTTTGTGTATGTAAACGTATAGACGTAATTCTCATACATAAAACTGGATTCAAAGAAGTGAGAAAGACAATGGAACTTTTGTTGGAGATTACAAATAGTAGTGACTGGAAATTCAATCACAGAGAAGAAAGAAAACCGCAAAAACTAAATATTTTTGGATAAAGATCCCGTAACATAAAAAATAACTTGAGAACTGGTGACATAAAGGCTAAGATAGATTATGTCATCGGAAAACTTCATGAGACCATTGGCAATTTTACACGATCATTTGAAAATCACTTAAAATCTAAACCAAAATTATAAATGATCTTGATTTTTTTGTGGTTTTGAGTAATGTAAATTATTGATACTAAAAATTTTTATTTTGTAAAATCATAAAAAAATGCATAACTAGTTATTAAAAGTTATAATTTGTGAGTATTAGCCATTTTTATTACTCTATTAGAACTAAATTTAATTGTAAAAATGTTAATAATTCTAGAAAAATATTAAATCATTGGGACATGAAAGTTAAATTTAGGCAGGAATGAGATTATTTTTTTTTTGTCGTCAAACCCCATACATTAAGTTATCGGTTTAATGACTCTCCTCGAAAGAGAACCAGTCATAAACCAATGTACTTACATGGAAAAAATAAAATAGAAACTCGTGCTCTTGCATAGAATCGGCCATCCATGATTGACTCAGAATATGTCTAATCTTAAATGGCACTAATAGCATGAGGCTTCCAAAAAAAAAAAATTAAGGAAAGAGGAAGAACATCATCTCGATCCTCTCAATCCTACATGCTACCATTACCCCCCTCCCAAAGTATCGTCACTTGGCCGCCTCCCGAGGATCGGTGCTAATCCATGATCCATCCGGATAAGTAGCCAAATGGGTGGATTAAAGTCTCCTCTTGCTTCACTTCGTATTGTCGTCTTCCTTGGCATTAGCATGCTTCCAAGCTTCTTCTTCCAATGTGGCTAAACCGAGAATGTCTTGGGGTAGGTCACTGACATTCTCATATAGCTTTTTGTTCCTTGCCTTCCAAATATACCACATAACCCATGGAAATATGCTTAGGTAGTCTACGTTACAGAACAAAGACTGCGTAGGAAATATATATGGAGCTGAGAGAATATACGATAATGCCCAAATTTGTCTTGCCGGGGGTATTCAAAGATAAGATGATTGATCGTCTCTTCTTCCGCACCACAGAGTGGACATTATTTTTCTTGACTAATATGTCGGTAAAATAGGCGTTGACTTGTAGCCAGGTAACCTAAGAGGCATCGCCACACGAATTTTTTTAGTTTGCATGTAGTTTTTAATTTCCATGCTTCTGCCTTAAGTGTCGTAACACTTGGTCCCTGAAGAGGGAGGTCACAAGCCGGGAGAGAGAGAGCTCTCACAACCTAGTATCCAGATTTAACAGAATGGTTTCTCGACTTGGTAAAAGACCAATTATATGTCACTAGATGTCCTATGACTCGGTTTAATCTCTAAAATCAGAGGAATTTCTTCTGAGGGAAATAGCTCCCGGAGCTGTTCGATCTTCCATCTCTGGGTCTCAAAATCGATCAAGGTATTAACAAAGACCAAAATATTTCTCTCTCCCCCTAGATCCTTTGGGGATCTGGCAGATTTGTCTGGAATCCATGGCTCCGTCCATATGCTCGTCTCAAACCCTGACCCGATCGTCTTTCTGATCCCTGATTTGTGAAGGGGTTCAGCCGCTAGTATGCTCCTCCATCCGTATAAGGGACGGTTCGATTCTTTATCTCTAAGGGGTTGCAGTATCTAAAGTATCTTCCTTTCAAAATTTTAGCCAGTAAAGAATCAAGGAATCTGAGTAGTCGCCATAATTGTTTGGCTAACAGCGCGGTGTTGAATTCTTCCAATGCTCTGAATCCTAACCCCCATCTGCTAGCATTGTGCAAAGTTGGTCCCATGCTACCCAGTGAATACCCCGACTATATGCTTTCTGGCTCCACCAAAAGTTAGTGGTCACACTACTCAATTTGAAACAAATAGCATTTGGTAAGAGGTAACATGACATAACATATGTCGGAAGCTCTTGTGCTTGTAAATTGATCAAGACTTCCTTCCCTCCCTTGGATAGGAACTTAGAAGTCCATGAGTTCACCCGTGTTTGAAGGCGGTCACGCACAAAGGCAAACACTTGGGTTTTGGACCCATGGATCTTCTTTGAGAGGCCCAAATAAGTCCCCATCCCTCCTTCTTGGTTGAACCCAACAATACTCTTAATCTCTTGTCTCATCTGGGTGAGAACATCTGCACCAAACATAATCGATGATTTAGCCAGATTAATTTCTTGACCCGATGCCTTGCCATATGAGTGGATAATATCGATGACTTGCTTACTTTGGATGGCATCTGCTTTGCAGAAGAATACGCTGTTATCTGTGAATAATAAATGCGATACTCTGGGATTTGCACAGGAGATGCGTAGTCCCTGGATCATCTCTTTAGTCTTAGCTTTTTTAAGTTGGGCAATAAGCGCTTCCGTACATATAATAAATAGGTACAGAGATATCGGATCACTTTGTCGTGTACATATAATAAATAGGTATGGATATATCGGTTCACCTTGTCTAATACCCCTTGATGGTTTAATCCTCCTGCTCGGGTTTCTGTTAATATGTACTTGGTAAGATACTGAGATGATGCACTGCATAACCCAATCGATCCACTTCTGGTGAAAACATCTTCTCCATTACTACTCTTAAGAAGGCCCATTCCACCCTAAAATAAGCCTAGCTCATATCTGTCTTGATTGCCATAAACTTCCTCTTATTTGCTGGGTTTGTCCTAAGATCATGAAAGTTTTCCTGGGCAATCAGGATGTTATCCATTATCAATCTTCCCACCACGAAGGCGGATTGTCTCAGAAATTAATTCTGGAAGAAATTTCTTAAGCCGTATGCTTACAATTTTTGAAATTACCTTATAACTCACGTTACAAAGGCTTATTGGTCTGAATCCCGCCATGGCTCTTGGTTTATCCCTTTTAGAAATTAGGAAAATATTTGTTCGTTTATCTTTCCGTCGAATGAACCAGAACTAAAGAAGTCCTTGATCATATCCGTGAAGTCTAGTCTAATGGTAGTCCAGAACTTTTGGAAAAATAGGGCAGTCATTTTGTCAGGTCCTGGGGTTTTACCTAGGTGTAAAGATAATAGTGTTCGTCTAACCTCTTCTTCCATAATATCTCGGGTCAAAGCGTCATTCATACTTGGAGTCATCTGAAATGGAATATCCTTTACTGCCTTGGTCGGATCTCTCAAAGTCGAGGAATTAAATAGATGTTGGAAGTAATCCACAGCGATTTTCTCCACCCCTTCTTCATTGTCTATCCAAGCACCGGATTGATCTAGTAACCCAAGATTCTATTCATTGCTCTCCTATGTTTTGTGAATGCATGGAAGAATTTTGTATTCATGTCTCCTTCTTCCAACCATTGTTCTCGGCTCTTTGTACTCCAAAAGGCTTCTTCATCCCCGTATGCTTCATATAATCTTTGTTTCAAGCCGTGAAGGTCCTCTGATGACATATTGTCTCCTTTAAGGGCATCTTCTCTTTTCTCATGAAGTTCCGCGATTAGCTTCTCGGAGTTTTTCTTTGTAGTCTTTTTCTATAGAGATATTTCCCGTCGACAGTTTTGGATTTTCCGCATTAGTGGGCGGTTCACTTGTGACTTACGGACTCCCCATCACGCTTCCACTGCTTCCTTGAATCCTGTTTTCCCGATCCATCTCTTGCAAACATAAATCGTCTTCTTGTTTTTTGTGGTTTTGACAGAATTGATGCTTTGTCGTCCGAACCCCCATATCTTAAGATACTTCACCATGGTGTGGGAAAATATATGATGCCATTCTTCATTCCCCTGGCCCTATCTAGCCGACATCTTACCCTCCCGTTACGCCGCTCTCCGATCCAAGAAAATTGGTTCCCAAAGTACGGGAAATGCACAAAACAGCATGCTTGGATCATACCACGGAAGGGTAGAAAGGTGTTTTCCGATCTCCTTTTGCCCCCCCCCCCTCTTTTCTCATGGTTTCCGGTGATCTCATTAAAATCCCCAATGATAAACCATGGCTTTGTGCGATCAATCCCAATTCGGGTGAGACGTTCCCACACATAATCTTGGTTTTTTACAATTGGATCTCCGTAAATAAACGTCATATAAACTCGATTTCCATCAATAATAGTTTCGATGTCTACAAGTTGATCATCTAACAAGAAAAATTTAACCGGATAATCTTTCGAATACAATAAAGCTAAACCTCCACTTAGAACAACCGGATTAACGGTTTGTAGGTTGTCAAAACCTAAATCTACTTGCAAATTGTGTAGATACAAACTATCTTTCTTCGTTTCCGATAGAAAAAGAAAACCTGGCGAGTACATACGACACATCTCTACCAGTCGACGAGAAGTATGCTTTGCTCTCGCCCCTTTACAATTCCACGACATTGCCCTCATTTGGGTGGATCGGAGGAGATTTGGGACTCCGCCGGACCATCCGTTGGTTTTGCTGTGTTCCTAGCCTTCTTCATGTCATTTGTGGGCTCCCCGTCATGGCCCACCTTGATGTCAGTTTTTTTCTTAGGTGATGCCTTTTCCTGAAAAGTCTTTAACCTTTTTGAGGCGGCAAGTCCACTTCTTGAGGCCTTCTTCTTTGCTTCTCCATCTTGGGCCCCAGATCCGTTTTACTTCTTGCTAGGGCTTCCAGTTTCTTTTATGGGCTTTTAGCAGGCCCAGTCAATTTCCCTAGGCTCCTTGTCTTCCTCGTGTTATTCTTTGTTGGTGATCTCACCCTTTTGCTGGTGGGGGATGGTGATGTCGCCGGAATCCCATTCCAAGAATGGACAATTGGGACCGCTATCTCCGTGAACGTCCTTTCCTGGCTCTCCTCTTGCTGGAGGTTGAGCCCTTGCTCACGTTATGCTTCCATCAGATCTTCGCCCAGGAGATCATCATCATTCAGCAATCCATCTAAGATCATTACCTTCTCAAGGTCTGCCATCATCTACAGATCTTCGACTGAAATTGTCTTCTCTGGCTCTACTTCATCCTCCGTAAGGTGCTCCCAATCTGAAACCACTGTATCAGTGCCATCCCCTTGTTCCGCTTCATACTCCTCCGCGTAAGCTCCCTCCATCTCCTCACCCCAATCTTCCATCTCTTCCTCCCATTCCGCAGCATCTTCATCCCCAGCGGGATCTAGGCCTTCCAATTCTGGTTCGACCTCCTCAGCGGGATCCTCGCCACCAGTCTCGGCTATGCCGGAAATCAACTTGGGGTCATTGGGATTTGTTGTTTCTTTCTGGTGGTTCTCCAATGAAGCCGCTTCCACACCCGATCCTACCACTTGTTCATTTTCCCCCTCATCAAAATATTCATCCGATAGGACCTTCCTCCTCTTCAACGAGCTTGCCCTTGCCTTTGTTCTCTTTTTCATGTCCTGGCTTAGGGTTGACATTAGCTTTTGCCGCGTGAGACCTGGGTGGGCGCTGGGGTCCTCTCCAGTTTTCCGGAATGCCTTCCTCTTCACGTGGTTCTCTTATGCGGAGGGGTTCTTCCCTTCTTCTATTGTCTGCCCTGTGCTATCTTGTCTCCTTAAGTGGACGATCCTAGCAGCAATGGGATTTTAATATACATATTTTGCTAGTTTCCAACGGACTAAAAAATTTGCTAGTTTCAAAAACAGCTACAAACAATTTTTTATGTTTTTTTTTTTTGATGTAACAGCTATAACATCAACGTCATTTAATCTTTCGGCCTAATTATATATCTGTATTTTCTTTTTACTGTAATATATTTCGAAAAAGCTGTGATACTTGCCAGTTCCCTGGCAAATGAAAAGTTTTTCTTTATCGGTGATAACTTACATCACCGGAGAAATCCTTAGAGAAAGGTGACTTACTTACATGCATTTCTGGAACTCCGTTCTTTTTTTTTGTGGTTAGTTTGACAGCGAATAATGGCAATGCAGAGAAGTTTCAGAGTTAATATAACAGTACTTGGTGGTTTGACAAATGCAGCAAGTAATAAAAAAAAGTATTTGGAGATTGGGATCAGAGTTTCTTAGTATTACCCAAATTGATGGACCATTGGTAAAGAAAACTTGTTTGCTAGTAATTACGAAAACTTTCAGTCTCTTAGTCTGCCAGTGAAATATAGCTTTAGTGAAGATTAGGATTCAGAACAATATGAATATGTATTTTATTATCAACGAAGATTCATAATCATGATCAATGTGATCAAGAACAATGTATTCCACCAAAGGAATACGGAAGCAGAGTGTTACAATTCCAAAGGAGGAGACCGAGGATGAGGAAGAAGACGAGGAGTAGTAAGAAGACATCCTTAGGATTTTTGGGTTTCCTTTCTAGTAAGAAGAGAGCTAACCTTCAGATAGATTTTGGGTTGAACAGAATCGGGCTTAGGTTTAAACAGGTTCAGGTTATATTTTTGGTCAAGGCTTTGAGTATAGATGAAAACCTAGCTAAACTGAATCTGGATTTGTAAAAGATTTGATTCCTGTTTAAAGCTAATGCTACTTATTAACTTCTTTACATCTTTTTTTTTTCTTTTTCTTTTACTAATAAGTGATTATTTCCAAGGCAGTACAGTGCCAATACACTGATCTGAATTTCAATCAAACGATTTGGTTAAAATTCCATGATTTGCATTGCAAGCTTCAATCTCTACTCAAATCTTTTGTTTTGGTGAAGTAATCTTTACTTTTATTGAAATGAATATTAAATTATATTCAAACAAGCAAAAAAACCGTTTTTTTACATCGAATGCTTCAAATATTGAAATTTGATACAAAAAAATTTAAAAGCCAACTGTTTTCCTCGGATAGCAAACCACCGCTTTATGTCATATCGCATCTCTCCTATATCTCTAATTGATGACAATCTGTTCCGAATATTCTTGTCAATGATTTGGCTAGCTGGGAGGAATGAGTGGAAGATTCGCCATGTCTTCGCCTATTCCTCTCCGCCATATGATATAAACTATGAACACATATCGCAGCAAAAATAGAAAGAGTGTCTTGTGTTTCATAAGAGAACCAAACACCCTTATATCATTCCTTTGTGGGGTTCGATATTTTTAGAAGTAATCTTTACTTTACTCAATCTTGACGCCAACGATACACATAAAACAATAATAGTCATCATAAAACAGAATTACATGGCACATCAAAAATTACCACAAGAGTCTCACCGACGCTGATCAGAGAGTTTTTACCATTAGATATCTTTCCAGTTGCTTCTTCGATGTCGATGAAGGCTTCTCAGAATATGAATCATGTGATCTCTTTCCAGCTGCTTCATGTAAAGCTTTATAGCACTGCCTAAAATGTTAATAACAAAACATTGACTTTTAATTGCAATTAAACTATAACAATTATTTTTTGGAACACTAATGCTGACTTTCACGCTTTTGTTCAAGAATAGTTTCATTTTCATGGACATACACAGATACAAACCAACCACTAACACCATGGCAAAATTGAAATTTATTTTTATTTTTGAAAAAAATTTGAACTTTATTTATGCGGCGAACTACAAATGTGCTGTTCCAGTTCTATTTCTATTATTTTTAGAATTAATTTATGCGTAATTTATCTATAAGCCAAAATTTCCAAAAGCAGTTCGTTGAAAAGATTCTGTTGTTTATGCGATATTCTTGGATATTAATTAGTCTGAATTAAAGGCAAAAAGAAGATAAACCCTGTTTCAAATCTCGCTTTTGGATTGGACTTTGGATTCAAATCTGTTTCTAGCTAAGTTCTTAAATTTTAAATGAATGTTAGTTCTGTTTAGTATAATGTTTTAGTTTGGATTCGATTTTATGAATACGACGGCTTATCAGAATTTGATGTATTTCCAAGAATCTGAAGTGTGAGTAAACTCAAAAAAAAAATAAAAAAAAAATAAACTTAAGATATTTCTGGTTTGATTTTAACCGAACCGAATTCAAATTGGCACCCCTGCATCTAGTCATAACCGGAGAAATATGTACACAAATCGGAGAATCAAGAAGAAGAAAGACGATGTAAAAAATTTAAATATGTTTATAACCCGATACAATCGATTAATATTCCAAAACGTATTCACAATCACATGTTATAATGAATAAATAGAATTAAAAAATAACAAGTAATTTGAGAGCAAAATATTTCTCATCTTTGAAGTCAACCCCCCCAAGAACAGATCAAGAACGGATTATTGTCTCGAAGCAGTGAAGACCATCAAGCTCCAAAGCAAACCTCGGAGTCTTCTGCACCAAACCCATCTTCTTGCTACTTGCGTTTTCCTTATTTTGCGTTTGTGATGCGACAGGTTTAGAAGTGGTGGTAGTAGCAGTAAACGAAGAAGCCATAAGGTTCTTTCCCATGAGCTCAGCGAAGAGAGCGTCGAAGGCACTGAACATCGAATTCATGATCGAATAAAAAAAGATAATAAAGTTGAAATTTCTGAAGAGAGAGATATTAGAATGAGTTTGTTTGATATTTTACAATGGCTTGGAGGGTTTTGTTTATATATATACAACGAGACCGTGTTGAGTTGAATAAAGGAAAGCGTGAAGAATTTGGGTGGCTTTATGCAATTCCAAGTTGCTTATTGGTTGGCGTGAAAATCAATGACAATTTCCAATATTAAAGAGACAAAACATGTCAGATTCACACTCACATGATAAAAAATATTTTATGACAATTTTTAACTTTATTTTTCTGTGAAATAACTTACAAAAAAACAGAAATAACATTTGCAATAAATTGATTCGAATTGGTAAAAATGATATTTAAAATAGATAATTGACTTACATCTACACATCTTGAAGATTTCATAAAATTTCTTTAATTTCTCGTAATTCTAAGATGGATTGACTAGTATAAAAGTCAAATTTTATATGTATGACACTATTTATGCAAATTCAATATTTTAATGAATTCACCGAAAGTTAAAAAAACTCTAGAAGAGAATAATATTCCTTTCTTTACGTATAATCTAGTTAACACTTTCAAATCAAAAGAAATAGCCGTCACGGTTTCATCAAATACGAAATTTTTAATTAAAATCTGTAGACAAAGTTGGAGCGTGGATAACACGCGGTCCTTACGATGAAGCTGATGAGCCTAATCTTGGGGTCCAAGTTGGTTCAATGGAATTGGACGGTCGTTATTTGAATCTTAAATTGTTGCCTTCTGTTTTCCAAGTGGGCTCCTATCACATGGCTTTTCCTTCTCGTGTTTAGGCATGTCGTAAGACTCACAAATTCTTTAGGTAATAGGTATCTGTCTTTTTGTTTTTTATGGAGTTGGAGACCATTTATTCGACATGGATTAGGAAGGATCGATCTACAACAAATGCATACGATGTCAAACTCAATAAAGCTCATGATGATGCTTTGGTAATCATTTTGGATATCGCCAGTCATGTAGTTTCAAGGGTTCTCATCGATGGATTTCATTTTCTCATAACATTTTCCCCTATGGAAATTAGGAAGAATTAGATAAAATGGCTTTCCAACTAATGTTGTTATAAACCATTAAGTTGCCCATTTTTTGGGAGGAGTCATTGAGTTCACTAACAAGAAGCAACCTAAAACATTATTATATAATTATCAAATTATCGTAAGTTAACATGTCACTAACATAGTAACATTATTATACAAATGACTTTCAACATCTTTTAAAACACTTTATAATCACCACCACTGTTGGCTTAATTGGTTAAATGGTATTAGTTTTTTTTTTAACAACTATAATTCGATTGTATGATTAAATCTTGGGTTTCATATTGTATTTTGAACATTTTCTTACAAAAATACATTTATGTTTTCAAAATTCCTTTTCAAACAAATATTGTAAATCTTTGTATAAACTTATTTAAGATGCACATACGAGAAGCTGTTGTGGGTTACATACACTAAACGAATGTTATGGAGTTCACAATTTTTAATAAAAACAACTACACATCTTTTAAGATGATTTATAAAAATGATTTGTTAGAAAAATAAGGTTTTGGATCATAAGCAAAAATGTTTTAGTAATAAAACCCCTCAAATAAAAATGAATTATAAAACAACCTCTCAACTATATATTTAAGAAAAAAACCTCTCAACTTTAAATCCATTAGTGAAAAAACCACTCCGTCTATAATTCCGTTAAAATTTTAAATAATGGTTTTTAGTAATAACACCCCTCAAAAAAAGATAAATCGTAAAAAACCCCTAAATTATATATTTAACGGAAAAAACTCCTCGACTTTAAATATGTTAATGAAAAAACTTATCTGTCTATAGTACCGTCAAAATTAGGCTAAATTTAAAATACAACATTCGTATTTCTTAGTTTTTTTGGTCAAAAATGACTCAACATGTTACAAAATGAAAAAATATATTTTAAAATGGAAACAACATGAATTTTGATGTTCAAAAATAGGAAAAATGACATGTTTTTTTTTATTTGACTTTTGACATATCCAAAAATGTATAAGAACATAAAATTCCTAATAAGAAGACTACGTCCAACATCAACGGAAAGTAGGCCAATTCATGTATAAACTTACCTGATATGTTAACTTCATACCTGAGCTATACCCCTATGCAAATCTATACATGAACTACTAATTTTTTAAAATTTGATATCTGAACTTACAAAATTAAGCAAATATATACATTTTGCCTAACACCGTTAACTTGGCGTTAATTTTCGATGATGTGGCATCCATGTAATTAATGACAAAAAAAAATTGTGCTGATACCAACCCTCGAACCCATGACATTTGACTTTTAAACCCATCACTTAGTATCACTTGCTCTAGGAAAATAATTTTTATTATCGTCAATACATATATACATATACATATATATACAGTAACTAATTTTTTTATTAATAATGTTATTGTTAAAATAATCTTCCAAACTGGGCATAAACCAGAGATTACAATACTAGCCAAAAGTTACAAAAAACCGGGATAGCCGAAACTTGTCAGGAGAAGTGAGACATCGATTGCAGCGAGAGAAGAGTCCTCGACATTCGACGCCTTGACCCGAAGTCGATTCATCGAGAAGAACCATTCACCGGAGACGAAAAGCTCCATCAATCCGTTCAACAGAGGCAATCATGAAATACAAGTGAGGACGAGAAGCGAGTTGACCAGACTCTGTTGGTTTAAGAATCGGTTACACCCATGATTAAGGCATAATACCAAACCAGTATTGTTAACCGACAGTTATGGAAACTTCTATTAAACGACCATATGCATCTCTTGTTCTTTGTGTCTCTTGGATATATCTCTAGTGCTGTATATATAACAGGCATTGCAGACAAACGAAAAGCCTAAAATTTTATAAGCAGAAGATAAAAAAAAAAACATCATTAGCCAAATATCAACTAACATAAAACAATTACAAAAATTTAATAATCTTTAATAGTATAATTATTCATACGAACAATTACACAATATCCATAAATAGACTCATGAAAATCAGATAATATTTCAAACCATAAACGAGAGTGATAAACCATAGGAAACTAATTCTCGTCTCCTGAATTACTTTGATGATCTTCATTTATACTTGCATTTATTCCTTCTGAGGTTCCCCAAATATTGAATAGACCTCCTGGTCTAGGAGTTTGTGAAACATGAGATGTTTCAAAATAATTTGTGAAACCGAGACCGGGTGATGATGCAGGTTGAACATTTTGTGAAGCCCCTACTCCTTCAGCATGTGAAACTTCTTGTTCAGTATTCCTCATATTTCCTCCGTGATCTCCCACTGAAAATCCATGTTGAACATTTGTTGTAGTCGTTCCCGATGATCTGCCTTGTTGAACGTTTGGTGGAAGCCCCCATTGTGACGCATTCGGTGATGTGCCCCATTGTCCAGCAGTTGGTGGTGTGCCCCATTTTCCAGCAGTCGGTGGTGTGCTCCATTGTCCAGCAGTCGGTGGTGTGCCCCATTGTGCAGCAATCGGTGGTGTGCCCCATTGTCCAATAGTCGGTGGTGTGCCCTATTGTCCAGCAGTCGGTGGTATGCCCCAGTGTGAAACTGTAGGAGGTGTGCCCCAGTGTGGAGCTGTTGGAGGAGAACCCCACTGTTGAAAACCAGGACTTCCAAAATGTTGACTCCCATATAAGTGGCTCGAGCTCAGCATTTTTGGCAAATCTTGATCGTTCCGTGAAATACTAGTCATAGCTTCCAGCATTTGTATCTTATCTTCGTTGTTACCTCCAGTTATATCTATAAAATACTTACGCCAAAATTTTAGCTCTTTAAGTGAATCGATGCATGCCCAATAAAATCTGGTGTTCTTTGGAAGCTCCAACTCAAGGAATATTGCTTCTGCCTTTTTGAATTCATTGTAATCTTCTTGGTCAAAACTACCTGGGCAAAGTTGTTGCAATCTTTATCGTTAGAACTCTCTATAGCCAGTAATGGTGTCTTGTAAGGTTGTCTCGAAATATTATCTTCTATGACCTCCTGAGCTACCGCCAGATCTAAGCTAACCACTCCCACGCCTGACACTTGACTGTGAATTTTGTCTGTTCCTTTGCTCACCTCTTCCAACTGGGACTCGAAAGGTATCTCGACTGAACTCATTCGAAGGATGTGCATCATCATCAAGGTTAACACGATACACTTCTTCATCTTCTTGGGCCTCATGAACTTGAGTTTGAGGCATGTCACCACCATCGATGTCTGAGTAACCATGGCTGACATCATCTATCCGTGTCTCATTCATTATCTCTTCTCTTCTTTGTCGTGAGGAATGTTGTGGTTGCGTAGAAACATCGTGTAATACGAAAGAACGTTGCATCACATCCCAAAACTCAGGCGGTTTTCAGTTGAACTTACTAGTTAATTTACACCCCTATAATACAAAGTCAAATATTATTTGTGTCTGTTTATGTGTTTATATTAGTATTAGTAAAATTACAACAAAAGGATTCAGAGTTATTACCAACTCACGAGCTTTCCACCACTCGTCAGATGCATAAATCTCGGATGTCTCCGAATCAACTGATATCCCGGTGAAACCCATAAGTTCCTTCCTTATTTTTATACGCTTTTTTGAAGTCATCTAGTTTATTTTTGAAAAACCCGTATTTGATATTCATGTTAAATGCTAAGTTGAATTTATCAACCATGTACTCTCGACCAAGGGGCGACGGATCCTTAAGAGTGTAATTATTCATGGAAATTGCATAATCAAACAACTCAATCAAAGTTTTTTTCTTATTCAAAAGTCCATTTATGCCTCGGTGTGCTCTACAAATTTTTAAAATTTGTAGAGTTAGTTTAATTTATTTCCAAATACTATAACTAATATAGTAAAATATAATTGCTAAAAAAATATAATAAAATTTTTACTTTTGCTGTTATTTCAGAGGGAGCATTTGTGTCTCTTTGCCTGGAAGAATTTGTGTTTGATCGACCCCTAAACAACATATTTACATTTAATATACAATACCATAAACTAATAATTAAATTACTAATTAATAAGTTAGATACTATAATACCATATTATTCATAACATTGGTTTTTCATTATTACGGTACTCATCACACGTTTATAACTAATATATAAGATTAAACTTTCTAATCAATATTGTTCATTAATTTTATATATCCGATCATATACATATTTAATAAATATTGTCTACAAATTACTATTTAAAATTTAATGATATAGTCACACATTATTATCGTTTTGGTTTCACATATTTTTTACATTTATTTTTAATTTAAAATTAAAATTTTAAACTTATGTAAATATTATGCGTTAATTATTTTTTATCAAAATTAATAACATTTTATACATTATAATGCAAAAATAGAGTTTCACAAAATAATGTCTTGTAAATGTTATAAAATATTAATATGGGTTTTATTTTATATTTAAATAAATTTCTCTTCAAATAATATTCTACTTGTAGTTATAATTTAAAACACTTAATTGTCAAACTTATTTATTTAAAAAATTATAATTCCTACTATGTTTCTCCTATAAGCATAGATAACATTAACTTAAATTCCTATTATATCAAAAATATTATTTATTTTTAACATTGGGCATGAAGAGTTTTTATTATTATTTAAATATTACATTATAATGTTAATCATATATATATATATGTATTATATATATATATGTATATATATATGTATATATATCTGTATGCATTATCTATCATATTATCTTTAAAAAAAATTACTTACTTGGTGCAAACGTATGAGAATTTTTCGAGAGTTGAGAATTTTTGGAGAATTGAGAATGTTTTGTTTTAGGTTGAGAGTGATAAATGGAGTAACACATGAAAATTATAGAGTATTTTCGATTAAAAAGTAAAAAATTAAAAATTAAAAACAAGTCAACTAGTATAGCTCTAAACACACCTCCTCCAATGCTTTTAGCTTAATCATCGGAACTTGTCAAAAGTTGTCCCGCCATCACTTTTTTTTTTTTTATGTAGATAATATTGGATTAAAAGACGATGTGAATGGTGACCACATTTATAAACCACATAGTGGTTATCCTAAACATTCAAGACATTCAAGGCCATAATTTCACAAAAATATTTTCTTTAATATATCTCTCAACCTTTTCGTGAAAAATTAGCTGCACTTTATTTTCCCCTTTTTAGTTATCGATCTTTCTCAGGGTTAAACTAGGCAAGGTATTAGTATTAGAAATTTATAATATACAACATTTTTCTTACATATATCCATATATGTAAATATGGAAAAGTTTTAAACATCTTTAATGTGAAATTTTTTGATTTTATCATTTATGGATGTTTATATAATTAGTTAGTTCTTATTCTTTTATGATGATAAATTTAATACATCTATTTAACTATTTGATTCATGAAATTAAATAGATTTATGTGTTGATTCAAACCATTAAATTGGATCTATTTAAGGGTTTTATTCAATCAGTTTACCTTATGATTTATTTAACACTTAACCAATTAAGTTTGGATTATACAAAATCAACTTTTTAGGTTGATGAAATGCTCAAATTAACCCTCGAGCTACTCTCTCAAATTAAAAGATCATCTGTAGTACTTAGGGATCGAAATCCACAACCACAAGGACTCAAGATTTACACAATAGATTAATGATTTAAGAATTAAGCTAAACAAGAATATATGTAAATAAAATGACAGAAAGAATGATTTAAATGAAACGAGTTTGTAAATTCAATGGGAGAAAACGCTAGACTTAGAGAAATTCTTTAAGGTAAATCAAAATCGTGAATCGGACAAATTCAATTGAGGGTTTTATTAAATACCATTCTTAAACTCAAACACACAAATATCAAATCCATCAACTCTCGTTGCAAAGACTATCTATGCCTAGGTTCTTAGATTCCAAATCTCTTTGTGAGTCTAAAGAGTAAGAACATGCATTAATTATCTCGAGTTTGATATGTTCACAAAATTCATAAACCATATCTCTTTGCGAATATTAATTTTGCTCATCTAGGACTATGTCGGGATATCAATAACGTTCCCATGTCTATTAAATTATCCTAAGGTCTAAATTTCAGGTGATCAATCTAGAATTAATATTAATTCAAAGCCAGATGAAGAACTAAGCTGATTACCCTAATAAAGTTATGCCCAATTTCAACAATTCCTCTTTAACCTTTGAAAAACCCTAAATCTAACAAGTGGATTACTTAGACATAATTAATGAAATACAAATCATGATTTGAATAAATTACATTAAGAAATTAACAAAATAATAAAGGGCGTTCGAAATCTTCTCTCTACAAATGAGTTCTGATATGTCTCTCCCAAAAGCTCTCTAGCCAAAATCTTTCAAAAGTTGCTTGATAGAATAAAGCATAGTCTCCAAAACAAATAAAAACCTAGATATAGTATAAAATACGAAAAGAACTTATATTGCAAACAAGGAGAACTCATGGGGGGGATTTCGTAAATTTTTAAATTTGTTAAAACTCGTGGTGACTTTTTATTCGTGATTGGTGTTGACCGACACTAATGGGTGGTGTCGATCGAGACCAACTCCTTAGATTGTCTCCGAGTTGCTCTTTTTAGCTACAAAGCTCCATATGCTCCAAAATGCTTCCACAAAACCCAGCTCATATTTGTACCTACAAAGACTCGATAAATACAGAAAATACTCTAAAACCAATACTTACACAATGGTTAAAAACCATTAAAACCATGATATATCAGTTGAAACTAATATATACATGTAAAAGTTTTTATTGGATTCTAAATAATATGAAAATGTAAAAAATATAAAAATTTGTAAAAACAATTAAGCTGTATGGAAATGATAAAATTGAATACAAATTAGAAAGAAATGTAAAGTTTAAATTATATAATTTATTATTTATTTTTGCTCTTTTTTTGTTGGGTTTCCTTTTTGATTAACAAACTAATTTAAGTAAATAGTTAATGTAATATACATATTGCTCTTAAAATATATATTATCTAAAAATTTAACTTAATTCATGATATATGTAAATGAATAAAATTTAAACATTTAATTGAAGTTAATTTTAAAACATGTAAAATTGGTTAATATCTTATTAAATAAAACTTGGTTGCACTCATTGTAGGACCGCAAAATCCGAATATGAAAACTGTGAATAAATAATAGAATTACGGAAAAAATTGAGATGAAATGATTTTTATAAAACCGAATAAAGTGGAGATGAGATTTGATATTTTTCTTTAATTTTAAAAATTGCTCATAGTGTGACAGTTTGATACGATTTAGAATTTTAGGATATACTTATTAGGAAACCGTATTTGCTATACTCGAAAGACGGAATGTATGAATGGAATACTATGCTATATTCTCAAGATTTACACTTGAGAAAGAAGAGAGAAAAGTTGCTGGATTTTGTTGTTGCTGAAAAAATGATTTCACTAACTGATCAATTGAAAAGAAAGATACACAATGACTTATATTTATACTCTCAGTCTCGTGAATGAGTTTCCACAAAATATGCTAGTGCGGTCAATATTTGAACGTATTCCGTCAGTGACAATAATTGACTTAGTTAACGTCAATATTCAAAACTGATTTTCGTTCAAATGGCCACAAAATATGGACAAATAATTGACTTAATAATGTCAAAATATTTGATTATATTAAAATAATACTAAATTTATAGATTTAGTCCAAATTATTTATGTAAAATTTAATCCAAATAAAATAGTTAATTAGGTGTATGGTTCATTATTTCTCATGCATAGTTTTGTGGGACAAATGCATATAATATCATTTGGTTAATTTCAAATTAATTTTTTAAGCTATCCACTTTGAATATTTATTTTTTATTCAATTTTAACAAATGAATACACTATGTTATATTGTTTATTTCAAAGAATCCAACTCATTTTTTTCCGTTCAATTCGGCAACCGGTTGTCGCTGCAAAAGTTATCGGAAAAATGATTGGTTCTATTTATCTAAAAATGGGTTCCAACACTCACAAAAGATCTATATGTATCAAAATTATATATTTGATTATTATATATTTTTTGTTGTTTTCTTTTTTGATTAAGTAAATAATTTTTTTACATATGTTATAATCTAATCGATTAACCAACATATGTCAAGATCTTGTTAATTATAATTTTGACACGTATTGTTTCTTCGTGCGTGCAACCAAACTTTTATATAATAAGATATACCAGAAAAAAATGTGATACAAATTGGGATTTATTAGTAGTGAATAAATTAATTTTCCAAAATACCAGTTTCTAAAGACAAAAGAAACCGACACATTTAAAATGGACCAAAGGGTCTTGTGGATGCGTGAAGCTCTCTTGGAGACATTGCAACATCACACAATTTCCTATGCTAGGACAAATCACTCCTAACCGTCCATAATAACGAAAACAAAAAACTTAATTATGACATTAACTCCTTTTTAACACTCCAAGAATCTGGAAACAATGTTACGACTTACGAGATTCAAATTTGCCGATTGTAACCACCATAAGCTAGAAATTTCTAATCTAATGATCATTATAGCTGTGCTAATACACATGCAACTCAAGAAACTTGAAAAGCTAGGAGTCACAAGAAAATATATTCAAATGTCTTTCTCTTTTGAAAATTATATCGACATTATTACATATGCATACAATAACAACAATTTGATGCAATTGGTTGAAGCTTACAAATATAAAAAACATGACATAATTCTCCACCGTCGATTTTACAAATGGGCCTAGAAATAATGTCGTCCAAAAGGTAGGTTCATTTGCACGGGACAAGAAAAACTCAGAGGGACCCACTAAGAAGGGCTCTGTTTCCCAAAGCCAACAAATCTCAGCCGTCGATTCTTAGCCACTTGGACCAAAAGTTTAGCCTCAAGTTTCGAGCGTATTCTCGGACAATGCCATTGACCCTCATGTGATGGAAATCGAATCCAATAGAACACCTCAACACTTACACAACTACAATAGCGTCAGGTGGCATTAGAGTCAGTCCACTATAACAACGCCACGTGTCACTTGAGTCAGTCCTTGCCTTCCACTTCTCTTTACATAACGGATCATCTTCTTCTCTGCATCTTCAGTCTCATTGAGCCTCGAATTCTCCACTGTTGCCGCTAAAATCTGTAAGTTTTCCTTATATTTTTCTAAGAATCATCGCAAAAGATTGAATCTTTCTAATAAAAGCAACGTTTTTTAATTCTGCTCTGTGTTGAATTCACAGGCAAAAAGGTGTTTTTTGTTTTCTCACGATGGCTACTGTGACTGCTTCACACTTTGTCTCAAGAACCTCACTTTTCAATAATCATGGAGGTTCTTCAAACTCTGAGGTCAACGCTAATCTGTCTCAGATCACTTTGAAAGATCAATCCATGACTCACTGTGGGTTAAAGTCTTTCAAAATGGTTGATAGGCTTCATAGGAGAACTCAAGCTAAATCTGTTACTGTTAAATCCTCAGAAGGATCTCATAAAGTTAAGCCTTGTGGTAAGATTGTGTGTGAGATTAAGACAGGGATGAGTGTGATCTTTATTGGAGCTGAGGTTGGTCCATGGAGCAAAACTGGTGGTCTTGGTGATGTCCTTGGTGGTCTACCTCCAGCTCTGGCTGTAAGTTCATCATATACACATTAGCTTGATTTGATGCCGTTTTTTATGAACCAAATGTTTAATGGTTTTGTTAGGCTAGAGGCCACCGTGTGATGACTATATGCCCTAGGTATGACCAATATAAAGATGCTTGGGACACTTGTGTTGTTGTTGAGGTAAAACTTTTCTTCAAATGATGAATTTAGGATGGTTATTTAAAGTTTATCTTGTTATGTTAATGTGATGATATCATTCATGCAGATCAAAGTTGGGGATAGAGTCGAGACTGTTCGCTTCTTTCATTGTTACAAAAGAGGAGTTGATCGTGTCTTTGTTGACCATCCAATCTTCCTTGCCAAGGTTTTGGGGAAAACAGGATCCAAAATCTATGGTCCTATAACTGGAGTAGACTATAATGACAACCAACTCCGATTCAGTTTGTTGTGTCTGGTAACACTCTTGATTGATTGTTTTCATAGCTATAATGCAGAATCTGTGTGTTTAATAATGGCATAACACTCTTTTACTTTTTGTAGGCTGCTCTTGAGGCACCACGAGTTCTTAACCTGAATAGTAGCAAGTATTTCTCTGGACCATATGGTGAGAAAATGATTTCTTAATTCTTAAAAAACGTCTTTGTTCAAATCTTAATCTTTCTCATGCTATATATATATAGGTGAAGATGTGGTCTTTGTTGCCAACGACTGGCACACTGCTCTCCTTCCATGTTACCTCAAATCTATGTATCAATCCCGTGGAATCTACATGAGTGCAAAGGTATATGCATGTATAACCTGTGTCTTCCTTGATCTTGTTAATTAGCCATTGAGCTTTTAATGATACATACCAAAATGCCGTCGTGTATTTTTACTTTTTAGGTTGTCTTCTGCATTCACAACATAGCTTACCAAGGAAGATTTGCCTTTGAAGACTTTTCTCTTCTCAATTTGCCAGACACCTTTAAAAGTTCTTTCGACTTCATGGACGGGTACTTAGAAGAACATATATCACTACACCATTTGTTTCATGTTTCATCTCATTGTCTCCATTTTTTTCCCAGGTATGAAAAGCCGATAAAAGGACGGAAAATTAACTGGATGAAGGCTGCAATTCTTGAAGCGCACCGTGTCTTAACAGTTAGTCCATACTACGCTCAAGAACTCATCTCTGGAGTCGATAGAGGCGTTGAATTGCATACATACCTTCGAATGAAAACAGTTTCTGGAATTATTAATGGAATGGATGTTCAAGAATGGAATCCAGCCACTGACAAGTACATTGATATCAAATACGATATCACCACTGTAAGATTTCTCTCCTAAAAAGATCAATGCATTATGAGAGGATATAGAAGAATTACATGTTTACTTGCAGGTTACGGATGCTAAGCCATTGATCAAAGAAGCACTTCAGGCTGCTGTTGGACTTCCAGTCGACAGAGATGTCCCGGTTATCGGTTTCATCGGGAGATTAGAAGAGCAAAAGGGCTCTGATATTTTAGTTGAAGCTATTTCCAAGTTCATGGGACTTAATGTTCAGATGGTTATCCTTGTGAGTTACACAAAAACAGTTGAACTTGGGATGATATCATAAAGCAGCTCACAAACTTATCGTCTGATGGATGTTTTTTACACAGGGAACTGGTAAGAAGAAGATGGAGGCTCAGATTCTTGAACTGGAAGACAAGTTCCCAGGGAAAGCTGTTGGAGTGGCGAAATTCAATGTGCCATTGGCTCATATGATCACTGCTGGAGCTGACTTCATCATTGTACCGAGCAGGTTTGAGCCGTGTGGTCTCATTCAGCTGCACGCTATGAGATATGGAACTGTCCCTATTGTGGCATCAACTGGTGGACTTGTGGACACTGTTAAAGATGGCCTCACAGGTTTCCACATTGGAAGATTCAACGTCAAGGTAACTCAAAATCACCGGCTTTTCCGTGCTTTCTATATAAACAGTTTCCTTTTAAAGATTACAACAAAATAGATCTAAAACAATTTTGCTCTGTGTACAGTGTGAAGTTGTAGATCCAGATGATGTGATTGCAACAGCAAAGGCTGTAGCGAGAGCCGTTGCAGTGTATGGAACATCCGCAATGAAAGAGATGGTCAAGAACTGCATGGACCAAGATTTCTCCTGGAAGGTCAGTGATTCAATTCATTCTAAAACTTCAAACTTGCTTATTTGAAATCAATCTTGAGTTGATGTGAATGTTAACTCTTTTCAATATTACAACAAAATGCAGGGACCTGCGACATTGTGGGAGAAGGTACTATTGTCACTAAATGTAGCTGGAAGTGAAGCCGGAATCGATGGTGAAGAGATAGCTCCTCTGGCTAAGGAGAACGTAGCGACGCCATGAGAATATGTCATGTTGTTTATATCCATGTGGTTGAAGAAAGCTGAGGAGAGTTAGGTGTACCTGTGGTATGTATATAACTGAAATGTCACACTTCTAATATAATAAACACAATAAATTGATTCCCAAACTTAGGAATTCACCTAGTGAGTTAAAACCACACAAAATGAATAAAACTTCGCCATACGTTTTTTAACAATACGAGAGAAAACTCCCCAAGAAAAAAAACAGCTTCTGAATAAATCTAAGAGAATATTTACAATGACTTCACTCAGTTAAAGGCTCACAAAAAAACCTTATTTTGAATTTTGAGCCTTTCTTTCTCTTAGCCTTTTCAAACTCTTGCTCTTTTGGTTCTCACCACAAGAGAGACCTCCCTGAAACTCCCATTGTTCCAATGATCAGCCAAAATAAAGCACACAGAGCCCCAATGATCGATAAGCAGAAGAAACCCTTGTGGTTGTTCTTGTTCTTGTTGTTTCCTCCAGACTTCTTCTTATTCTTTGCTGCTGAATCGTTACCCGTGACTACAACATTGTTGTTACCTGTGCTTTTACAAGCAAACCTGAAACGACCACCACGGCTTGACATTCTGACTAGGTTCAGGTTAACAATTGGATTCTCTGAAGCATACGCTGGATTTGTAGGAATTGATTCCAGGAATGCATATACACTAGAAGCAAACTGACTTGACTCCTCTTTACTCCCTTCATTTTCCTTAGGTATACCAGAAGTAAGAGGGTTTATGAACTCAGATGCTTCACCTGTAACTAAAGGCAATATGATTAGGCAAAGAATCAAGAATTCAAAAGAGGGTTCAAACTAAAAAAATGTCATTGTTTCTAAGTACCTGCACAGGGCGCTTCACCAAACCGGGTAACGGTAAGTCCATCGTTGTTTAGCTCCTGCATCCACGATGATCCATTGTTTATGTCTGGTATAGCTGTTACGAAGTGGCCAGTTAGTAGCTTGGACGTTCTTCCCTATTTGCTGCTGGAACTGGTTATAATTATTAGCTTGGTAAGAAACCAAAGAAGTATTCATCTCAAGACTTTGTTCAAACCCGTTTTGCAAATAACCACCAACAGGCGCTGCTGCTAACTGAGGATTATTTGTAGCATCAAAATCATGGAAATATGAATCGACATCAATCAAATCATTATCATTCAAGACTCCAGAGTTATTATCCTGGTTCCAGTTCTTTTCCATAGCTTCCAAAGAACTTGGTTCAGGCTCAGAAAGCAAAAGATCATCCATTTCCAAATATGCATCTTTCGCCAAGTTCATCTGATTATATATTGACGATCCAACATATCCAGGCTCATCACTAACCTGTCTCATCAGCTCTTCAATATCATTATCATCCAATTCAGCTTGGTTAAGCCCACCAGCCCATACATCCTCACCAATAAGCTGATGATTATTATTAACAGGAACACCACCAACTACATGAGCAGGCTCATCAAAATCATCACCAGCATCAGCCCATTCTTCTTCAACAAAAGGAGCTCCATATTGCTCACCATTCTTAGGACCAGAACCACTTTTCTTATAAACCTTGTAAAGAACATAGGAATCTTTAACATCACCACACCTCTTGAGCTCATCTTCATGTAATGTATACTCATGCATCACCCAGTTAGTTCTCTCGCCATTAGGAGCCCTACCTCTGTGGAAAACAAGTGTTTTCTTCTCTCCAACCGAGCGGGAATTACACTTGATTTCTCTGTCTTTGCCAGTTGCTTTCCAATAGCCAGATCCAGTTACTCTACTTGACCTACCTCCATGTTTCCTATCTCTTGGACTGAAGAAGAACCATTGACGATCCTTAGTCTTATATAAGGCTTTATCTGCAAAAAAAAAAACAAATGTCTCAATTTTTAGAGTCATGTCGATCCAAAAACAAACATAACACGACTATCATCAACCATATTTTAATTTAATACAAACGAACCATTGATATAATCAAATCTAATTATGGCTAAATTCAAATCTAACTGACTGAACTATGATCTCACCGAAACAGAGCAAATCATACAAAATTTGTAAGCAAAAATAAAAGTCCATTTTTCGAACATAACACCACCACCATCATTGATATAATCAAATCAGATCTAACTTGTTGTGATTAATACTTAGTGGCTAAACCATAATCAAAGACAGAGCAAATCACTTTTAATTTTGAAGCAATCGTAAGAAAAATCAAAATGAATTTAAAAGAAATTGAAGGAAAGAGAAAGGTACTGTACCAGGTAGTTCCTCAGGATCAAACTTGTAGACATCAGTCTCGCCTATTGCGGCGACTCTGAGTTTTTTCCGGCGAATCTTTCTCTTGAGGTAGTAGACGACAAGTTCTTCGTCCGTTGGATGAAACCTAAAACCTGGAGCTAAAGCTCCGTTGGTACACGTCAAGTCCATCACTTTTGTATCTCCCATCAAACCCAATACAGAGAAGAAGAAGACGTCAAGAGAAAAAAAAACCTAAATTTTTCAGATACATTGCGTGAAAAATACAGTCGTATTTTCTGTTATTTTATTATTTTTTGGGTTTTTTTTTGCTTGGAGAGCAAGGTCTGGCTTCGCGTGACGACACGTAGGATTACTTTACTGATTGTGGATTCACGCGCTTTCAATTAGACTGTGTCAGTAATTAATAACCGGACCGGACCGGGTGAACCGTGAATCAATGGTCTGTCACTGTCCTGCCTGTTTTTATAGTTTTTTGAAAACCAAAACAGTGACCGGTCCAAATAAACCTATTAAAATCCTGAAAGAAAAAAAATAAAACCAAAAACTGGCCAGATTGGTTTTGTTTGTTATAAAATATACCACTATATATATTTATAGTGGAGTAAGATATATATATATATTATATATCTATATATATAAATATATGTTTCTATGTGTGTGTGTTTGAGACGCGAGAGAGATGAGAAGAGGAGGTAAAATTCTTATTGTCTAAACTTATTAACTTTTATAATGAGATCATGTATTTATAGAATACATATGTCGGTAAAAACATAAGTTGGTGAACTATAAAAATGATATAAAAATAATAGATAATCATTTATTTGTAACACTCCCTCTTGATTATTCATTATTATTAATGTATTACATATTGTCTCATTAAAAACTTTATCATAGAAAAACCCAATGGGATAAAAACCATAGCAAGGAAAAAAGAGTACAGTGATGTAATCTCTCTCTGAAATGATAGACAAATCTTTTTCTTCATAAATCATGTAGTTGATGCATTCCGATACTATTAACATATTTTCTGAATGTTGTAGTTGGAAGTGCCTTCGTAAACAAATCAGCTACATTGTCCGTTGAGCGGATATATTGAATATCTACTTCTTGATTCTTCTCGAGTTTTCGTATATATGAAAAAAATCTTGGGGGAATATGCTTTATTCTGTCGCTCTTGATATAGCCTTATTTGAGTTGGGCAACACATGCGGCATTATCTTCGAACAATTTTGTTGGGTGTTTGTCAGTGACTACTCTGCTTGACTGTTGTATATGATTAGTCATGGATCTGAGCCAAACACATTCTCTACATGCCTCATGAAAAGCAATGGTCTCTGCATAATTTGATGAAGTAGCAACCAAAGTTTGTTTTTGGGAACGCCAAGAGATTGCAGTACCTCCAACTCTGAAAACATATCTTGTTTGCGATCGGGCTTTATGTGGCTCTGATAGATAGCCTGCATCTGCAAAACCAGCTAAGACAAAAGTGGAGTTTCTAGGGTAAAACAATCTCAATTCAATTGTTCCTTGAAGATAACGAAAAATATGTTTTATTCAATTTCAATGTCTGCGCGTAGGAGATGAACTATATCTTGCAAGTAAATTTATAGAAAATGCTATATCTAATCGGGTACAATTTGCAAGATACATAAATCCACTAATAGCGCTTATATAAAGTATTTCAGGACCTAATACTTCTTCGTTATCCTCACAAGGTCGAAATAGATTTTTATCAATATTAAGCGACCTATTGACCATTGGAGTACTCAAATGAGTCGTTTTATTCATATAAAAGTGTTTTAAGATCCTTTTCGTATAATTTAACTAAGTTTTTACATCGGGTTTACCAAATAACCCTTATGCACGTTGCATTAGAAGGGGTATTAATCCTTGTAGAAACAAGATTAACACGCTAGGATTGTATATTTCGTTTTCAATCTAAGCTATAAAGGGGTTGTGTTTTTAGAAACCAAATTCAAACTAAATGAAAGCGGAAAATAACTAAAATGGTTTGAAAATCAATAAGAGAAAACGATGAGTCTCGGAAATGGCTATGAATTTGATGAAATAATGAACTTTTGATGATGAAAGAACACATGAAGAACAATGTCTTCGGCTAAAGGATCACTAACTAGACTAATCGACTTTCATGATATTAGTCTTTACACTAATCAATGTATCATCATCAACTTCTATTTGCAATTTAAATAACTAATAAGCATTGATAACAAGTTCTAATCCAACCACTAATTACTCTAATCAACTGCTTCCATAGAATATGCATGAAAAACATATTTAAGTGCTCTCAAACATTTCATCAAACATCTTTCAGGCATGAAACGCTACTCATCTAGATTTCTCAATTACAAGCTTAATCTAGCATTACTAAAAACCTAAATGAAAGACTACCTAAGATCTAGTCCTAAACATCATCATTAATCCATCAAATCATCTCAATCACCAAACTTTAAACTCATCTAAAAGACTACTTACAATCTACCATAATAACACAAAGCAATAAATTTAATCTTTGCATAATCATGATATAGAGACAAGTAGATGAAACATTTAAGAAGAAAGAAAGATTTAATAGCTGAGATCAAAGAGATTCATACAAATATCCAAAAGAGGCTAAGCAAAAATCTCTCTAAACAAGCATAAGGTTTCTAATTAGGTTTAGTCTATTTATAATAAAAATTGAAAGAAAGCTAAATTAACCAACATTAATCCAAGATAACTCATAATAAATCAGATTCAAGCCGGTTTAGGAACAAATTTGGGGGAACTGGCCGGTCCAGTGGCTGACACGAACTAGCTGCACGATTCAGCTGCAGTCCACTAAGGTAGATTATGCCGCTGCACGATCCAGCTGCAGTCCACCGGGGTACATCACGCCGCTGCACGAACCCGCCAAGCCTCCAGGAAACAGCACAGGTTCCTCAACGACGTTGTGATGCCACTGCACGATCCCGATGTGGTTCCTCGACGCCATGATCCCGCAGCACGATACCGCTACTCACTCCGTTCATCAAACAAACGCATCTTTTTCATTCTTCTTCACTCCATTTGATCCACTCCACTCCATAGTCCTACAAAAGAAAAGTGCATATGCAAATGTGCACCTAATGTCCTAAATGAGGCATGTAAATGCATGAAACTAAAGCTAATCAACCTTTCTTCTCCAAGTAATATAAAACCGCTACATCATCTTTCCAATTCTCTTGATTGCATAAAGAATCGAATATCTCAATACTTACATTTTGAGTAACTTTTGAAGAAACTGTTGGATTCTGCATCCATGTTGGTTTTGATTACGTCTCCCTCAAGCCGAGTGATGATCTCGTGCTAACATTGTTAATGAGGCTGTGTAGGGTTTTGAAAGCTTGAGCTTTCCGCACCACAATAGCCTTACAATTACGCTGGTCAAATCCGGCGACAGAGAACAGAAGCAAAAATGGTCAGAGCTGAGTTTAACCTTAATCTAATAAAAACATCGCATTACCAAAGATTAGCCGTAATATCTGTTGGCGATTTACCTTTTTTTTTATTGCTCAAAATTTGGCATTAGCTCTAAGGTAAAATTAAGAAAAAATAAATAAAATGAAAGGTTTGATTTATTGGTTCGGTAAACCGGGTCGGTCAAGACCAGAGAAACCAGTAATCTTCTAAACGCAGCGTTTTTGAAGCAACGTCGTGGATGGAATTCATTTTTTTAATTTTTGGTTTGCAAACGTGGAATTCACTTTAACCACCAATTTCTCTCCCTTTTCTGTTTTTTTTTCCTAATTTTGAGTCCTCTGATTTTATTTATGTGTTTGGGACTGGAAAACCATTGAGACACATGAAGACTACATTTCTCACCAAAGACTCTCTTCAACTCTAATTCAGGTTTGTGTTTCTTCAACTTCTGATTTATAATTTTCTGGGTTTTATGGTTACTGAATCAAAATTCGAAACTATTAATTTCGGATTTTTCTGTACCAAATTGCTGGGTTCTCATTAGTTTAGGTGTAGAAATAGGCTTTTACCATCTTAGAAGCTAATTGAATGATTCTTAAGAGCTAATAGAAAATAATTTGAGAAAATCTTATGGTATAAAATCTCAAGACTAGTAGTAATGTAAGCGAAAAGCTGAAACTGTATAGGTCTTACTATAACTACCCTAAGACTGATTGTAGCATATTAGTATATAACTGTCTTTAAGTGAGTTAAAGAACAGTTAGTAAGACATTATAAGTAGGCATGCAAAATCTCTCATATGTTGATGATTTTAAAACTGTGTATTCCTGTAAATTACTGAATCTTTTTACAGTTCACTCATTGAAAAAAAAAACTCATTATGATCAGAACATTGTTGTCAGGTGGCAAAACAAAATCAATGGCTATGGTGGTGTCATGTGGCAAAGCAGCCACGATACCGCTTCACTCCGCCAATGCTCCTAAAGCAAGAGTCCTAAACGCATCTGCTGCGTTTCCGCTATTCTCACAAGCTCCTCACATCCCTTCCAGGTCCCTCTCCGTCCGCCTCAAGCTGTCGCCGCCTGTTGTATCTTCAGTTTTATCAGAAGACAGAGTTACCGAGCTTAGTGGCTCCGAGAAAGAAGCATTCAAGCTGACATACTTGGAGGTGAGACAGCACACAACTTTAACATTTTGTAATTCCATAAGCAAAGGTTACATCTTATTTAATATTACATTGTCTTCCATTTTGTGGGAGTTAGGGAAATAGCTGGCTATGGGAAACGATTGGTTTGAAAATCCTGGTTGATCCTATTCTCGTTGGTAATTTGGATTTTGGAATCCCTTGGCTCTATGATGCTGCCAAGAGATATTTGAAAGGCTTTAAGGTAATACTTGTTTTTACTTTGTCATTCTATTCATATGACTAATCTTTTGTGGGAAATATCTAATTTGCATTGCAGTTTCATCATCATCATCTTCTTTCTCATTGTGATTGTAAGTTTCTAAGATTTATAATCTCTGTGCAGCTTGATGATCTCCCTGAAATTGATTGTCTGCTCATAACTCAAAGCCTTGATGATCATTGTCATCTGAATACCCTTAGGCCACTTTCTGAGAAATCTCCAGGCATTAAGGTTATTGCAACTCCAAATGCAAAACCTTTGTTGGATCCTCTTTTTAGAAATGTATGTGACTTCTTTCATTTTTCCTGGAGATTTAAAATGAGAGAGAGTTAAATACGTATAATGGTTCTTGGAATGTTATTATAGGTTACATATCTGGAACCTGGAGATAGCTATGAGCTGAACGTAAGAAATGGTTCTAAAGTTCGAGTTAAAGCCACGGCAGGACCTGTCCTCGGTCCACCATGGCAACGTCCTGAAAACGGGTAAAAGAAACCACTCTCATCAAGCTTTCAATTTATCTACATAGATATGTTCTGCAACAACATTTAACATTATTTATGTTTCCATTCTGTTCTCAGGTATATTCTTGTATCCCCTGAAGATCAGATATCTCTTTACTACGAACCGCATTGTGTGTGCAACAAGGAACTTCTGAAGAATGAAAGAGCCGACATTGTAATCACACCGGTTATCAAACAACTTCTCCCACGATTTACTCTTGTTTCGGGTCAAGAAGACGCTGTCCAGCTCGCCAAGCTCTTGAAAGCCAAGTAAATAATCACTGTCTTAAAGAAAATGTAATCTACACTCTTTACAATTTCTAGTTATCAATCGGGTTTTTTTCTTTGGACTCTAGGTTTGTTGTGCCTATGCAAAATGGAGAGCTTGATGCAAAGGGGATTTTAGCAAACATAATAAAGAAAGAAGGAACGATGGAATCATTTAAGGTGCAGCTTTCTTAACCCAAAAAAAAAATCCAAAGGAAATATTGGTTTCCATTTAGATCAATGGTGATAATGTTTTTGATGTTTGATTTGTGAATGTAGGAATTATTGTTAAAAGAGCTCCCACAAGCTCAAGTGTTGGAGCCTATAGCAGGCGTGCCTTTAGAGATCTTGGCTCCATCTTCAGGCATTTAGAAAGTATTGGCACATGAGGAATGAGGATACACTTACATGTAAATATTAGGCAATAGGCACTGTGGTTTTATTTTTCTATGTGAAACCATTATTATGATAATTATTATGATGCACTTATTTATATGCTGATCTTCGTGTTGTTGATGATGAGACGATCGTAGGCGAACACAATCGCACTCTTACTCTGCTCAATGACGTACGCAAACAAAATTTGTGAACCTTTGAAAATGTCCCATGACGGGACGAGAATTTGGGAACATAAAAAGATGTCTCATATGTGTCTCATTAAAAATTCAGAACGGAAATTCTCAAAACTACAAGTATGACAATCAAAACAAATTAAACTTTTATTTGTCCAACATCCATCATCTATAAATTACCTGAGATAAGACTTTGGGAATTCTCATTTATGTCTTGCCCCATTCCCAAATGGGAATCAAAAGTTTACATCATATGAGAATTGCATACTCATATGATACGGGAATTCGGGATTGGAAATAGAATGGAACAGGATAGGACGGGATGGAACGGAAATTTTGCCCAGTTACGATATTATGATTTTTGTTTAGGAGGATATACATGAGATTGAGAAATAATTTATAATTCTCTGTATATATGTATATTATATATATATATATATATCGAATTTCCTAACTAGTATAAATTTAAAAACACTTGTCTAGGTATTTTTCCTAAAACCTAGAGCCGCTCTTATTTTTTTCTTTTCTTTATCCATGGGTGAGTATGTGATTAAGACCACGAAGCCTTTAATGAAAGATAGCATAGCCACGTTTAGAGGTCGTGAGAGTCCTCCAGCCAAGAAGACTATCTCTGATTCTGAGAAAAAATCTCGTCTTCAGAAGCTCAATGCACGGATTGCTGCGGCTCGCCTTGTAGAGGAGCGTATGAAAGTTGGCGACGTGAATACTGTTTCTAAGGCTACTTCAAACATCGAGAATGACTCATCTGACAAGTCTTCTTTACATAATTCCGTAAAGGTCAAGGCAGAGAGCAGTTCGAAAAAACATGCTAAAGATTTATCTTCGGAAGATGATTCTGAGATCGCCAAGGTAATACTTTTAAATCTCAGTTTCTATATATACATTTTAAGTTTCTACTTAGTAAAAATGTCTTTTACTCGTTTTTTTCTTTAGATAATTCATTCGATTTCAACATGATTCAATCGTTATTTTTGTCTATCACCATTCAATACAACTATATGCATTGATTAATTCCGTTATGGCCCAAAAATATTAATGATTATGCATCATCATCTAGTAGCTTGTGATGTTACATTCATTGACATAAACCATGCATGTCTTTTTTGGTTGATGTTTTTTGCAGGAAAGTGATGAACGATGAAAAACTTACTAAAGCAAATACCGAATCTACTAAAAAGGAGATCACTAGTAGTGATGATTCTAGCGATGAATGGATTATAGTGGAATATGATGATATGATGATATATAATGTTGTATAGGCGACTGTTGAATAAGTCGCTAGGTTGACTCAATCTATTAGTCTAAAAATAGCGATGATTGGGTTTACTCCAATATTTATAGCCTTAGTTTTAAAGAGTAATTAATTAATTTACCTTTAAGAATTGCAATGATTTCTTCCTTTGAACAATTGGGATTCTTCCATCTCTTTATATTTTACCGTTTTCCTATCTCTTAATCCTTTAATCATGACTCTTCTAAATTTCAAGTATGGCTTTGGTTGTAAGTTGTAACTTATTTCTGGTTGGTATGGTTTTTTTTTTTTTTTCATTTTCTGATTTGGTATGTTTTAGCTACTTCCTTAATAACATTGGTGAAATCGTCTCAGTAAGTATAAATAATGGCAATGCTAATGGATTACTATAAAAAAAAAATTTAAATTATCATTAGTATATAGTATTTTTTTGAAATCAAAAAATGATACTAAAAAAAATCTTTAATTAAATTCTATATAATCTCTAATTTTTTGGGTAGGCGTTAAATCTATCTCAGACGTCCGAGTAGGCTTTAGTGATATTTTGAATATGGGTTAATGTATAATTATCTCTTTCTGAAATAATATCTGAATTAGTACTCCAAATAAATATCTTACTTGCGACAAAAAGTATTAAAGAAAAAATAAATAATATCTTAGTTTCTGGTAGAACTTCAATTATGAATATAGACCCGACCTACGTCGGTGCGGTGCAAACGCCACGCAAAGTCAGATGAGAGAAATAGAAGAGCAGATCAGAACCGTTGATTTTATATCCTATGCACATTCATCAAACCTTTGTCAGTTTCCCCTCAAGTAAAATTATAAATTAAAAAGGTTTCTCTTTTTTTTAAGGGTTTTTTCAATCAGTGAATGAATCGTCCATGTGAAGCTTGTTTTCTTGCTTTTACATTCCTTTTCTTTTCTTTTTTTCCTATCTAGATTCGTTGTTTTCTATTTTTTTAACATTTATACATGTACTCCCTCTGTTCCTTCAAAAAAAATGATGTTTAGCATGTTTCACATAAATTATTTGTCTTGTTACCAACGCAAGTTCATAACAAATTTGGAATTTGATGAGGATGGATTATGATGGGTATTTATTTCGAGTTT
Source organism: Cardamine occulta (assembly GCA_028015245.1). Classification (NCBI taxonomy): domain Eukaryota; kingdom Viridiplantae; phylum Streptophyta; class Magnoliopsida; order Brassicales; family Brassicaceae; genus Cardamine; species Cardamine occulta. The sequence goes on along the minus strand of CM051363.1, from coordinate 13,001,268 downwards.
TGACACTTAGAACATTGAAACATAAGTTGGTCATGTTTACGTAATTCCTATTTTTACTTTAGTTAAGTTTACTCTCCGTTCCTTTAAATTGGGTTTACTACTTTACTTAAAGTTCACTAAACGGTAATAACTTTTCAATCGGAAAAAAAATAAATGATAAGCGATGATGGAATAATAATAATAATAATAATAAGACAAACGATTGAAATTTCTTTTGTAATACTATTAATTTTTGTTCCGTTTTTGTTATTGATAATTTGATATAATATTAAAGCGGTATATCGATATTCAATCAAAACCATTGTATAAACTAGCCCTAAGCATGGATATCCGAATACATCAAAAAACCGAATATCTGAGTAGAGCAGATTCAGATCCAGATAATAAAATTTTAGATTCGCCAGATCCAAATTTAGATAATAAAAAATTCTAGATCAGATATCCGAATTCAGCTAATTTTTTTTATATCTATTAAAAAAATAAAATAAATATAAAATAAATATTTTTAGTATCGAATATCTAATTTTGGATATTTGGATCTGGCAAAAAAATCAAAATAATAATTATAATATAGTTAATTATTAAAAAAATAAATAGAGTTTATGGATTCGGATTGCGATAATGAAATCATGGATATCCTAAAAACATCGGATATCCGTTTTAGTTAGTTTCTAAAAATTCTGTGTTGCGATTTAAAAAGTACATTTCCCTTAATATTTTAGAACTAATAAAAATATACAGAAAGTACGCCACATCGAGATTCCCTCCTTAAATTACCGACTCAAAAAAAGTAAGTAAAATAACGAATCGTAATCTCACATCAACAACACTACCTCAGCTTCCGACCACCCTCCACTGTTAATAAACTCAAACCTCAACTCTGCAATTGTCTCCTTTGCATCATCACTCCGCCGGAAACCACCATAATTCGTCACAACAATGGAGCTTAACAGCTACCATCACTGCTTCTTATTATTTCTTCTCTCAGGTGCATCTTCTCACCGTATTTTCTTTATCTCAACTCTTTTGATTTCTTACATTTCAACTTATAACACGACGTCGTTTTGACTATAATAACACAGTGACGGTTCTTTTCCCGGCGGCGGTAACTTCAATCGGAGTAAACTACGGTCAAATCGGCGATAACCTCCCCTCACCGTCCGACGTAGTTCCACTAGTAAAATCAATCGGAGCAAAAAAAGTAAAACTCTACGACGCAAATCCACAAATCCTCAAAGCTTTCGCCAACACCGGCGTCGAATTCATCATCGGGCTTGGCAATGAATATCTCTCCAAAATGAAAGATCCTTCCAAAGCCCTAATTTGGATTAAACAAAACCTAACTCCATTTATCCCGGCGACTAACATCACCTGTATCACAATCGGAAACGAAATCCTCGCTCTCAACGACTCATCTCTCACCGCTAATCTCCTTCCGGCGATGCAAGGAGTTCACTCAGCTTTAATCACCGCCGGACTCTCCGATCAAGTCTCCGTAACCACCGCACATTCTCTCTCGATTCTCCAAACCTCATTCCCACCTTCCGCCGGCGAATTCCGTTCAGATCTAATCGATTGTCTTACTCCGATACTCGAATTTCACCGGAAAACTGATTCTCCGTTCTTAATCAACGCTTATCCTTTCTTCGCTTACAAAGGAAACCCTAAAGAAGTTCCTCTAGAGTTCGTTCTGTTTCAACCGAATCAAGGAATCGTAGATCCGGCCACCGGATTTCACTACGATAACATGTTGTTCGCTCAAATCGACGCCGTGTACTCTGCTTTAGCGGCGGCGGGATATAAATCGTTGAAAGTTCAGATATCGGAGACTGGATGGCCGTCGAAAGGCGACGACGATGAGGTTGGAGCTACGCCGGAGAATGCGAAGAAGTATAACGGGAACTTGATTAAGCTGATGATGGATAAAAAGACTAAAACGCCCCTCAAGCCTAACAATGATCTCACAATTTACGTTTTTGCCCTTTTTAATGAGAATATGAAACCGGGGCCGACGTCGGAGAGGAATTATGGGTTGTTTAAACCGGATGGGACTCAGGCTTATTCACTTGGTTTTACTTTAAACGACGTCGGAAGAGGGGCTAGTGGTGGCGGTGGCGGTGTTGGTGGTAATAGTAGCAGCGGCGGAGATAGTGGCGTGTTTGGGGGAGAAAGGGGAAAGACGCCAGTTTTACCGGTTGTACCGGTGGCGCCGGATAATGCGTCGACTGGTTATTTGGCAACTTCGTTAGCTCCGGTAAGATTCTTCGAATTTTCTTTTTTTCGTTGAAGTTGCGATCTTTGTTATTTTCTCGAGTAAAGCAAAAGATTCGATCTTTTTCAACATAACTTACAAATTTTGTTTTTCCTCGAGAGTAAAACTTTATTAAACAGAAGTTACAATTTACAACTTTGTTATGTACTAAAAATTATTCCTTTTAAAGACTTAGTTTTTTCTTTGAACTAAGAACTGAGATTTAAATCAATTAAATTTGCTGTAATGAAACTTTTTGTCATGGCGTTTTCCTTAAAATGATATTCGAAAATATGCTTTTTTGTTGGTTAATTATGCCAAAATTAGCTTTGAGTGTTTAGTGATAAAATGCTTTTATGCGAAATTGTTGCAGGGAAAAAGAAAAGGGCAGGGGGCAATATTGTCAATGATTATGAGCATGTTACTGGCGGCGAGACATTTATTACTTTGATAACACGAAACAGAGCAAAAGCTGTTTCAGTCTTTTGCATTCTTCCAAATTCCAGATACTACTACTTAAGCTGTTTTTTGTTTTCTTTTTCCATATATACTTATAATATTTATGTTAGAAATTCATTTTGCACCTTGTGTAGTATGAGGATCACACTCATTAACTTCTTTATTCCCAATCAATAATACTCTTATCATGTTAGTGAGAATCACATTCGGGGAAAAATGAGTAAAAAGATTTCGACCTTCTCCAAAAACATGTAACAAAATCCATGGTTTTGAAAACCGGACCGGTTCAACCGGGAATCAGCCATCTAGCCGAGTCCGGTTTGAAACAAACCCGAATTTAAACAAAACCAGTAAAACCGGCCAAAAACCGATAAAACCAGTAATCCGGTTCAACATTAAAACCTCGTCACAAAAATTAGTCAGAAATTTGACATGAAAGATATGGGACTTGCGGACGTGATATTAGGAATCAAGATTATTAGAAATTCTGAAGGAATTATCTTTTCTCAAGTCTATTATGCTGCAAAGATACTTGAAAAATTTAAAGCATATTCTAATGGGACGGCAAAAACTCCAGTTGACGCCCAACTTCATCTGACTAAAAATTCAGGCGAAGCGGTGTCACAAGTGGAATATGCAAGGGTGATCGGAAGTCTGATGTACTTAACAAATTGTACTAGATCCGATTTAACGCACTCAGTAAATGTACTTAGTCGCTACACCAGTAATCTAGGACATAATCAGTGGAAATGTATAACAAGGGTATTAAATTACTTACGTTATACACAAAATTATGGTCTGCACTATGGTAAAGAACCGACAATTTTGGAAGGATATAGCGATGCAAATTGGATATCCGACTCCAAAAACTCAAAATCTACGAGTGGCTATGTCTTTACGCTGGCAGTTGTAGCCGTGTCCTGAAAATCTTCCAAACAAACTTTGTTGGCCAGATCAACCATGGAATCTGAGTTTATAGCGCTAGAACAATGGCATATTAGAAGCAGAATGACTTTGAAACTTGTTGGAAAATATACTAATGTGGGAGAAACTGCAGGCAAACTCTTCGTACCTTAATGTGATATACCATTATAGCTAGACAACCGAATAATCTCTATAATGGTAAATCTCGTCATATTAGAAGACGACATAAAACCATTAGACACTTGATCTCAATGGGAGTAATCACCATAGATTACATCAAATCAAATGACAATCTAGCGAATCCATTTACAAAAGGATTGTCGCGTAATCAAGTTGTAAAATCATCAAGAGGAATGGGTCTCAAGCCTGTAAATTAAGAGGAAGTTTGATGGAAACCCTACCTACGTGACTGGCGATTCCAAGAAGTAGGTTCAAAGGGACAACTAAATCAAGCTGAATCAGAAAGAGCACTGTGAAATCTTGTACGTGCCCGGTTCCTAGGATGATCAATACTGCTACCTATATGTGATAAGGATAAGCATTGACTTTTAATGATTTCATAGCTTCGTCATAATGGAGTATAACAGGATACTTCTGAAAGGAAGCTCATGACAGATCACCTAGTGAGTGTGAAATGCAGTCGTTTCTAGGAGAATGAAAGTAAGGCTATATTCTCCAAGTTCATTCATGAAAAATCAAGAAAAGTTCATGGCCAAAATGAACACAATAGAGAACATAGTTCTACGAGAAAATGTCGCTATGATATACCTGTTGTCTCGGTTTACATCAAAGTCTGGGTGGTTCAAAACATCATGTTCACCTCCTGGCCGAGTAAACCCGACAGATATTAAAAATGATTGGTTCAAAACTGAAACATGCTACCTCTCAGATATAGTTACATCTTCGCATACTCTCGAAAGTCTGTCTAGTCTAGTCGAGTCTGTCAAAGTCCTTTTTTGTTTCAAATGTTTAGAGTCATTTCTATTCATGTGGGGGATTGTTGGGTCACAATTTTACTAAGACAAAATGGGTCTATAAATTGTGTGATATTGAATTGTAATGAGCATGGGCCAATGAGTGCCAAGGCCTCATTTTGAAAGTGGAATGTGGTAATTGTCCCACATTGCTTGGAATTTGTGTTTTAAAGTGATATATATATATATATATATTCATGGTCATACAATGGTTTAAATGATTATCGAGAGAGAAAAGGAGAACCACACGTGCGCGCCGCCGCCGCCATCCAGCCGGCTCGGCTCGGCACGGCATGGCTCGTGGCTCGTGGCAATGGACCTCCAGAGGCCCCCGCGCGCGTATCTTTCGTTTTGGGGAAAATTCGTAATGAGGCTCATTAAGGAATTCAAAAAAGGAATATTCGAAATAATATTCTTTTCGGATACGCACATTCGCCGCGATAATTCGATTTTTCGAAAGAATATTATTTTCGGATGTGCGTTCGCTGCGAGAATTCGAAAAAGTAATATTCGAATATTCCTTAGAATATTCGAATATGCTCTGCAAATTTCTCGAGTGGAAACCGCCCTCTCACCCTATATATATAGTTCATAACTCGAGACATAATTGATTCATTCGATCATCGATCAATATCCAACAAAAATCCTCTCGCTTTTTTTCTAAAATCGTAAGTCGTTTTTTCGAGAGTATCGTAGATTTTATAGTTCGCTGGGCTCTGTGTTGCGAAAAAGAATTGGTTTGCAATTGTACCCTGTGATTCAAAAATCGCACCGAACGGTCACACTACTGGCGATTTATTGAGTTAAAGACAGAGACCAAGTCTCGCCTTTGCATATTCGGTGTCGCGTTTATAAGATTTAGTCCGCAATTTCATTTCCGGAAATTCGAGTGCCTATATTTATACTAGTCTTAAGTCGGTAAAAACATATCGGTATAAAAAAAGTATTATAATATTAAAATGGATAATTATCAATTCGTAACAAACAAAAAAAAGCATTATTTTAGTGGTTCTTTTAAGGCTAAAAGTTTTCGCCAATGCAGATCAAGTAGTATTGTATGTTGCAACATTCAATTGTACGACTAAGTCGCAATTAGCAGATGTAAGAAAAACTAGTCAGTACTCGTATATCTTGAATAATATCATAACGCAGGTAAGAACAATATGCCAATTTCACCCTAGACAATCTATATAATATTTTTTTCACTGCCCAAAAATTTTCCTCACTGGGAAAAAAAAAACAAGTAAAAATCACTAATCCTTTTAGTCGATCAGCTTTAGAAGAAATCATTAGAGCATGAGAGACCAATGAATGGATCTTGAGAAAAGTATCAAACTTTGTGATGAATCTTGAAGAAGAATGAAGAAGGGCTTTTTCGACTAACCATCTACTTCCATATTCGCTGTCTCTGATTCACTTTTCACTCGTTGATAGAACAAAACATATGCAGCCGAAGTCTTGATATCTGATTCATTTACAGCTGAAACACGACTGTCATCAAAATCATACCATTTGTTCTCATCCATCAACTGCACAAACAAACAACAAACAGATTAGTTTCCATGTATTTTCCATTAGACTCATTAGGAATGCAAAATCAAAATAACAAACCTTAGCGTAAGCAGTGTAGTGACCACCCCCCAGGCCACCGTAATGATTGCTAATGGCATACAGCTCGTAAAGATATGATTGACCGTCTTCTTGCTTCACGTACTTGCTTAAATCCAGATCATGAATCGGGAAATTCACGAATGTATCAATCTTATTCTTGAAATATCTGCTATACGTGAACCGTTTCAGGTGAACAACAAGAATATCTGGCAACTTCCACAAGTCTAGCTTCTTGTTTGCTTGTCTGTGTTCTTTACAACCAGGACAATACCACATATCATCTGGTCCCAGAGGCTCCTCTGCTAGAAAGGCTTCCAAGCACGCAAACAAAGATAGTTCCTCTTGCTTTGTCTTCTTTGCCGAGACAATTGTTTTATGGACCTCAGGTAGATCATTCAAGTAGTTGGAATCATATTTTTCATGCACTTTTTCGTTCCACTTGACTACAATCCTTGTAACATTACCAGGATTCACAATTGAGTCCAGCTCAAGTGGCTTGAGATTAACAGAATGGTAATCTGAAGAGCAAAGGCTGAAGGATAACTCTCTATCATCAACTGCAATATTTTCTGTTTCAGTGTCTCTAGGTGGTGATATACTTCCAGATGTTTCATCTACAACATCTGGAATGGGGCTGTTCTCGTTTTCACTATTAACTATAGATGGCAAATGAACCCGGCGTAGAGGTGACAGCAATCCTGAGATGCTTGCAGCAATGTCAGTTCCACTAAGTTGTTCTTTGTTTATATAAGTGACAAGGGGAGTGCCAAAAAGCTTTGGGTCTCTGCCAATACCAGACCTGTATAATTGGAAAGTTATAATCCATTATAAGTGGAACTCAAGAAGGAAAAAGAAGAATTCTATAAAGTAAGGAAGATTACTTTTCCTGCTCCCCATGAAGAATTTCAAGCTTGACTTTTCCTGGTCCTTTATGCATCTGGTTGAACCGATATGCCACAATATGCTCATTGTCTTTTATCGCATTCAGCAAATCCCGGGGATTCTCAAAATATTTAAAGATCTTGCGATCATAAATCTGGGAGGGAAAATACCACAACTTAGTTGAGTCTTCTTTTCCAAGATGTTAAGGACAACAAATATATATAAGAAACCGAATTAATTACCTCTGCAAGTAAAAGGCTTTCATCATTGTTCAAGCAGCAAGCGGTGCCTAATGCATTACTGAGATCTCTACAAGTACCATCTTTAGGAACTGTTACAGTGTATGGCATCGGGAGATGGCTTCCATCGCCATAAAACACTGTAACTGTCATTGATCGAGTGCGGCTTGATGGCAATGGCAAAGATAAGTACATGAAGGGATCAAAGGTGATTGAGATTTTTCCACAATCTGGGCAGACCAGTGTTGACTTGTATTGTCCCTGAAGTGAAAACACATACAGCATAAGGAACAAACAAAGAAGAGGCAGAATCTTCAAATACTTGTTAGAGAGGTAAGAAATGCTTTACTTGGCAGACATCAACTATCACAGAGTCATTTCGGGCATTGTGATATCTCCACAATTCTTCAGCTACTTCCTCATCTGGACGGCCATCTGCATCTTTAGCTTCGATGTAAGGTTTTTTCTTTACCTTGTTCAAATCTTCATGGAGCCCATCCAATAGGAAAGCAAGCATTTCCTGGAAACAATGGTTAACATATCTTAGAAGAAGAGATAACGAAGACATTGGTTTCCTGGTGTGAGAAGAAGTAAAGAAAAGAAGCAGAGACAATCTGGAGCACATGACTTACTTGAGAATCGTGCTGATTATAACCACTAAATTGTGGAGCAAATCGAGCCAATTTTGTCTTAAAAGCGCGTGGTGCAACTGCATTCTGTCCGGATGACCACAATTTCCTCAGAAGTTCACCAAATGCAATCGCAAGTTCCCCCTGCATTAGATATATAGATTAGTTTGAGTGGCTTCACAGGGGAGATTATAAACAGAGACTAAAACTCTCAAGTTCTTACACGCATCCCCAAAGGATTCTCTGCATTTATGTCGTCGCTGTAATCTTTCAGAAAATATTCAACAATCGGTGGTGTATGTGCCAAACACTGAAGAGTACTATTCATGAAGCATGTATTTCCCAAATTCTGCAATCCTCCTAAACCTCTCCTCTCTGCTTTCGAAGAAGCACTTGAGGAATTACCACCATCATCTTCGGAAGTGTTTCTCCAAAAGTAGCCAAACTTGTAACCGTTGGAGTGACCATTAGATAAGGTCTCCCCACCAAGCACAATATCCATAGCATCTGACCTTGTAGGCTCTACAGGTACCAAGGCTAACTCATTTCCTGCCGAGATCATGCCAGATTGAGGAGATGGAGACCCATCAATTTCAAGAAGAATCTGCATGGAATGCACACATCAATGCCAAACAAATACAATTATAATAAATAAAGGCAAGCACAAATGAATTTTTGGTTCAGTGACAATTTAAGAGATCACAATAATTTTTGAGAACAAATATACATAACGGCAAGAAGCATCTATACCAAGTAGTGCCAATCCCAACAATAGCAAAACAAAAGACAAAGGAAACCCATCAAAAGACACTTACATCCTGGTCTATTTGAAGACACGATTCCTCCAGGCTTTTGTCAGATGAAGGATCCAAGAGTGCCCTTTTCGTCTTCTCAAAGTAATCCCAGATGCGAGCCTGTTTATACATATCAAATATGAAGCAACCAATGCATCTCTGAATCAAACAGTGGGGTATATTATCATCCAAGACAAAAGAAGAGAAAAGCTTCGAGCAGACACCTTATCTTTTGCTACTCCTTTTACAGCTGAAACCATCTCATAAAGCTTACTTACAGAATCCTGGCACAACAAAAATCCATATCAGAAGAGAACAAAGCATGTGACAATGGTTAAAGCACCGAGTCTTTCACTTTTCATAAACACTCCAAATACTTATAGTATTTGTTCACAGCCTAAAACAGAGGTCATCATACCTGTTTGCTCAATCTTAAGATGGTACTACTTCCGTCTCTACTGTCTGACAATTTAAGGCAGAGGGGGTAAACCTCCACGCTAAAGCTCTTAGTGTAAAATCCTTGAGAGATCAACTTCCTCGGTATTGGAGGACCTCCTTTATACCTGAGAGATATAAAAGCAAGTTAGCCCATTGAAAGCATCTCTCAACAGTGGATGCAAGAGGAGAGAAAATGGTGTTGACCGTGTCATCACTCAATACTAAACCCAATAAAGTGATATATCAATAACATGAAGTTCCCTATTCTGTTACTATGTAGGATTAGAAGAAAAACTCACCATTCCACGAGTTTTCTCCACACTTCTTGAGGAACTAGAGCGTAGTCGACCCTTTCCACCAACATCTTAAGAACCTGCGGATCACTAGCGTCACCTTCACTTTCAATAATATCATGATTATCAATTGGACCAGGCCTAGTAACTTCTGAAGTCTCTCCACTAGAAAATTCTTCTGTTAGTAGCCCAACAAATCTCTGCCAGCTTGAATACCACCTGCATTAACAGATAAACATTAAAATACAGCCAAAATTGGGCTGATATGAACAAAACAACCTCAAGATTTGTCACCATCTCAGATACTCTAAAACATCTATCCAAAATCTCTGACACAAAATTCCAGAGTCATGGACCCAAAATAAAACCACATTGGTCTAACACTGATTCAAGAAACCACCCTCTATTAAATGCTACTACGACAAGAAGATTAAGAAATACACATATCTTCTGATGAGATCATGTATGATGCTACCCTAATCATGAGCCGATGAGACGCTAAAGTAAAACCTAAAGTCTACAAAACGTCCTACAAGTAAAGTATGAATACGGATTTGGATAAAATAAGATAAAAGATCACAATGCATAAGGAAGCGAGACCTGTTTGAGATAACGAAATACAAGTTTCCCTCTTTCAAATTAGCCTCCGTTTCGTTAATCAGCTCCGTCACAATACGTCTCTCTTCCTCAGGAGTAAACGGTAACTCACAAATTCCGATATTCTCGGCCATAGATTCAGAATCAGGGATCGTCATCGTAAGCGAATCACACTACAAAAATCAACGTCAGAAAATAACACAAAATCAAGATCTACCAAAAATCCATAAAAAAAGATTCAATCATTTCAATCGACATGTCAACGTACAGTGGAGAAATCGGACGAAATGTAGAAAAGTCGAGAAATTGAAGGAAACCCAAATCGAGAGAAACGGAAAGAACACTTTCTCCTCTGTCAAAAGAAGAAGACGACAAAGAGAGAATTAAAGAAAAGGAATATTCCCGAGGAACCCTAAATTTGAGGAAGAAGGAGAAAACGGACCGCCGCGGAGAGGAATTGGCAGAGCTGATAAGAAGACAAACTCTGTTTCTTCGATTCACGATTCCTTTTATGCCCTTTGATCATCTCCATTAAACAACGGCCATTTTCTTTCATTTTTTTTAATTTAATTTAATTTTTTTTACTATATATATTATATATTCATAGATGTTAATGTCTATATATTATTATTTCTTACTATAAAATTCTTTAACATTTCTTTTCACTTTTATCTTCTTTTTGAAATTTACTTGTTTTGAATGGAATTATAAACAGTTAGAATTTTATTCCTTTCCAGTATTTGTTTCTATAAAGAGTTACACTTTGTGAAGAAAAGTATTATTATTTTCTGTCTTTTCCTCTAAGTTTTCCTAACTAGTTTGCGTAAATTGAATTCATCCTTTACAGAGTGACAAAAAAAAAAAAAGAATTCATCCTCTACAAAATTGGCACCTTTTCATTTTTTTTAAAAAGTAAAAAATGGTATTTTCTCATGAAAGTTAGATATTACAAGAAAATTGCATTTTAAATGATTTATTCTTACCTCTTTTGGAAGTTTCAGAAGCTAAAAGAGGAATATGGACAAACAAAAAATGATATCTACTTGTTTTCGGATAAAATAATATTTTTAAACGAAAAAGTGGGAAAAGATATCTTGCCGTCTTGGTCTAAAAATTTCAGCTTTTCTATATAATTTTCTGTTTCTCTTAGAAAATGTATATCATTCCAATTAATTTTTAAATATTCTATTTATTTCCTAGAAGCACGCACGAAGATCTCAAAGTCTGTATTTTCTAGATGACAATTTGTAAACAATTAAGAATAGTAAAAGCACAAATGAATTTGGATTTTTTTTGTTCAACGTTTTTTTTTTTCTTAAATTATATTATACCACAAGAGAAGACCTTGAAACATAAATACAGCTCAGAAAATAACCATCCTATTTCCAACTATGCCCCTCTAGAAAAGCATAAATTATTATAGTTGTCTATTGAGAAGAGCTTTTCTCCAAGTTTTTTTTGGTAAATATATAATTGCACACACATCTTTCTATGTTACATAGAGGAGAGTCATGGAGTGACTTCAGCTTCCTCGGAACTACTAGCAGAGACTTCTCTAGCTCCAGTAGTAGTGGTGCGGCCATCTCCTTCTTCTTCTTCGTCTTCTTCACAGAAGTCACTCTCGTCGCTTGTGTCTGAGAGTGCACCTTCCTCGTCTTCTTCGCTTACTTCTTCTTCTTCGTTTCTCTTCTTTCTAAACACTTTGATGCCTTTTCCTTGAAGAGAGAGTCTTCTTCGTTTTCTTGCTTTCCTTTTCCCTTTGGGAAACTCTTCTACTTGAGAATGACCACGCAGTCGCTTCCTTCCTCCTTTACTGCTTTCATTCTCATCTGACTCCTCTGCTACATCAAGTTTCCGTTTCTTTTTCCCCGAGTTAGTCTGAAACAACCGCAAAGCAAGATGATTAGTTGAGGTCATTACTACATGTTGAAGACAATAGAAAAGAGTGAGAGTTAGCAAAAAAAAAACCTTGGGACCACGATCAACCAGACGAGCCCATTCATGCCTATTCCTCAGGCAATCAAGAACAGCCTGTGAATGGCTTGAATAAGCATATCGTTCTCCGTTGTGTTTCCTCAAGTGAGGCCAGTGCTACAAGAAAGAGAACAAAACAACACATTAAAACAGCTATTATGTGACCAAAAGTGACTAGAGAATATGTAAGAGATCAGAATTATTTGGTAAGGAGGCGTAACAATACCGGTAAGACTGCGTTACAGAGCTCCTCATATGTCATCCTCTTGCCTTTGCTCATGATTTCATTGATTAAGCCAGGCAAAGTTCGATGCACTGGAGTACTGTTATTCCTTGGGGAACTGTGTGGAGAAGGCTTATTATGCTCATTCAACTCGTTGGACGAACAAGGTCCGCTGCTTGTGCTTGTAGTCGAGTTCGGCGGGAGAATTACTTTCCGAGAGGAGTAAGAAGAGGTTTTTCGGGTTTCATTTTCTTCCCCTTTGGTAGACAAACTCCCTCCTCTGCTTCCACTGTCTTGCTGTGTCCTTGAATCAGGAGAGCGGCGCGTTTTGGTACTCCTCGTACTACATCTATCATCATCACGAGATTTGCGGAAACCTTCTTTGGATGCGTCCTTGTTTTTCCATCTGGAAAACTAGCCACAAAAAGATACATAATCAGCCAACAAACTTGAACCTAAAAGAAAGTATCAGCTAAAAGACAATAACGTAAATTATATTATACCGTTGCATGGTCCTTGCTACTGGAACTAGAAGTGCGCTTAAAACTAGTAGCAGTTGGAGATAGGGGCAAACTACCAGGCTGTCTCATGCGTGGGACACGAGGAACTCGAGGAGAACTGTTGAGTTGATGGTGCAATCTTAACGCAAGCTGGTCATTAATGGAAGAAACAAAAAATGTCAAACCATGGGAAAATAGGGAAGCCGAACAAAAAAAAGAGAAGGGAATCTATCTTACGCACCTCTTCATCACTCAGATTTGGAGTAAGGGAAATTATAGACTGCACAGGGTTCTTAGTTGATGTCTGGAATATTGATTGTCCAGGCTTTTCATTTTTCTGGAAGGTCCCTGCATGCGAATGTTTGCTAGGAGCCTCAGAAGAACCACCATTAAGCTGAGCTGCTGAAGATGCCTTTAAAGAAGTAGAAGACTCTCTTGTCTTGGAAACTGAAGAATGGGAAGTACGGTTCTGCTGCATCGATTTCGTAGAGGTAACAGAGAACTTAGGATGTTCTTTCAGAGGTTTCTCTGAAGGTTCATGATCCCTATCTCTCTCTCTGATCACATCACTGGAAACACAGTCTTCGTCAATGGCATTAGCATCACCATCGCTAGGTTGTTGTTTCGAGCCAGGATTAGAATTCCTAGATGTTGAGGGCTTAGGGTTGTCTTCACACCTAGAAGACTTTTCCGTGGCTGAACTAGAGGATGATTTTCCGATGCACAGTACCATCTTAGGCCGGCTATATACTGAAACAGTGTGCGGAACAGGTCTGCAAGGCTTTGATGTCTCTTGAGATAAACCAGATCCAGGCTTTGTTTCCAGAATATCTTTTTCTGCTCCCGAAACCACCAGTTCTCGTTTTAATTCAATAGATGTATCTCTATTGCCACTATTTATTCCTTCTGACACCATATCAACAGACTGCGGTTTGTGATCATCAGGAAGTGAACTGCTTGGTGTCACTTTGCTAAATTCAGAAGCTCCAGGGATTTGAGATGTAGAGTTCCCTGAAACTTTAGAATCAATAGGGTCCAGAGTCTGCTGGGCTACAGCTTTAGCAGCACCAGTATCAGCCATTTCTTTTTGGAGTTTGTTCTTCCTAGAACTGATCTTCCCACTGACATCATCACAATTTTTCTCAACCGTAAAACCAGGAGAAGGCTTCCGGAGCCTTTCAGGAGAATCAACTGCATTATTCTCTGGAGCATCAGCTATTGTACCCTGTCTCTGCAAAATAAGTACATCGTCCTCGTTAACCAATTGATTTGTAGTTGCTTCCCCAGTGTTATCTTAAACAATATGAAAATCCATTCAACAAAAGTTCAAATATAAACCAAATTTGTCCTTTGTCAATTCTAACAGTTCTTGCTACTTAATTTCTCTACCACAAACGCTAAGTATTCATCCAATAACTCATTACAGCTCCAAACTAGACAATAATTAACGAAGGATTTCAATGTTTGGCGCATGATACACTCCTAGGAGATAATGTTACTGATCTAATAGAGGATAATTCAAGCGTATGTTTAATACTTGTATAACTGTAAACCAATGTAAGACATACCTCGTCCTCCTTATTAGCTTCATTGAGTGGAACATCTTTTCCTCCGAGAACAGAAGGATCATTAGTTGCAGAGCTCTTAAGCACAATTCGGAAATGATGACCAGCTTTCTCTTCCTGTTTTCCAATACCATTACCATGAACGTCAGAAAGATTCTGCTCTCTGGAGCATTCAACACCAATTTCTGTAATACCAGATTCATCACTGCCTTTTTTCAGAGCAAGGCCACCCTCATTAGATTCTTCAAAAGCAGCTTTCTTGGACTTCTCAATCTTTGTGATCCCAATGTCACTAGCTAAACCTTCTAGTTCTGTGTCCTTACGAGATAATGATGGTTTAGAATAACCCTTATGACGAACTGCTAGTGATTGATTTGAAAGAAACAAAAACAAGATAATATAAGAACAGTGGAAATACATACATAATGGTAAATATGTAAGGTTCAAAAAGTGGTTTCACTGACCTGTTTTACCGACAAAGCCTTTCTTACCATCCTCTACAACTTCAACCTTTTTCTTCGTCCGCTCTTTTGAACCTCCGAACAGTTCTTTTCTTCGCTTATTCGTAATCAAAGGACGAAGCAATCTCTTATCCTTCTTCAAAGCACTCTGAGAATGTTTCATCTCCACTCCACCAGAGTCCCAGCGATTAGTTTCTTTTGAACAACCAAGCTTCAAATCACTGTTTCCTTTAACATCAACACTCCTCATTGCAACCAAAGCACTCGCGGGAGCAGCAATCACATTTTCCTTGGACATAGAAAACAAAACTCCTGCACCATTCTCCTCCTGATACCCATTTTCAATCTCATCCTTCTTCTCTTCCTCATCCCAACATGGAAACTCTCTATATTTAAAGTTAAACTTCTTCGGCACATAACCAGTACACTTCCACAGCTCCCGGGAAAAAACCGACGACAATCCTTCAAAAAGAGCCGGATCTCCACCCGGGATTCCTTGAACATGAACCTTCTCCTTCTCCTCAGTCGGAATCTCAGTCCATAACCTAAAAGGTCGCTTAAAAGGCACATTCCGAGTACACGAATTCTCCATTCCCAAAGTCTTAGTAGGCAATTCAACTAATAACTGAGCAACCTCAGTTTCTTCACTATCGTTAACATTGTTCTTACTTTTACACTTATCACAAGTGAAAAGCTCTTCTCCTTTAACATAACGAGAACAACGAGTATGAACCCAAACACCACAATCATCACAATTCACCATCTCTTCTCCATCATCAAAATTCACACCACAAACACAATCCACAGTCCATGATCCATCAACCCAATCCTCATGAGGATCCGTACTCGAGAACCGATACGACCTTCCTTTCATCTCAAAGACTCTAAATTTAACAAAACCCTAACCCCCAATTCTATAATTCTCTGCCTAAACTCCAAGCCATGAAAACCGAAAAAAAATCCCAATTTTTATAACAACCCAATTCGTTCTATTGCTAAAAAAACCCTAGGAATCAAAGAAAAAGCATATTTCTTAAATTCGAGCTCTGAGGATTTTAAGAACGAGAGCTGTGTCACCTGAAGAAAGTAGACTCGAGATTCTGACAGGAACAAGAGCTCGAATTATGTATCTCCGGTTCCAGCATCCGATTGCGGTAGTGAAAACGAAGCTGAACAGTAAAGTCGGCAAAGAGGCTTCCAAGGGAAGAAGTAGTAATTTGATATTGTCAGAAGCGGAACTGAACAACAAGAAACTACAAACAATCTCCGTTTGAAGTCCGTCATTGGCAATTAACAAAATTAATTTACCGTCTGAAGTCCGTCGAGCTTTTCTGGGCTTTAATGTAACTATGGGCCGGGCTCAGACCCACTTCTAAGTAATTTCTCTCAAACAGATGGTCAAAGTATAAAAGCATCTCTAATAGGGAATTTTATTTTATTGTGTCATCTAAATTTCCCAAATTTTATTGATAGAACTTCAAATATACAAACATGGGAGAAACTCCAATAAAGAAAATATACTAAGCCAACTTCACAATACAAAATAAATCTAATAGAAAACGAGTCTCAACAATTGAGCTTAAAAATTATATTAAGCGAACTCCACAATAAAAGATAAATCTAATAGAAAACGAGATTAGATAATGAAATAAAAAAAATACTAACTAAACTTCATAATACAATATAAATCTAATAGAAAATAAGTATAAACAATGAGTTTAAAAATATACTAAGCAAACTCCACAATACAGAATAAATCTAATAGAAAACAAGTTTCGAAATTGAGCTTAAAAAATATATTAAGCGAACTCCACAATACAAGATAAATCGAATAGAAACGAGATTAGATAATGAGGTAAAAAATATACTAACCAAACTTCACAATACAAGATAAATCTAATAGAAAACGAGTCTAAACAATGAGTTTAAAAAAATATACTAAGCGAACTCCACAATACAAGATAAATCTAATAGAAAACGAGTCTAAACAATAAGGTTTAAAAAAACTATCATTGTTTAATGTAATGACAAGATGGGAGACGAGTTAGAACTAGTTATATCGTTATAACAAAAAGAATTTGAGCCACAAGCAATTAAACCCGACAATCCAACTACAAAACTATCTTCTTTTCTTCTTTAGAACCAAAACATGAATCTATCAAATAATATACTAACCAAAGTTCATAATACAAGATAAATCTAATAGAAAATGAGTCTAAACAATGAGTTTAAAAAATATACTAAGTGAACTCCACAATACAAGATAAATCTAATAGAAAACGAGTCTAAACAATGAGGTTTAAAAAAAAACTATCATTGTTTAATGTAATGACAAGATGGGATACGAGTTAGAACTAGTTATATCGTTATAACAAAAACATTTGAGCCACAAGCAACTAAACCCGACAATCCAACTACAAAACTATCTTCTTTTCTTCTTCGGATTCAAAACATGAATCTATCAAAGAGATCCACACTTAATTCTGCATCTAGACAAACAAATCAAAGGAAAAAACTTATCAAAAAAAAAAGAAATGCTAGCGGGTTACCATAAAAGAGACGGTGAAACTTGGTTTCTCGAACGGTTACACTAAAGAGGCCGACTAATCTACAAAACCAGAGAACGATAAGTAAAATAATCCATGAGCCCAACCCAACTATCGATCTGTTAACACCAACCTTTGCATCGCGTAGATCTGTGAAACCACGAAAACCAAACTCAAGACTAATCAACCTCTAAAAGCCAAAGTGGAAAACACCAAACCTAGGGAAAGTCAAGGAACGCCTCTACCTGCAAGAAGAAACAAAAGAAAAAACAGATCCAAAACTTTCACTAGATCTATATATCTAGATCTAAAATTATAAAACTCATTTCGAAAATCCAACAACATCAGACAAAACAGTAAAAGTGAACAACATAAGCCAACAAAAGAATAAGATAGAGGCATAGTTTCAGCGCAATGGAAGCCGCCGAAGCTATGAAAGCAAATCGGCGAATCTAGAAAGAAAGAGTTACAGAAATAAATCGCCGATTCTAAAAAGAAAACTGAACGTTTTTTAAGAGAGAGAAAGTTTAAAATTTTATTTTTGGTTGCGTTTACAATCTAGGGAATCTCATTTTAAAGGTCAAAATGAGGGTTTAGAGGTTAATGTTCAATTGGTTACCGTCAAATTTATCTCTACTTTTTTGTTTTGTATCTTGCATTATATTATTTAATATTAACAAAAATTAATAATGATGTCAATAAAACTTTCATAAATAAATATAAAATATACATTAGAAAAAAATGTTACACACAAAATTACAATCTTAAATGTTACATAATATTATAAAGTAACATATAACTAATAATAAAATATACATTTGTAAAAATTACATGTAAAATACCAAATTATTCAATTAAACTATTTTTGTAATGCTTCCATATATAATCAATGTTCCAGTCTCTTGATTTCTACATCGCCCAACTGATAGTGACGATCCGGTCCAAGACATGATCTTGTTTGCTTGACCCAATGACAATTTCCTACATTTTGTGTGACGTTTTTTTTATTATAATAGGCATTCTATTAAAAGTTGTGGATGACTTACATAATGATGAAAACACACAATGAAAGCAATAATAGCTAGCAAAAATAAGAGACTGAGCAAATTAAGTAGAAGAGAAAGAATACGAGAAGATACAAGCCCTCACGAGTCAACAACTGCACTAGAGAAGCCACCAGAAGATGCAAGAGGAAGAGAAAGAATCACCTTGATGGACCCTCCGTGAAACGACCCACATAGCAACACAATAATGCAACAAGCGAGAGACTAGAGCCAACAAGACTATAACCGAGAACTTAAACAGAGTCATACACTATCTAGCCTAGAGAGGAGGCGACAAAGACAATGAGCTACATCCAGAGGTTAGAAAGGACCAAGCGCGCTACTCAAAAAGACAGAGGAAAAGTTAAGGAGGTTAAGAGCAAGAGACAAACCTAAACGTCCTCGAGCTTAGGAGATAGGAATCCAGACCCCAAATACAACCAAAGCCCTTGAGAAATCTGAAATCTGCGTAAGAATTCACTTGAAAGGAAGCGGCAAGACGAAATCGTCGGTGCTTCTATAAAGGAGCGAGAGTCAAGAACCCAAATCAAAGCTACGTCCTCGTGAAACTAGAAGAGGGAGGGTGAAAACTGAACCACCACACTGAGAACACCAGACATGACGAAACTCAATGAAACCAAACCAACACGGGCAGAACCAAAACCTAGATCTAGAGCCACCACCATGCAAACTCTAGGAACTAGAATCCAGAAGAGGAAGAAGAGACCACATGGGTCCATTTTCTGCCAGCTATGAGAGCCACCGCACGCCGGAGAGGGAGATCGAAAGAGCTTTTTTTGTCGCTGGAATAATCGTTCTTTATCTCCACACGCCGCTCAAAGGCTACTTAAAGATGATCGAAGCCCATTATAATATGGGTTGTGATCTTCTTCAATTAGTTTTTGAGCAGCATGTGGCGATAAAATGTGACTTCTCCAAAGGAGTTTTGTTTTTGTATGACTTTTACTTGTTCATACAGGCTAAAATTCAAGAGAATTTTAACAGTGTTGACAAAAAAAATATTATTATTAGTATTTTATTTTCCTTAGAATAAAGATTATTATAACTAATCCCAATTAAAAAAAAACAAAAAAGATTATAATGCAAATTTTTAAAAAAATCAATTTGAAATTACATTTTTTAGATACAAATACCCTCAAAACTCAAATTCCAGATGTTACAAACTAGGTTGCATGAAATCAGAAGCGGGTACGCAAAAACAGAAGCGTAGAAACGATTTTTTTGAAAAAAATAGGAAACGGTACGTATTGGAAGCATATACATATACAAACATATATATATATAATTAAACATTTTACAATATTAAAAATTAGTGTTAATAGCATGAATTCAATACATTTATATGTATATATAATTAAACATATAATGTATTAAAATTTTGTTATGAATAACATAAATTTAATGCCTTATTTTTATACAATTCAACTAAAATCATTTTAATTCGAAATCATAATAATTCTATGTTTTGAAAAGAAAATTCGTTATACTCAAAATTTTTGAAATAATTTTATTCAACTAATCAAATTAATCACTTTTAACATTTTGCATATGATTTAAATTTTATTTTAAGTAAAAAATTTTATAGATAAAAGATGAAATGATATGCACAATCACAAAACTACTATATTAGTTCTCGCTTTCTTCAAATATAAAATATATAAAAATAATAGTTATTAAAATGGAAACGTAAATTTCTAATGCATTTTTAAAAATATTTTTTTAGAATCGCTATAGAAGCGATATTCTGATTTTAATTTTTGATTTCAAAGTAGAAAACGGACATTGAACGAAACTTTCGTGTTACTTAGGTTACAAATAAAAAAATGAATTATTTTCTGAAAATGTCCCTTACCCTTATTATCATCCAATCAATCGCCTCATTTTTTACGACTGGTAACAAAAAAGACAGGTGAGTAGGAGTAAATCATTTCCGCATTTAAAACAAATCCTTACTTAATCACTCTCATCAACACACATTAATTAACAACGATCCTCTCATTTTAACTCTTTAATCCTTTTTTTTTCTTTCTTTCTTTGCTTTTCTCTCTCTCCTTTTTCTTCTCCTTGTTGAGAGCACCTTATGCTGATTCCTCTCCTTTTTCCTCAAATCCTCTCCGATCGCCGATTCCTCACAAATTCTCCTTAAAAGCTTCGATTTTGATTTCTGGGTTAGTCTCTGATCATGGCGGTAGTTGAGACTGGAGCTGCTGCTGAAGCAGGAGGAGTCGTGATCCAGCCGCCATCTTCACCACCGTCTTCAATGACAAGTCAAGATTCCGGCGTATCTTCCGATGATCAAAACCATCACTCAAGGATCGAGCAAGTTCGAAGGCACGATCAAGGTGTTATGTACAGCAAGATCGGGTCACACGTGGCGAGATCCGACGGCGTTGACGGTGGTGAGAGCTACAAGCGTGATATGAGAGAGCTTCAAGAGCTTTTCTCTAAGCTTAATCCTATGGCTGAAGAGTTTGTTCCTCCTTCTCTGACTAAACAAGGAGGTAACGGTGGACTTAACGGTGGTTTTTTCACCTCTGCTGGTTCCTTTTTCCTTAACAATGGATTTGCTGGTGCTGTAAATGGCGGCTACGGTAACGAAAACGGCGGTTTCCGACGGGTTAGTGACACTGAATTCTGATCTGAAGTTGTGATCTTTCTGCTCAATTTCATTGAATTGTGATCTAAAGTTGTGATATTTGTGCTCAATTTCACTGAATTGTATTCTAAAGTTGTGATATTTGTGCTCAATTTCACTGAATTGTAATCTAAAGTTGTGATATTTGTGCTGAATTGTCTTAGGTTTTTTGTTAATTGATGAAAATTTTCACAGGGTAAGACATTATTGGGAAGGGTTTTGTGTTGTTTATGTAATATAGGATTCATAGCTACGGATCAAAGCTGTGTCAAATCGATCTATATGGAAAGATTGTACATTTGAAAGCTTATGGGTTCATTTTGATTGTAGAAGAAGAGCTTTGGTCAAGGGAAACGAAGGATGAACGCTAGAACAAGCATGGCTCAGAGGGATGATGTTATCCGAAGAACTGTTTATGTCTCTGATCTTGATCAACAGGTTGAAAATTGTACAACCTTTTTATTGTCTTTATGATTGTTTTGTCCTCAGACTTTAAAAATCTTATCTTTTTCTTTGTATGTGTGTTTTGGGTTTTATAGGTTACTGAAGAGCAGCTTGCTGGTTTGTTTGTGAGCTGTGGACAGGTTTGAAAACATCTTCTTGACGCTCTCATTTATAAACTCCATTCTTTGTGCTTTGGCTTGTGTGTTTTACTGTGTTTTTTGTTTTAGCAGGTTGTTGATTGTCGCATTTGTGGTGACCCAAACTCAGTTCTTCGGTTTGCGTTCATCGAGTTCACTGATGAAGGTATTGTTTCATTGCTTGTGTTGGTTTTTGGAGTTCACTGCACTACAATGGTCTTCTTCTTAAGTGTATTATGTTGGCAATTTTGTTTTTTTTCTTCAGAGGGTGCGATGACGGCTCTTAATTTATCCGGAACTATGTTGGGATTCTATCCTGTGAAGGTTCTACCATCTAAAACTGCTATTGCTCCGGTTAACCCGACATTCTTGCCCAGGGTGAGATTTTCTTCTGATATTCAAAGTCTCTTACGATTAGGGACTCAAAAAATAATTAGTCATATATTTTGCAGACTGAAGATGAGCGTGAGATGTGTGCAAGAACTATCTACTGTACTAACATTGACAAAAAGGTGAATCATTTCTCTTCACGTTTAACTTAACTGATGAAGTATCTCCTTTTAACACCGTGTGAATTTGCTTACAGGTGACTCAATCAGACGTGAAGGTCTTCTTTGAATCCTTCTGCGGAGAGGTGAACAAATCTTGATAGTTGCTATAAATGCAAAGTTTCTTATTTTTTGTAACTAATTAGACGTTGTTAATTACAGGTTTATCGCCTGAGGCTGCTTGGAGATTATCAACACTCAACTCGTATAGCTTTTGTGGAGTTCATAATGGTAATTTGATTAGTCAGATACAACTACATGAGATTCTTGTATTTCTTGCGTCAAATTCTAAGTCATAAATCTTAATTTCTCTACAGGCGGAAAGTGCGATAGCGGCTCTCAACTGCAGTGGAGTTGTTCTTGGTTCTTTACCGATAAGGTAAGCGAAACAAAACCGCATAGAATACGAAGCTACGCAATTCGTTCTTTCTTTCGTTTTGTGTAATGGTGTGTTTTGATTTCTTCAGGGTGAGTCCTTCAAAGACGCCTGTTCGTCCAAGATCACCAAGGCATCCAATGCATTGATCTTAGCTTTACAGGTTTTCAAAATATCTCTCTGTTTCAATATATATCTCTTCTTAAAAAACAGCATACACAGACATGTAAAGATGTTTGTCTGCATCTCTGGTCTCTTCGTTGTCGGAATGTAACTCTGAGATCTGATGTTTTCCGTTGCCTTTTTTCTTGCCTGAGAATCTTTTGGGTAAAACCTCTTTTTTAGAGAGTTTTTATTTAATGTTTTAAGAGAAAAAGAGCTTAAACATGTCGACATCCAAAACTTACTTCTTACAGTTTTTACTTTTATAACAGTTTGTTGTTTCGAGAAAGTAAAACAATAAAAAATGATTTATTATTACAGAATAGTTTGAATCAAATTTGGTGTGTTTTGTCGGAACAGAAACTGTTTTGTTGAATAGGAAGATCGAATAAGTCAACTTAGTTCTGCCTTTATTTCAGTTATCTCAACTTATAAAGAGTCAACTTTCGGATATTCCATGGAATAATATTTATATAAAAAAAAAAGGTTTAGTGGTTTCCGGAATTTGTGATGTCATGACAATACGAAAAACGGTCTAGATACAACGGTTAATCTAATGTTTGTGCATTTCGAGATTACGCTGTAATGTTATTTCGTTTTTTTTTAGGAAACTAATGAAGCCAGAATTTATCTATATTTATGGGAATAGTACTTTTCTAAAATCCATTCAAATATTACTTGAGATAGAGATACATACAACAAGCGTTTTAATAAGGTTTGATTCCAACCCACCAACTCTGAGAGGTTCAGTCATGGTCAAAAATCCGTTTTTTTCCTCATATTTGTTTTATATATTATTAAAATCATTCGGACATGGTCAAATATCCAATCTGAAACTACTTAATTTAAACCGTATACTTGAGGGGGAGTTGTCCTGTTGATATAGGACATGGATCAATTTTTCTCAAGCACGAAATTATTTTAAATCATTTTATTTAGCCACATAAATATAGGTTTTTGCTTTCGATTTATTTGAATACTTGGAAAGTGAGTCTATCCGTCGAATGCACCTCTCCCAAGGAATTAGTCTGTTCCCCTCCATAGATATGGAATCTATCCTTGAGTTATCAAAAAAATATATATATTTAATTTATAATATTTTATTAATAAAGCTGTCAATTAAGACCTGTCCGCGGATTTTCAGTCCTAACTGCAGCAGACATTTTGTTGTAGATTTTGATGGATTGGTTGATAAAGATTGCGGTCATAAAAATTAAAATCCTAACCAAAATTTTTAATTTTGATAGATTGGTCGATAAAGATCGCGGTCACTAAACCAATGTTTAAAGCGAAAAACAAGAATTTATTGGATGCTCATTGAATAAGTTTAGTAAAAATATGAGTTTTTTTTCTCTGTCCAAAATAAATGAAACAATTCTCTATTTATAGAATATGAAAAATGATGAATTTTGATGTAAAAATTATATATATATATATATATAACTACAATTACTATGAAAATTATTGATGTTAAATAATTGATATGGAAAAAAATGTCAAAAATCTGAGCATCCAATCAATTAGTTTCACATATCCAAATCTATAAAAATCTATATTTTTATCCCAAGCAAAAAATCTGAGCGACAAATAATTTATTTTAGTCCAATTAAAAACTTGCCATGTCATGCAAGTCCACATTTTTTTTCACGGTGTTGAATTTCATCAACACTCCAACTTGCCACATAATTTGTATATGTTTTCAACAAACCATTCTGAGCATTTCAACAGTTGATAAAATGTAACAATTGATAAAAATGGCATTCCATGTAGTCTTCAACAATTAAGAGGGTAAAAATAAACTTGAGAAACAACATGTTGATTGTATGATAATTTTGCTAAATAATCAGCTACCTGATTACAGTCCCAAGGAACTAGTCGGGACTGTATTTCTGAAAATTGATCTGACCAACTGCTTATATCCTTGATCACATTCGCGATGGTTACATTCGTCGAACGATTGTGGATCGCTACATGTACCATTTTACAATCTCTTTCAAATATTACCTTCCGGTAACTTCTACACCATGCATATTATAATGCATGGAGTAAAGCTATAGCCTCTGCTTGAATTGGAAATGATGGTTGGAGTAGTTTTGAATCGCCCACCAATAAATATACTTGTTTTTCATCTCTGATAATCCTTCCAGCACCCACATTGTTAGTATTGAAAATAAAGCTTCCATCAACATTTATTTTATCAAATTCCGGTGGTGGAGCTTTTCAATTCACTTTTTTGTTGTGCTTGTGTGTTATGAACCGTAGAACATGTTCTCGTTGATGGAATTGAGTGTAACCATTCCTCTACATCCTCAGTAGCTTTAGTCAAAACTTCATTTGGTAGTCGAACGAGTTTGTTGAATATCAAGTTGTTCCTAGACTTCCATATTTGCCACATAACCAAAAAGTGCTTAGTTTCCTTTTTTGTTTGAGAACCATACCATGATACGAGTAGGAGAATATTATCTTCCAGCGAGTTGATTGGTAGTTGTGATTTTGTGCCATTCGTATTAGAAAGTCGTCAAATAGTAGTAACATACGGACAGTGAAACAACATGTGATTGATTGATTTTGTTTCTTGGCTACATCTTTGGCAATTGTCATCGATCGAGATTTTCTGTCGATTCAGTTCTATACCAGTACGTAATGCACCAGATAGGATTTAAGTTTTATATTGGCCCACGGTCAAACCTGTAAACTGCCACGGTCAGCTTGCTAGTTATTGCAGACCGCAACAGGCTTAGCGTGCTATTTAACCTGCTATTAAAGCCCTAAACTGTTATATTAAAAGGCAGATTAGGGTTTAACCTGCTATTTTAAGCACTAATTGACAGCTGTAATTTTATATGTAACTAAATTTTGTTATTAAAACATTATTGGTTTTATAACAAAATGGTTTAAAGCACGAACGGACAACTAAAAACTATTACCAAAAGATGAAAAAGTTATATTTGATATCTTTTATCAAACTTATAATGATACATAACCTTTTTTTTTTAAACCAAGACCAAAAACAAATAAATTGTTATGAAGAAAAGAGATTAGGATATTGTTCTTTTGTTGTTGTTATTATTCATGAGTCATAAGACAATATATATAGGGATACAAATGTAGGATTTACTTTGATGAACAAGTATTCTAAAACATTTTAATGGAACTATAATGGGCAATGCGTATTCACATAATATGGATGTATTCAATAACATAAATAAGTATATTATTTATCTATATCACTAGTAGAAAGTTTTATAGGAATGCAAAAAAAATCAGCATTTGGTATCTGAATTTGGCCTAAGGATTCAACTAATTATAGGGTAAGTATGCTTTTTGGTAAGAAGTTTTTTGCAACTTTTTTTTGCGGATAAAACAAAAGAACCGAAATCTAAGTGATTCATACACGAAGAAAAGAAAAATCTGATAAACTATAAGAAGTTTAGGTCTTTGACCTATAATCTTTTCCGGTGTTCTGACTTAGTCGTTAAGGCGTAAATCACTCTTTCCAAGTGTGGAGTTGAACTAGCCTATGCACATAATTTGCAGACAGTAAAATGGAACTTAGAGATGTATACTACCGTGCCAGCACACGGGTCTTAATGGTTCAAGCTATTGCCGCACAGATCAGTGAAATCACTATCAATTTCTAGTCAGTTCTAATACCAGACAATGTCCATTGTTGTGTCCATTCATTCTGTGATTTCTCTATGCCATTAAAAGCTCTTTAATGTCAAGTGAAGAGCAAACCTACCACTTATTTTCTCCACGTGACATTAGCAAATTTACGATTATTTAATTTTCTAAAAAAATCTATTCAGTTTTCTTTTTACAATTGAACACAAAAACAATGTACACAAATTTGACGTGACACTGACTAAATCACGAAGATTATTCTTCAATGAGACTGTATTCATTGTTAAAATCGAGTACTTCACGAATGTTATATGAACATAAATAGTTTTGAAATTTTGGCATGAAAATATAAGTTAGTTGGGACACAAACGAAATTTAAGACATGCACCGGCTAATTCGGTCCTTAATTATTACGATGATTGGTGATATCAATCTTATGATCAAACCCACCTCTCTCGGTAATATTGACTCGATTTGGATATTTATACATGTGACTCAACACCCTCACTATATTTAGACATATATAGATCCCAATTCTGTATATATAGAGACATTCATTAAATAAAAAATCTAGTTAACACAAAAAAAATCAAGAACATGGCAGAGACTCAAGGAAAAGTCATCACTTGCAAAGGTAAGTAGATTACTCATCCATGTCTTGGTTATGATGATGATGATGATGAAGAAGATTATAATGATGAATGTATGTGATGTATATATGTAGCTGCTGTCCTATGGGGTCCAAAAGAGCCGTTTGTAATACAAGAAATATGCGTCGATCCTCCTAAGAAAATGGAAGTCCGTGTTAAAATCCTTTACTCCTCCATTTGCCACACCGATCTCGGATTTTGGACCGGCGGGGTACTACAACACCTATATTCAAATCATGCATGCTTCTTGATCTAACATTTTATAATCTGATGATCGTAATATCATTTTCTTTTTGTATTAAAGAATGAAGATGAACAAGCATTTCCAAGGATTCTTGGCCACGAAGCTGTCGGGTATATATCGCGATATCTACTCACTACAAGAAAACAAGGAAAATTCAGATTTTCTTGTAGTAATTAATCATATATTTTCTATGTTTTGGGGATGTATATTATAGGATTGTGGAGAGTGTAGGAGAAGGAGTTAAAGATGTGAAAGAAGGAGACCATGTGATTCCTACTTTCAATGGAGAATGTGGTGAATGTAGAGTGTGTAAACAAGAAGAGAGTAATCTCTGTGAGAGATATCAGGTTGATCCTATGAAAAGAGTGATGGTGATTGATGGAGGGACGAGATTCTTAACGACCATAGACAAAGACGGTGCAAAGCGCCAGAGCCAACCCATTTATCACTTCCTTAACACCTCCACGTTCACTGAATACACTGTCTTGGACTCGGCTAACGTCGTCAAGATCGATCCTAATGCTCCTCTCAGGCAGATGAGCCTCTTGAGTTGTGGTGTCTCCACTGGTTAGTTACTTAATCACTCATATGTAGCAATTGAACATTGAAATTTTGTTTTCATTTTTCTTTGGACTTTTGAATATGTATATTATTTCCTTGGGGACTAGCTAATATAGACTAGGTAGGGAACAAAAGAGGAGATGGGACTTTGGTTTCGAAAACACCATTTATTTCTCCTTTGGAGACGCAGTTAATTCTCCCAGTCTCTTTAATTCAATTAACTTTGGATATTTAATGTTATATATTGTCGTGGTACGTTGACCACCTCAAGTATATAAGTTTTTATATTTTTCAAATGGTAAAAATTATGACGTTGGTTTGGGAAAAATAGGGGTGGGAGCAGTTTGGAACACTGCAAAAATGAAGGAAGGAAAAACCACAGCTGTCTTTGGCTTGGGTTCGGTTGGACTCGCTGTAAGAACAAGCATCCAAATTATCAATTAAGTTTCATTTACATATATATAGTTAAGAAGTTACAATGATATTTATATGATCAGTATTTCATGAATGAGAACTGAAGGTAGCTGAAGGTGCAAGAGCAAGAGGAGCAACTAGGATCATTGGCGTTGATGCTAATGCTTCCAAATTTGAGAAAGGTATTTTCTTTTTTATTTATTAAAATTAGATAATAGTATAGCCATGTACACTAGAATTTTATGATAATTAAAAAAATTATTTGTAGTAGGATATATATATATATATATATATATTGATTAATATGTTACAATTTTCAATATATAGATTTTCAATAGGTTTAAATAGAGATGTTAATTAGGACTAAAAACTTGTGGGTTGCACCCATTCCCCACAACTGTGGGACGGATTAGAATTTATGTTTCGATAGCCCCAAAAAAAGGGCATTGCAAGTTTGATCCATTACGGTCTATCGATCTTTATGTAACAAAGCCACACGGATTGCGGATTAATCCACGTCAATTTTTAATTTAAACAGTCATGAACTCAATAATTTGCTTAAATTTCGGCTAACCGGATTAGGCATCTTGAAGTGAAAGAGTGAAACTAATAACTTAAGACCGTGATTGCAATAAACTTTCCATTTATACGCGATCTTAGGACATAAATCAACTGATAATTTACATAATTAAATGGATCAATTATATAATCTACTAGATTTGATAGAGTTCACTCATCCACGACTATATATGTCCATATAGTATGAGTAAATCATTATCATCATATTACTCCAATCATATATTGCAGGTAAACTGATGGGAGTAACAGACTTCGTAAACCCTAAAGACTTAACTAAGCCAGTACATCAGGTAAACAAAACAAATGATCAATAATTATTAATTAACTTAATTAATTGATTTTAAAACCATTGTGATGGATCAATATACAAAAAAATAAGATGATACGAGAGTTAACGGGAGGAGGCGTGGACTATAGCTTCGAATGCACAGGAAACGTTGATGTTCTTCGTGAAGCCTTTTTATCTACTCACGCTGTAAGTCCCTAATAACCAAATTTGAATTGTGATCAACGAGTTAATTTGTTTACTTGATCCATAAGTTAATTTAGTTACTTGAGAAACAAGTTAATTGTGAAGCTTAATTTAATTGGATGATAGGGTTGGGGATCGACGGTGCTCGTGGGGATATACCAGACGCCAAGAACGTTGCCTCTTCATCCAATGGAGCTGTTCGATGGCCGTACGATCACCGGTTCTGTTTTCGGCGGCTTCAAGCCCAAGTCTCATCTTCCAAATTTTGCTCAACAATGCATGAAAGGGGTTTGAATTTTTATCTCTAGATTCCATAATCTTTTTTTTATATAATTCGAATTAATTTGGTGAGATTAATTAATTGGAATCTTTAATATTTGTAGGTTGTGAAATTGGAACCTTTTATTACTAATGAGCTTCCATTTGAGAAGATAAACGATGCGTTTCAGCTTCTTCGCGATGGAAAATCTCTTCGATGTCTTCTCCAAATCTCTAAACTTCTCAAGAAATAATGATTCTACAAATTTTCAAAGTTTACTACACTACTATATCTTTTACCCAACAAACGTATACCTTCACTACCTTATCTTACCTATATATGTATATGCATCGTCATCATCATCAATAATGCGATGAATATTGTTTATGCTCATGGATTATTTGATTTTAATTAATTCAAATGATCAACTGATATAAACGTTTATTATATTTTTTTTACAACCGATAGTGTTACACTATATCGTTCAAAGTAATAAATTGACTTATAAGTCAAAGAATTTGATTACTCACAAGTCATAAATTGCAACTGGTGTCTCTTTCTATTCAAATCTAAAACTTGCAATATTCTATACTATAATCTATTTTTGTCGTATAACTGATTTGTGTCATAAACAGTTTAATTCGAATTCTACGTTGATGTTGCTAGTGCATGGTATGTATTTTAAACTATACAAATAACTACGTAGAGATTTTTATTTTTAACTCAAATAAAAACAGGAAGTGGGTAATTACGTCAGTATGAGGATGGGTTTACATGACAATAGACTCTTGTCGGAATTGCTTGACATGCAAACTTTGTTCTGCTTTACCAACCAATTCAGTTTCACTAATCAACTAATGACTATGGCTAAGTTTTCAAGCACTAATTAGTTAATCATTTTAAACGTAATTTTATGGGATACTATAGTGCTCTCTTTTTGCCTCATCACTCACACCATATGCAACCATAACCATAAATTCATCGCATTTAAATGTATTATTAGATTTAATTAGTGCGATTGATAACTGAAACTTGTAAATATTAAATAGGGGTAGTTGGATAACTACCCCATATTTATTACAGACTTTGAAAACTATACATAATTTTACATGTTTTGAAAAATACCTTTTTATAATAAACAAAAGACCAAATTATCCTTATTTATTATTTATTTAATTACAAACAAAATTTTAATTTTAAATAATACATTTAAAATTTAATTTATTTTCAATAATATAAATAAAAATTATAATTAATTTAAATTTGTTTAAAAATTAATTATTTTGTTATGAAAACTAATATCTAACAAAAACATAATTCATAGTTAGATTTTAATTAGTTAATTTTTGTATATATTTTTTATATATTTATTTTTTATTCATCATAGACTTATATTATTTTATGTTGACTTATTAATAAGTTGATTTATTGAACTTGTGACTTATATTTTATTTCTATCGACTTAAGTTTTTTCATCATCGACTTAAGTTTTTTCATCATCGACTTATTTTATAACCATTGACTTAGATAGTTGACTTATTGATACTGTTGACTTATTTTTTTGTTAGTCGATTTAAATTATTTTTTCGTAGACTTATTTATTCTTTATAGACTTGTATAATTTTATGTTGACTTATTAATAAAGTTGACTTATTGAACTATCGACTAATTTTTTTATTTATGTCGACTTATTTTTTTCACCATCGAATTATTTTATAACAGTCGACTTATACATTATTGGTTGATTTGTTTACATAGTCGACATATTTAAACTATTGACTTATTATCTTTATTTGCCGATTTATATTATTTTTTATAGACTTATTTATTCTTGGTAGACTTATATTCATTTTATGTTGACTTGTTAATAAAGCTGATTTATTGAACTGTCAATTTAGTTTTTATTTCTGTCGACTTAATCTTTTTTTTCATCGACTTATTTTATAATAGCTGACTTATACTTAAATTATTGTATTTTTTTCTAAATTTATTTATTCTTGGTAGACTTATTAAATTTTATGTTGACTTATTAATAAAGTTGATTTATCGAATTATCGACTTATATTTTATTTCTGTTGACTTAAACTTTTTCTACCATTGACTTATTTTATAATAGTTAACTTATATTTTCATTGGTTGATTTATTTACATAGTTAATTTATTTAAACTGTTGACTTAATTTAATTTATGTTCATAAAATTATTTTAAAATAAATAATTTTAAAATAACAAAAAAATAATTATAATTATTAAAACAAATTTTGTGTAAAAAGTTAAATAAATTATAAAATTTATAATATTATTTTAATCCTATAGTTTAAATTCGTAATAATTAATAATTAATTATGTTGTCTAAAAAATATAGAATATAATGTTTATTAATAATTTATTTTAATTTTAAATAATTATTTATTTA
Organism: Cardamine occulta; assembly: GCA_028015245.1. Taxonomy (NCBI): domain Eukaryota; kingdom Viridiplantae; phylum Streptophyta; class Magnoliopsida; order Brassicales; family Brassicaceae; genus Cardamine; species Cardamine occulta. The sequence goes on along the minus strand of CM051363.1, from coordinate 12,969,324 downwards.
ATTTTAGTTTATAATTTATTCTTTCATGGATTTATCTTTTATAGACACTATAATTATCTTTTTTCTAAACAGTTTAATTGTAGTTATCAATTAAAATTATTCTGTAAAATTAATAAATTATACATTAAAATCCTAAATAAATTTAAAAATCTAAAATATTTTTATGATTATATAATTGAAATTATAATTAATTTTTAAAAACTTATGTAGACTAAATGAAAATATTTAGGTTTTTTGCATTCTTAAAATATAACTCAATAGAAAATAACATAATATTGGTTATTAAATATTAATTTAATATATACATATCTAAAATCTCAACTAAATCCAAACAAAATAAAAAAAATAATTATATTGTGAAATTTGATTTAATTTAAAAATCAAAATTTTATTATATTAAAATTAATTATTTTTCACTATTTATAAAATTTAATAATCAAACAATATATTTATATATATATATATATATTTTTAATTTTTAGTTATTTGCTAAGGACAAAAATGTAATTTTGTTTTAACATAAAAGGTAGATTTCCAATCTTGTAAATTATGGTGTAGTTTGTAAAAGTTTGACAAAAGTTAAGATATTTTAGCAAATAATCTCTATTAAATATAATAATCGGGAATTTTGGGCCGAAATCTAAAACGAATGTTCATGTCATGAATCAAGATTCATGATTGAAATCACAGTAATACGTGTGAATGCTAAACTATTGGATTTTCTGATATTTTTGTTCTAAAGTAGTTTTAAATTAATTTATACAATTGAACATGGGAAATGATTTAACAAAAGAGAATGACCAAATGACATATTAATATTAGTATGGGAACAAATTACGAGGTGAAACTTCACATTCAACTCAATTAAAACAAGAATAAAGAAATGAAAAAAAAAAGTGAAAGATCAAGAGGTCAAATGTAGTTAATCATTATGTGATATTAGTTAATCCATCAATTGTGTACCCAAAAGCATGATTAAGCATAGAATTTAGAGAAATAAAACATCATTATTAATGTTGAAACACAAAGATCTCAGCAACAGACAAATGATAAGCACAGTGCTTGTAGGGTAACAACTTTAACATACAATGATATATAATAAGAAGAGGAATAAAATGCCATTGGTCCAGCCTCTCTGTCTATCATATAAAACATTTCGTATGCTTAATTCCCATAATTGAACATATACACGTACTTTTTTTTTGTTAAAAGGTTGAACATATACATAATTTTGCGTAAATAAATGTTGCTAATTCAAATATGTTTATGCATAATCCAACCATCGCCTTTTCTTAGTTGGGAGTGGATATTCCAACCTGTCACTCCCACTTTCCTACTCTCTATTTAATTTCTATTTTTAGCTATTTCAATTTTATATTGAAGGCCATCACTTGTGTCAAATATCAGGAAAAAGAATTAGAGTAAAATATTTGAAAATTTAGAAAAAATAGTAAACGGACGCAATTGCTAATTTATATATGTATTTATTTTTAATATTATCAAATAGATAACCCAAAAATTAGTTCTCTTAATTACACTCTCTTTCGACTATCTTTCCTCGTACTATAGCATCTGGATTTGACATTGAAGCCTCTATCTCACAAATTGGTGGAAAAAAAAAGTACCTCAGTGCATTTTTAATGGTAATATCATTATGGGTGTCTAAAACATTTTTTTATAATTAATTTTATTGTTAATTTAATTTGAGTGTCTTAAAGAGGGAATGTTAGAGCATCCTCATTGGTGAGGATCTCAAAAAGGGTATATGGTGAATAAAAAATATTATTTTTATTATGATTTTATTATTTAATTAAATTTGAAGTAATTAATTGAACTACACTAATAGAATTAAAACACCTGGTAAGCACATGATCTCAAGATCTCTCAAACGAGATATGTTTTTCTCTCTTTCTTCTTATTTTTCTATTTTTTATTTTATTTTAATTGTAAGAACCTGTGTGAGAACTTTCCCATGGAATATTCATAAGAGTCTCTTAAAATATTAAAAATAATATTTTAATAAATAAAAAGTAATTTACCAATAGAAAATAAACACATGTCAGAAGGATCTCTTGCACTATTACTAAAGTCTCTCATTTATAATATTTGAGAGACTTTGAAAGCACATGTGAGAGGGTCTCTCACTTGAGAAGGATCTCTCATTTGCAATATTTGAGAGACTTTGAGAGCACATGTGAGGTGGTCTCATAGTCTACTTTTTTTTTTATAGAGTATAAGGATGTTTCATACAATAATGACGTTGCATACAAAACTAAATAATTAGCAGTTACATTAACTTGCCAACTTTCGAGTGTTAGCGTTAGTTCATTAATATAATAATCAAAACGGATAATATGTATTATCCGCTAACAAAATCATCATCTACAAAATTTATTGATCAAAATATATACAGCTAGCTTGCTAATATTCTGATGGGATAAAAAAGCTGACATGTGCTAATAAGTATCATTATATTTGAAGGTTTTAAGTTTTGAGATGTATTATTAACAGGATATCTGGACATGTTCCATGTGTTAATATTACTCGATAATAGAATTAACAAGTTAAATAGGTAGAAAGATTTTCAAGCTAACGAGATATCACGCTAACTAGATAATAGTGTGATAATCAAGTTATCATTGCAGAATTTATCGAAGTGCGTATATTTTATATATCTTGTTAATAAACTTACGAGATAAGGGAGCTAACATATGCTAGCCAGTATCATTAAAAAGTAAAAAGTTGTATATATGGGTTTATAGAAATATTTTCATATGTCATTAAATACTAAAAGGGTAAAGACAATGTAGTGGGCAATGGCTTATCAAGAAGACATGCCTCGATCACTAATAGAAGCCAAAGTATTGAGATTTGAATATATCAAAGACCCGAATTGAAGAAGATCCAGACTTATGTCAATTCCTACGACCTATTAAGGCGTTGGTTAATTTGTAAGCTGGCAGTCCTTTTAGGTTTTTTTTATGAGAGTTTTGGAACTTTAGTTTTTAATCTTTTATACTTTTCGACATTAGATTTTAGATATTCCGATTTAAAAAATAATCTTTTGTATCAAAAAAAAAGTTGAACCAGGAACACGAAAAAACTAACTCATTTGTACTACTAGAACTAGGCCTAATTAGACCACAACACCTAGGCCTAATTAGACCACAACCTCTTTGATAAGTGCGTGAGTGAGGTCCATGAAGACATAAGAAAATTGGAAGATTTTTTATTAATATATATATAAGTCGATAAATATTAAATTGATCAATTGTGCTAATTGGATTATGATTCAGCATAAATTTAAGAGAAGTATGTATTATTTCAATTTTCTGTACTTAAACAGTTTTTCTATTTTAATTAGAATTATATTTTAGGATATTTTTAGTGCTTTGGATTCCATGCTTTCTTATAAAAAAGTTATTTAAGCTTATTTCTATAGGTTTCTTTTGAGATATATTAAAAAAGCTTTTTGAAGATAGTTTTTTTTTTTTTTTTTTTGGAAAATTACAAATATGATTTTATTCTGAGGGTACTCGAATGAGCTGAATAATCTAGTATTTTCGTTATATAATAATATCATATGGAATATCAAGTGTTTTAACTATTTATTATGAATTTAGGTGAATAGCTAGTTTGAAATAGACATGCATTAGGGACTAGGCACGATGTTATGAAGGTAGAGTGTCACACTGTGAAAAAGTATGTCCCCTCCTCTCCTCCCTTTCTTCTTCTTTGACTTCTTCACGTTTTTATCACTTCATTAATTTCACATAAAAAAAAACTAAAAATTAAACATCGCAATTGTTGCTCATCCTTTTAGAAGACAAAAGTGACTACACTGACTAGCTAACACAAGATATTGGAATGGAAAATGATAGATTCTGAAAATTTTATGATACAACGAAAGGAATTAATGAGCATACCAAGAACATTGAAAAAATTAGATAACTAATTCACATGGTAGATCATAAAAGGACACCATGATATTTTGATGATATAATATATGGTTGAAAAGTATTTAAATGTAGTTTTTTTAATTATGCTTAACCAAAAACTTTTTAATCTATGCCGATAATTTATTCGGACCGGAGAGTAGAGAGTATGCTATTCTAGTTTCCTCCCGTGTAGATTTACTTGATTCTGTAGTAATCTATATTTTTTTTAATATTAACATACACATTTAATAGACATTATCACATGGAATTCAAATTCCTCAATAAGTAATTGCAAGAAAAAAAAAAATATTAATCTCCCACTAAACCCGCTTACCTACGTACGTTAGTATTTTTTCCTTTATACACGTACATGACATAAACATAGAACATAAGTTAGCTAAATTATTAATTAATTATATAAAGACACTTTAATGCATGATAATGTGTAACATCTTTATTTAAATAATAATTTCCCTCCTTTTTGGGCTATGTGTCGTCAAGTCCCCACCACCACTATAAAATCATCTTATCGCCTCCTTTCTCGTTCTAAGTTGTAACCATTTCCACTTTACAACTTCTCTACTATACTCTGCTAGAGCAAAAAAAGCAAAAAGATATCGCCATCATCATCAATGGCGGAGAATAAGGTAAATCTGTCGATTAATGGACAATCAAAAGTGCCTCCAGGTTTCAGATTCCATCCCACTGAAGAAGAACTTCTCCATTACTATCTCCGTAAGAAAGTTAACTCTCAAAAGATCGATCTTGATGTCATTCGTGAAGTAGATCTCAACAAGCTCGAGCCTTGGGATATTCAAGGTTCTTCTTACAATATAAGCCCTAATATGAAATACTCTTTCAAGTCTCTCTTTCTTTCCTTCTATACTTTTGAAACCCTTTTGGTATGCAAATGCAGAGGAATGTAGAATCGGTTCGACGCCACAGAACGATTGGTACTTCTTTAGCCACAAAGACAAGAAGTATCCAACCGGAACAAGGACAAACCGAGCAACTGTCGCTGGATTCTGGAAAGCTACGGGACGTGACAAGATCATCTGTAGTTGTGTCCGTAGGATTGGACTGAGGAAGACACTCGTGTTCTACAAAGGAAGAGCTCCTCACGGTCAAAAATCTGATTGGATCATGCATGAGTATCGCCTTGACGATACTCCAATGGCCAATGTAAGTATAGCTATCATCAATATTTATTTTAGGTTACACAACCATTGTTAAATATTTTCAAGTGTTGAACGAGATAAATGGTTAAATAAAACAACGTCTTCAAGTCTTCATATATCATCTATTAGTGCATTTTATAAGATTGATTTATTCCATTTGTCAGGGCTTTTCTGATGTTGTAACCGAAGATCCGATGAGCTATAACGAAGAAGGTTGGGTGGTATGCCGAGTATTCAGGAAGAAGAACTATCAAAAGATCGATGATTGTCCTAAAATCACTCTATCTTCTTCACCTAATGACACCGGGGAAGTGAGAAGGCCCACCACCTTTCACAACGCTCAAAACGTTAACGTTTTAGACCAAGTTCTTCTCTACATGGACCGTACCGGTTCTAATATTTGCATTCCCGAGAGCCAAACCAAAAATAAACATCAAGATGATCTCTTATTCATGCAACTCCCAAGTCTTGAAACACCTAAATCAGAGAATCCGGTTGACCAAAGTTTCATGACTCCGAACCAACTCGTTTCCTCTCCGGTTCAAGAGAAGATAACCGGGAGACCAGTTTGTAGTAATTGGGCTAGTCTTGACCGGCTCGTGGCGTGGCAATTGAACAATGGTCATCATACGTGTGATCGTACGAGTTTTGATCATGAAGAAGATCAAGAAGATGGTGATACCATGATGAAGCGATGGGATGTTCATTGGAATAATGATGATAATGTCGATCTTTGGAGTAGTTTCACTGAGTCTTCTTCATCTCCTTCGTCTTTAGACCCTCTTCTTCATTTATCTGTATGATTATATATACACATACATATATACACATACTCAAAATAATAAAATATTTATTACTTTCAGATGATCAACAAATAAAGTTCGTTAATAAATGTCTCGTGTACTAATATATATATAGTACTATGATACCACGTCTAAATTTGGAGATTGAACATTTCTTATCGTAGAGGCAAAACTATTAAGTATTATAAGTTTATAACCATGTAGTTTGCCCATTAAAAGAATAAACGACAGAGAATATTGATAAAGTATCATTGTCATTTTGACAATGGACTTGTCATATGATAAATGAAGTGATATTTATTTTGACTTAGATAAAAGTTAGTGTACCAAATTAATAACGACAGAGTAATAATACTCCATATATATAAGATTCTCGCTTCGTTATAATTAATTCAACTTTGGTGTGATTGTATGTTTCTCTTTTCGTTTTCGTTGAAGAATCCTCATGTCTCTTGCAAATACCACTTACGTAATTACGTAAAATTACACTAGTTGTTTCTAATTTTCGCTTGATAAATAACCAACCAATTTTTCAAGGAAATTTTTTAAAACACCACATTTATGATATTATTTCCTTTGTGATATTCCAATTATCTCATACTCTATACGATTCAAAAAAAATTAAAGATAACAAAACAATTTAGAAATTTCTCATCCAAAAATAAGGATTGTCAAAAGCTTTTGAATAAACATTTAGTTAAGTTTTTTTTAAAACATTATTTTCAGTAACTCAAAAAATTTCAATTGTTTTCATAAGGCATTTTTATCAACAACTACTTTACTTTTTTCTATATAGAGCTAGCAAAAGGTAATTTAAGGCGAAAGTGACTCAGATTTTTTTTTTGATGTGCATTAGAGTAGGGCTAGTTTGAATAAACCACTTAAGAGTTACAAAAAACGAATGGACATATTGAGAACCCGGACTTATTTGATGCCTAAAGCCAACAAAAAATAGCTATCCTATACCTAATATTTTTTCAAACGTTTAAATCGAATCAAAATAACTTAAAATCCACTTTTCTTTATCATAAAAGATAATAACTGAATGACAAAAAGAAAATACAAACGAAAATGGAAAAACTTTCAATCTTAGTTTGTGATATATGAATCCCTCAATCGTTGAACTAGAGAATTTAGGTGAAAAAAAAAAGACAAAGAATGGTGGTGTTTTGGTGTGATGGCGGATGAATACTGAACGGCCATGTTAGGAAGGAGTAGCCACAAAGATTAGTTTTTTCTTTTCTTCGTAACTGTTTATTAAATAATTTAATATTAATTAATCTAACAAAAAGAAACTAATTATGTTTGTTAGAAAATTGAATTTAACAAAAAAAGGGAAAAAATGATCCTTAAAATAACTCGAACCTGTGATGAAAAAAAGTTAACCATATGATGCTTTATCACTGCACTAAGAACATAATATTAAAAATTGATGCTCTTAATATTTTTTTATTACAGCTGCTGCCTAAACCAGTTTCTTCATCAGCTTCTGCCCAGGCTCGGCCTACCCACCACAGCCCCGACAAAGACCAATCCCTCTACAAACTCAATTCACTCCGGCGGGTTTGAGTGCAACCCCCGCGTCATGCCCAAGACCACCAATTATGGTGAACTGGCAGAATCGTCCCCAGCCACAAGACCAAAGCCATCAGTTCACTGCAGTCGAAGTTGAAAACTCCAGAAAAAAAAAAAAAAGTTGAAAACTCTCAGAACAAATTTAACTGTTTTCATCGTAACCGCAATTTTCAATACCTAAAAATTAAGTAATCTACATATGGTATAACACTAAAATGTGAAAGAGTAACGAGTATCCCGTTCAGAATTCAGAGTTACTAATTTAATTTTTCTTCTTGTTATTTTTTTTTAATTGAATCTTCTTTTTATTGAACACCAGAGAATAATTTTATTATTTAATAAAATAAACAAAGGGTCATATAATTCTGTCTCTGGTTTTGGAAAGATATTGAAACAGTGGGAGACGAAAAGACCAGAACAGTTGGTAAGTCATATATCATGAATTTTGTTTCTATTTGATTTTTTACTATAAAAAGAGTTGTAAAATAGTTTTCAAACTTTTCTGATCAGGACTAGTATACTAGCAGAAGACCTATGTTTAAATATCTATTAGATGAAAGCAATCTCAACTTTTGGGATATGCCGACAGATATTATTCCTTTAATCTTATAAAATTGAATAAATAAACATTTGATTGGCTTGTTATAGTTATTCTTTTTTCAATTACTATTATAGAAAAATGATATATTTTACTTTCTTAAGGTTTTTCTATCTACAAAATATGTATAAAAAGTTACCATTGAAATTATATAATAAGATATATTTTATAACAATATAATTAGTCATGCATGTAACATTCAAGTTTTCACTTGTGGTAAACAACACTTTTAGATTTTTTTTTTTTTTTTTTAAAGAGAGAACACTTTTTGATATATCATATATATATATATATATATATGTAGAACTCCCGAGATACTATATGGACACATCTATACGTTTTGAGTCAAACATTTCGAATCACATTCATCAGCCCTAATCCATTATCCATCGCGGGTAATTTTAGCTCCAAATATCACAATTTTAAATGGGTTTTCCGATATGAAAATTTGTTGGTTCGTGCAGACTACATTTATATCATTTTGAAACGTGTTTATATACATATATATGCATGCATATACATACACATTCCAGTATAATTATAAAAACCGAATTATGAAAAAAATTGTGGCCAAACCATTTATCACATGTATATCGACATACCATTGTGAGTTATTTTTGTACATCATTTAAGTCGACAAGACTCGATCCATAACTCAGTAGTGAGGCAATGCATGCAATCTCTTTGAGTCAAATTCCAATTAAAAAAAGCCGCCGAGATGTTAACCGTTAACCATTAAAGCATTTCTTTAGTATCATGGTGTTCTCTTGAGCCAAATATTTACCATTTTGATAAATACTATTTCGTAATTATGCTTCAATCCTACTCAAGCTTCTAATATTCATTCTTAGGATTTTTAACTACGAGAATGGTCTCTATCACTCAACTGTGTGAATATGAATACATGAGATAACCGATATCTTTGATTGATTCGGACGGAATACTTGACAATATTTTGATCCTTAACCAGCCCAATCAATCAAACAACTAAAATCAATAATGTAATTTAGTCACTAGCACCCAATCAATCAAACAACTAAAATCAATAATGTAATTTAGTCACTAGCTCAATAAATTAATGCTATTTTAAGAAGTCCACTAATAGTCTAATACCATTAAAGCCCAAATAGCCAACCCATGATAAACATTCCAAAACTATGCTTCCTTTACTCGTTATGTAAGAAGTAAAAAACTTAAGCATATGATGATTCCCTTTTCTTCTATTTGTTGTCAATAAGCTGAAACGAAAACGAGTATCCAAAAGAGAAACATGAAAAAACATAGAAAAGATTTTATAAAATAATAATTATGAAACATTTTTTTTATATGAATGAAAATATCACTAATAATGAAATGTGCGGTTTTACAAAAATGCTTAACCTGACTATACTTGTAACCGTTTCCAAAAAAAACAAACAAACTAAAAACAAAGATTACATCGAAGAGAATTGAGAGAGCTTTTAGGTATTACTCTCACTTAAGCCATAATACCATGAGATCCTTGAACTTTCGCTGGTGTCTCCGGTGTTGGTGTTGTTTGTTGATTGTCAAATGTGTTGTTTCGCTCTCGCCATAAGTGATAAATTGTTGCTTAAGCAGCGACTTAAGAGTTGAGGGAGAGTTGTTGCAATTGGATTGGACCTGGTCCAAGCTAACAGTGCTATCCAAGAGCATTGAATCCTAATCTGCGAAGAACTAGCCTCCATAGGCTGACACTTACTTCACAACTTAGAAGTAGGTGGTCTCTAGTTTCATCAAAAACAGAACATATGCAACATGTAGAAGGAATCTGCATCCCCCAAGAAACTAATCTTGATCTCGTTGGCAACCTATTCAGTATAGAAAGCCACATCATGAAAGCATGTTTAGGGTAGCACCCTTAAACCAGACAGAAGAAAACCATTCTTGAATGGATTCTCTTGGCCTTAAACACTCCCAAGTCTTTGCATATGAGAATGAAGGCATGTTTGTTCCATTGACTGTCTAAGTCTGATAAAATAGTAACAGTTTTTAGGGGGACTTGCAGGTGAAGAGCAGCTTCTGAATGGGGTGATGCCAATATCCAGCCTAGTTGATCACAAGCTTCAGTGAACTTTGCATTGATTAGCATTCTTAAGACTTAAGGTCCTTCTAGGTCGAAGAAAGTTATGAGCGGGCCAAAAGTTGTCCATGAGTCGTACCAAAAACTTGCAAGATCTCCATTTCCCTCTGAACATGAGATGAATCTCTCAGCTTCAGCTACAAGTCTTAAGCGGAGAAGTGATATCCAGTTCCATGAATCATATTAAATTTGTTTCTCTTCTACATCCCAAAAACTCAACTCTTTAAGGAAACATGTACATATAGAAATTGGCATCTATACTATATTACTATATACTAGTAAAACACGAAAAATGTGTATTTTAGAAAAATGTTTGAAACAACACAAATCTAATCCATAAGTATTAAGTGGTTTAACTAAATATAAAATTTTAACCATCAAAATTAAAGAAAATATCATATATATTTTATATTTCTAAATTATTTATATATGAGTTAATTGTTCAAATGAAAAGATAAGTGTCCATCGAATTTCCAAATTATGAGTTTTCAAAAATTGCATTTTCGCCACATTTTCCCAAGTTTCAAAAAGTTTCTGATTATGAAACATTTCCAAAACGGAAAATTTGCATGCAGCCTAACTTATGATGACGCATTCTCTCATTTTTGGATACTGATTTGCAACCCCAAGTGGGAGAGAATAAAATGTTGCAAATAGAGTTCAAAACTTTAAGCATCAATGGTTTAAAAAAGAAGATAATTTGATTACACAAATAAGGACAAGGGCTAAATAATATCAAACATAAAACGATTCAAAATTCAAACCATATAAATTAGCTATAGAATAGTCAACACTAATATTTTCTTACTACAAATGATGTAAATATGTTAAAAGGCATATCAATTCACTTCAGGTAAGTTTTGTTTCATTTCGATTTGAGTAATGCACCACTTTTTCTTTTTTTTTGGCTAATGAGTTCGCAGGCAGACCAGTGATTATAATAACGTAATGTTGGTTTCTAATGTGACCGATCTCTTAACTCAACTATTATCCCAGTTTTCTATTCAACTTCATCCAAAATCGGAAAACCAGAATTAGACAATTACAAAATTGAACAAAACCAGAAAACTATTTGAAGAAAATTAAAAAAAAAAAAAGTCAACAACAAATAACACAAAAAGTTTTTTTTTTTCTATTTTGAGTTTTCTGTATAAAAAAAAAAACTAAACAAACAATCGAACAATTTCGAACTTAGCTGCAAATCGGACAACGAACAAGACCATTCTCATTACACTCCAAACACTTCACAGCCACAACATCACTGCCCCATCCTTCAACCACTTTACAGCTTCCGTTACAATCAGAACACGGCAAAAATGCTAAACCACCGCAACCGTCACAACCACCACCACCGCCGTAGCCACCGCGACCGCGATTTTTCTTCTTCGGAATGTCTTTAAGCAAATCTCCAAGCAATCCTTCTTCAACCAAACTCATCACTTCCTCTGCTCCACCAATATACTTCCCTTTCACAAAAACCCTAGGCGGCAACACCACCGTCGTCGGCGCCGGAGATTCTCCGTTTCCTTCTCCGGCCATGAGATTCGACAGCTCTTCCCTGAATCCTCTATCCATTGACACATCTCTCTCACAGATCACAACACCAAAACTCTCAATCGCAGCTCTCACGGCGTTACACGCCTCAAATGTACGGCGGACACCGCGTAACGACGTCGTGTAAATCATGACTCGATTCTCCCCGCCGTCACATAGCTTCTCAGATTCCTCCGTCAATTTCGGATCTAACGGTTTCAAAACCTCCTCGTCATCGTCGTTCTTCAATAGATTCGAATTTCCAGGGGTTTTGTTCCAATTAGGATCCGAATTCTCTTTGTTCAATCCGCCGGAGATAACATTGCATTTCACCGGTGAATGAGAGAAACGGCAAGCATCACCGCCGTCTACACCTGACGGCATTAGCTCCCTGAAGTTGATAACCTCCGGCTCTGAGTTCACGATCATTGAATCCTTACCGTTGATGGTAAATCTCTCAGGCGGAGTCATCGGTGTGGAGATTACGGAAGCGGCGGCGGAAGGAGGCGGAGGAGAAGGTGCAGAGTCGGAGTCGAGATTGAGAAGGCTGTAAGTGGTGGAAGTTAGTTTGAGGAATTGGTGGCTTAAGGTTGAGGTGTTGATCAGCTGAGAGAAGGTTTCATCAGTTGAAATGCAAGCACCCATCGCCGGAGATTTTCTCGGATTTTGAGGTCGGAGAAGTTTTTTTTGTTTTTTGTTTTTGGAGAAGTCACGAAGAAAGAGTGATAGAGACGGTCGAGTGAGAGGATTATTAATAGAAGAAGACAAAAGATTATCACAAAAAAAAAAACTGCTAATTAGTAATTACTTAAAGATAAAAACAAAAATTATAAAGTTTGGGAAGATAACATGCACGTGGTTCATGCACGTGACGTGGCTTTTGGTGTTTTTAACTTATTGCTAGTTTTTATGTTTGACAACTTTAAAAAAAAAATGAGAAAATGACAAAGCTAAATTCTTAATTAGGAATAAAAATCGCACAATTTTGTTAAAGAGTAGAATGATAAGAAGAAATGGAAGAAAATATATTCCCAAAATTTGGTTTGACTAGAACCATTTTTTTTAACGTTACTCGTGACTATAAGATTTGTTGCTTTAAAAGTTAAAGTGTGTAATATGTGGTTAGTTTTGTTTTGAAATCTCATATATTGGAGAGTAGCTTTGCCAATAAATTAGTAACGTACATGATGACATATGAGGCGTTATCGTTTTTGTGGACAAGACTAGAGAACATCCAATATTGGAAAATAATGCTTTCAAGCTAGCAACGAATGCGAAGAAGGCACAAATCTAAGAAAGATATGGGTTTCGAATTCTTCCATTGAACCACGATAACTTATATTTGGACATGTTAATCCATTTTTTTGTAGCTAATTCAATTCAAAATGGAGTTGCTTTGAAACATTTCATACCTTTATAAGCTTTTTCAACCTAGAAATGTGTTCTTATTTAATATTCTCTCGATTTTAGAATAAGTATCGTTTAAGGTTTTTTTTTCATACGTATTACAGAAATCTATTAAAATTTCTACTATACCCTTTATTAATACACGACATAATTTCATTTCTCTTATTAAACATTAAAAGTAGTATTACAACTGAAAGTTTATCTTAAGATATAAAATCTAAAACGAAACTTAGTTTCAAACAAAAAATCATTTCTTAATCGACATTTATTGTAAAATGGAGGGAGTATAATTTTAAATAAATGTTGGTACCGGGTTTAGCACCCTACCATAAACCCGACCCGAATCAACATCCATTCGCCTAAAGTCCAAATCAACTTTGGTCCATCAAGAAGATTTCGCCGACTTGCATGAACGAGAGCCGACCTAAGATAAAAGACAATTCTAATAGGAAAAGAAAGAAACAAAGAAATAAAAAAAGCCCGATCAATACCCATAAACCGACTAAAACCGTCTTAGAATCACTCGAGACATTGAGGGATATCCACAAATCGGTAAGAATACTTAAGTTCTAGATTTCATAACTTTTTTTTTTTTTCTTTTCAAAAATCCTAATTCCTCTTGTTACTTGTTTTACACGATATCAATAAAACATCTATTTATTTCAATCTAGTTTCTTGAAATTCTAAATCTCTTAGTTTTGAACTTACGATTCAACAATAAATGATAATGAATTAAATTTAAAATTTATTATTTTTGAGTAAGGGCAAAGTAAAAATTTTGTTTTGAGACTTTGAGTTGTCACATTGAACATGTAGACATGTCATTTAAAAAAGAAACTCGAAACCAACATTTTGGTGGAATGTAGAGGATATATATCAACAAAAGGTCTAGGAAAAGTAAATAATTTAATGACAACTTAACATACGCTTCATCATAAACGATAAGCTAAACCCACCAATACAAAATAATAACGTAATAATGTTGAAAGTGTTCTTGGTCCAATAAATTGATGAACCGCAAGCCATGTAGACTTGTTAAAGGTTTCCAAACACAAGCTAAGCCATGGTCAGAGTTATTAGTTATCTATTGTTTTATGCTTCAAACAATCAAATCAGCATATGCCCAAAATGAATTATTTTAGCCGAGAAAGTAATTAGTTTATTGTGCTATTAGAAATTTCTACGAATAGAAAAACATTAGCTTAGGTTTGAGAGGATAATAAGTATATGTCATTAAGCAAAATATTTATCTGTTGAAAATGTTAAAATTTATTTATACCCTTGGTTTGTTAAACAAAATAAAATATTGTAAACTATCAACTACGGATTTCTTGAAAAAAAAAGGCATAAATCAACTTCGGATTTTATGTTAGGAACTTATAAATATTCCCTTAATTTATATCAAATAAATAAATTTGTATAGGTTTTAATAAACGGTTTAATTTATAAAGTCAACCGACTGTGTATAGTAATTCAACTTTATTAGATAACCAAATTACTTATTTCCGGTTTAGAAATTAAATCCGGAGTTAACTTTATTCGGGTCGGGTTATAAACTTTTATAAATGCCCTCATATTATTTCGTCTTGGTCACTTCGCAATTTCTTCTTTTCCGTTTTTTTTTGTTTTCCCCTGTTTCCTCCGATTTGAGCTTTAGCTACCTCGGAACTTCTCTCCGATATTGTTCCGTCTCGTCCAATTGAGCTGGTTCACCTTCTCCGGCGAAGCTTACTTATATCCCAAATTAGGGTTTCAAGGAAGACCCCAACCCAACAATCACGTTCAGTGAATGGTATCGTATTCTCAATTTTTCCAATTGCAAACTCAGCTTACTCGAAAATTGATCAATGGGGTTTCGATTTGGTTGTTCTATAAAGCAAAATTGAAACACTTTGATGAATTTTTTGTTGGGTTTCTATCAGATTAAGAAGTTGGCTCTTGCTGTTTCCAGGTTCGTTAGGTTGGGATTGTAATTGTATAATGTTTTTGTTTCTCTTGAAGGTTTCAATTGAGTTTTAATGGTTCGGGATCTGGGAAAGAAACTTGTCTTCCCGTCTCCTGATTTTCACCATTGCATTTAAAAGTTTTCAATATGGCTGAATCCAACGGCAAGGGCTCCCACAACGAGACTTCCTCAGGTAATATATGCAGTCTCTTGTCAAAGTTTGTTCCTTTTTATTTTGGTTTGGTGCATTTTTCCACATGTTTTCTTACTTGTGGAATGTTTGGTGTACACCAATATTTACATGTTGTCATTCGCAGATGATGATGAGGAATATGAGGACAACAACAGGGGTTTTAACCTTGGATTTATCTTTGGAAATGTTGATAACTCTGGAGACTTGGATGCTGATTACCTTGATGAGGTAATCTATGTTACTCTTTTAGTATGATGACCTTGTTGAAGCCATTATATTCATGGAAAAATTTGTCACTTTTTGGTGTCTCTTCTTTCTAAACATAGGACCACTGTATTTTATTAACTATGAGTTACCTGTGCCAATGATAACATTTCAATTTTACAGGACGCCAAAGAACATCTTTCAGCGTTGGCAGATAAGCTGGGTTCATCTCTACCAGATATAAATGTAACGTTCTATGCATTCTTTGACATTTTGTTTCCTAAAGCTTGTAGGCGAGTGAAATTCGACTCTTTTATGAGATTTTTAATCCTCTTTTTGTTGTACTGGGATGCCAAAATGGTGTTTCTAAAATCAACAGTTATTGGCAAAATCCGAACGTACAACAAGTGATCCAGCTGAGCAAGGTGATGTTGTCTGCCAGGGTCGTCTATCTCATGCAGTTTTTATTTTTCATTTAACTTCTAGTTTGCATTCTGCCCGTTCTTTAAACCATACTGGAGGAGTTACTAGGAAACCTGCTAGAAACCTGCTAGAAACCTGCTAGAAACCTTTTCTCCCAGTGGACGTTTCCATCACATTGGTCTTGCATTTTTCCTACTTTGCTTGTAGTCATAATCTAGTTATTGTTGGCTAGTTTAATTTAATGTCTTGTGTAAATCATATATACAACATTTTAACGACTTACGTTTGAGATCTTTAGATATGCAACAAACCCCGCCCATAGCAGTTACATACAGACACTATTTGCAGTACAAAATCCTGGTCATCAGCTTCATTGACTGTAATGATATGTTGTGTAGATTATGATAGAAAAGCCGAGGATGCTGTTGATTATGAGGATATTGATGAAGAGTATGATGGGCCCGAAGTTCAAGTAGTTAGTGAGGAAGATCATTTACTGCCAAGAAAGGAGTATTTTTCGACCGCAGTTGCTTTGGGTAATTTAAATTCCAGAGCTTCTGTGTTTGATGATGAAGATTATGATGAGGAAGAAGAACAAGAGGAGGAGCATGCGCCAGTTGAAAAATCTTTTGAGACTGAAAAGAGGGAACCAGGTTTGCATTTCGAAATTTCTTTTTCTGGAACAAAATGATTGGTACATAGTAAAGTGTTCTCTTGTTGTGTCATATATGACTCTCAAATTAGTTTAGGTGATTTATTCTCCTGGTAGTTATATTTGTTGAGCTCTGGCAAATGATTACTTGCAAAACTGTAGTCTAGTGCGTATTTAAGTCCTTGAGACAGAACACATGTGATTTTTCTTATATGCCTATTGCGTCACTGGTTATAAGACAAGAATTTGCATTGCAGTTGTCTTAAAGGAAGACAAGGCCTTGGAGTATGAACAGGAGGCTAGCATATTGGAAAAGGAGGATCAGATGGACACAGAAGATGTCCAGGAGGTCAGTTTCCTCCTCAAAATAAAGGGAAATTGTGTCTCAAACAACATATATTTTGCTGTGGGATGATTTTGTTCTGTTAGTGATCTCATCAAAACATTCAGGAGGACGTAGATGAGTTATTGGAAGGTACATTGGATGAGAAAGGTGCCACCCCACTGCCTACGTTATATGTAGAAGATGGTATGATCATCTTACAGTTCTCCGAGATATTTGCTATCCATGAGCCACCACAGAAACGGGAGAGGAGAGAAAACAGATATATCACTTGTAGAGGTATGTGATCTGGAATGTTCTTTCTATTTTTGTTTCTTCTCAAACCCATTGAGTTTTTTTTGTGTGCTGTCCATTGGTTTATTAAAAATCTGCAACATCAAATAAATTTCTCCAGATTTTCTAGTATTTCTCTTTCAATTCTAAAGGCCATCAAGTGTTGAAAGCATGAGAAATTTTCCTTGTATGTGGCTCAGTCTCTGTTTGGCAAGGAAGTACTAGATCTGTGTATTTGGTGCCTCTAATATGATGTGATTCATTCTATTTCTTTTTCCAGGCAACTTCACGTTTTTTTCTTCCATTTCTCCTTTTGTATTATCGTTTTTTCCAGGCAACTTCATGATTTTTTTCCATTTCTCTTTTCTCGTATCGTTTCTGTTGTGTCTGCATTCCTCCTTTTTTTTCTTTTTGTTTGTGATTCGTTTTTTCATGTGGAACTCTTACGCCACAACCTTCTTTCGCACAGATAAATACAAGTCTATGGATATATCTGAGCTTGTTGAAGATGATGAGGAGGTACTCCTGAAGAGCCATGGTAGGACTGATACTCATGTTAAACAAGCTGATGTGATTCAGCTGGATGTTCCCTTTCCAATTAGAGAGGGCTTACAGCTGGTAAAAGCTGGCACTGTTGGTGGTATCACACCAGAATCAAGAGAAGTTACCAAGGTAGGAAGGGATTCATGTATCATGGGTGAACTGTTGAAGCAGGACTTAAGAGATGATAATTCATCTCTGTGCCTGTCTCAGTTATCAATGGAAGTCTTTCCCCTTGACCAGCATGAATGGGAACATCAGATTCTTTGGGAAAATTCTCCTGAAATTAGTGGTAATTCTGGTGACGGCATTGAATCTGGACTTGAGTCGGAATGTATTTTGGTTCGAGGAACAAATTCAGAGCCGGAACAAGAAAGCTTGAATGTGATGAACTCTAGAGAGCATGTTCAAGCTGACAATAATATGCTTGTACCTTTTTCTGCCAATCTGTTGGAGTCTTTTGGCTCAAGAGGTTCCCAGTCTACAAACGAGTCTACTAACAAATATAGACATCATCCACAACTGCTAAGGTTAGAATCCCAGTGGGATGAGGATCATCTTAGTGAAAATGACAATGCTGGAGTAGAGAATATAAAGCGACTTGAAAACGATGCTCTTGGGCGCTTTAGCAGACTTGTATTACAAGAGAGAGATTTGGGGGACGAGGCATGGTTAGATAGTATAATATGGGAATCAGATAAAGAGTTGACCAGATCGAAACTTATTTTTGATCTTCAAGATGAGCAGATGGTCTTTGAAATTTTGGATAACGAGGAAAGCAAAAATCTTCAACTTCATGCTGGAGCTATGATTGTATCTCGGTCTTCAAAATCCAAGGATGAAAGCTATCAGGAAGGCCGTGAATCAAATTCTGGGTGGCAATTCAATATTTCTAATGACAAGTTTTATTTGAATGGGAAAAGCTCTCAGCAATTGCAAGCAAATACTAATAAATCCGGTGTTCATAGTTTGAGAGTTTTTCATTCAGCACCGGCGATTAAATTGCAGACAATGAAGAATAAACTGAGCAAGTAAGTGGGCATTTGTATTTCGATATCATCTTGTATTTGCACTCTTTTACGTATTTCCACATTGGATTTTTTTTGTTATATCCACTTTTTAGTAGTTTCTGTTATAATGTTTTGAGTTTACTTGTTGCAGTAAAGACATAGCAAATTTTCACCGGCCCAAAGCTTTATGGTATCCACATGACAATGAGCTAGCTATTAAGCAGCAAGGAAAGTTACCCACCCGAGGATCGATGAAAATTGTAGTTAAGAGCCTGGGTGGTAAGGGAAGCAAGCTACACGTTGGCATAGAGGAATCTGTCTCTTCTTTAAAAGCCAAGGCTTCTAGAAAGCTAGGTTGTTGTTATACTTTAACAGGCATTATGACATGGATTCTATTTGGAGAATAAACTATTTTATTGGTTTCACTGGGAAATCTTGGAGCTCACTTGCTACTATTGTTTTTCAGATTTTAAGGAAACAGAAGCAGTGAAGATGTTTTATATGGGAAAGGAACTTGAGGATGAAAAATCTCTTGCTGTACAAAATGTTCAACCAAATTCCTTGGTTCATCTTGTACGTACAAAAGTACATCTGTGGCCATGGGCACAGAAGCTGCCTGGCGAAAATAAATCTTTGAGACCTCCTGGGGCATTCAAGAAGAAATCTGACCTATCTACTAAAGATGGCCATGTTTTCTTGATGGAGTAAGACAGTTCTGTATGAGACTTGCCTGTCAAATTGGGAACTTTTGTTTTGTTTTTTTAATGCATGCTACTTTGTGGCTTTTGAGGTTATTTCAGTCTAGATCTTACAGGAAAAAGTGCATTTATTGGAACTCCCTTTTTATTTTCATTTATCGCTGTAGGTATTGTGAGGAGAGGCCACTGATGCTCAGCAATGCAGGAATGGGTGCAAATTTGTGCACATATTTTCAGAAGTCATCCCCAGAGGATCAACAGGGAAACTTGCTGCGCAATCAAAGTGACACCCTAGGGAATGTGATAATTCTAGAACCTGGGGACAAATCCCCTTTCCTTGGGGAGATACACGCTGGTTGCAGTCAGTCATCTATTGAAACAAACATGTATAAAGCACCTGTTTTTCCGCAGAGATTGCAATCAACAGATTACTTGTTGGTCCGGTCTCCTAAGGGAAAGCTCTCGCTAAGGCGTATTGACAAGATCGTTGTTGTTGGACAACAGGTTTGCCTTTTGCTCTCTTAGAATTTCTGTCCAAGGAAGGTGTAACTCCATATCTATAAATATACCCACAATCAAGATTGAATCTATATGTTCCATGATTGTGATTAACATTGGAGCTCACTACCCTGAGCGAATTAAATTGTATTATCTTTTGCGTTACCTTTGCTACTTCTGTTGGTATTTTGGTTTCGGTGTCCTAGCAAAATTTTAGGATAAGTGATGCAAGGGTATATAGTAAGCTAACAGATCTATAATAAATAGATATTGTTGGGTAAGGTACTACAGTAATCAGAGAGATATGAGAGACTCATTTTGTTGTGTTTTAAGCCACAAGAGTCTGGTTATGTGTTTCACCTGCAGTATTCTTAATTGTTGCAATCTGCATCTTATTTTGCTTTAGTTTCATTAGATTATATTTTTCCAGGAACCTCGAATGGAAGTGATGTCTCCTGGATCAAAGAATCTACAGACTTATTTGGTGAACAGGATGTTGGTTTATGTGTACCGAGAATTTTTGAAGCGTAATGAGCGTAATGAGCGCCACCAAGTTACTACAAAAATTGCTGCAGATGAGCTATCTTTCTTATTTTCTAACTTGACAGATGCAATCATCAAGAGGAACCTAAAAGGTTGTGCTTATTTGAAGGTATCTCATCAATTCTCACTTGTGATTTCTTCCTTTTTTTTCCTTATTGCGTCATCATGCTTCTTTACATGCTGACCTCTTACATGGATGTACAAAATGCAGAGGGATAAAAATGGCCAGCATTGTTGGTTCAAAAAAGGTGAGTTTCCAGATCCTACTGAGAATGAGCTGAAAAAGCTGGTGGCACCTGAGCATGTAAGTTTCGCCTTTGAGTTAATTTCATGGTTTACACTCCATTTGTTTTCCAGTGTCCAAAGTTGCATTAAATGAACTTTTGAGAAGTATTACTTGAAATTTACTCTTTAAGATGCATGGTATTCTATATATTGTTGGCGTAGGTGTGTTCCTATGAGAGTATGCTAGCTGGGCTGTACCGGCTCAAACATTTAGGGATCACCCGGTTTACATTGCCTGCCAGCATATCAACTGCATTGGCTCAGCTCCCAGACGAAGCTATTGCTCTTGCTGCTGCATCACATATTGAGAGGGAGTTGCAGATTACTCCATGGAATTTAAGCAGTAATTTTGTTGCTTGTACAAATCAGGTGAGCATCACTTATCTATATTTGGGAGTTTCATAGCCAGTGAGATTATATCTGGAAGTTATGTTAGGAACTTTAGGAGTTAGTCACCCCTAATCGGCTAATCTATAGATACGGCAGGTGATACAATATTAGTTCTTTGCAAGCAAGACTAGAATCTATTTCAGCTCTATCTTCGCTAGTTTTGTGAAGAGCCTTTCTGAATCTTGTCAATGGAAGTTGATTTGATACTTCTTATCAGCCACGCTCATGCCTTCATTCCTTGGCTGGTTCTATACTCACATATCTGATTTTCATTTGTGGGTTTGAGTAGGACAGAGCAAATATAGAGCGTTTGGAAATTACTGGGGTTGGCGATCCGTCTGGACGGGGTCTAGGATTCAGCTACGTCAGAGCTGCACCAAAAGCTCCAGCTGCAGCCGGGCATATGAAGAAAAAGGCAGCAGCCGGCCGTGGAGCCCCAACTGTCACTGGTACAGATGCTGATCTTCGCAGATTAAGCATGGAAGCAGCTCGAGAGGTACACTTCTTTGTTTCAGATGTCTAGGAACCTAAAAAGACATATTTCTTACAAGTTACCCATTTTTTCTAGAGTTCTACTAAAGTAAAGGCCATCGAAAATTTGAATTAAGATATTGTTTGGCTGTTCTTTTTATAGGTTCTTCTCAAGTTTAATGTACCTGATGAGATAATTGCCAAGCAAACTCGATGGCACCGTATAGCTATGATACGAAAGCTATCAAGTGAGCAGGCTGCATCCGGTGTTAAGGTTGACCCTACAACCATAGGCAAGTATGCCCGTGGCCAGAGAATGTCTTTCCTACAGATGCAACAGCAGGCCCGAGAAAAGTGTCAGGAGATTTGGGATAGGCAGGTTTTGTCCCTTTCAGCTTTTGATGGTGATGAGAATGAAAGTGAAAACGAGGCAAACAGTGACTTGGACTCCTTTGCCGGAGATCTGGAAAATCTACTTGATGCTGAGGAAGGTGGGGAGGGGGAAGAATCTAATATGTCTAAGAATGACAAGTTGGATGGAGTTAAGGGTCTCAAGATGAGACGGCGGCCATCTCAAGTTGAGACAGACGAAGAAAATGAAGATGAAGCTACTGAATATGCGGAGTTATGCCGACTGCTGATGCAAGGTATGTGCTTTCAACTAAGCTTTTGTACTATTAGCTAAAGGTTCTCTTGTCAATGAATCACTGACTGGTGATACTTCTTTAGATGAGGATCAGAAGAAGAAAAAGAAGAAGATGAAAGGTGTGGGAGAGGGAATGGGATCCTTTCCTCCTCCACGGCCCAATATAGGTTTTCAGAGTGCTGAACCTGTAAGAAAGACCTCTTTCATTGACAAGAAACCTTATGCCGTCCAACCTGATGCATCTTTCTTAGTAAATGAGAGCACTGTCATAGACACCAGAAATGTTAGTACAAGTTTGGAAATTTCTAAGACCCTTGTGCTTTTTTTACCTTCTCCAATTACTGCGTCAAATCATGAGGTCTTGCATGTGTTTTGACCAACTTGTATCATGTATTTACCTCCATTGGTAGGTTGATAGCCCTATTATAAAGACCCACAAAGGTAAACAGGTAAAAGAGAGCAGCAATTCTTTGGGCCAGCTGAGGAAGCTCAAAATATTGAACGAAAACCTAAAGGTACTATCAAATAAGTACAACATGTATAAAATTTAGTTGATTGTAATACTTCAATGGTCATTTTGAGGTGTTTTCTGTTCTCTCGGTCTAAACCAGGTTTTCAAGGAAAAGAAATCAGCAAGAGAGAACTTTGTTTGTGGAGCCTGTCATCAGGTATAATTGCTTATTAGACTAGATTATGAACTTAAACTTTCTTCTTATAGAAAAGTGTTTGATATTATCTTCATGGCCAGCATGGACACATGAGAACCAATAAACACTGCCCAAGATATAGAGAAAATACAGAATCACAAGCTGACGGCATAGATATGGAGAAATCTGCAGGAAAACCAAGTTCTTCAGAACTATCAGGTCAGGCCAAGCTGAAACCTATTAAGAACAGCAAGGCTGCGTCAAAAAGTGCTATGAAAACTTCTGTAGATGAAGCTTCGAAGGGAGATAATTCTACTTTCAAGACTGGGGGTCTCCCTCTGAAGTTTAGATATGGTATCCCTGCTGGAGATTTGTCAGATAAACCTTTTTCAGAAGCTCCAGGAAGTTCTGAGCAAGCAGCGGTGTCTGACATAGAAACTGGAACTAAGTCCACGACTAAGATAAGCAAACTCAAGATTTCAAGTAAGGCAAAACCTAAAGAATCAAAGGTTGAATCCGACAGACCTTCACATCAATTGATGCCTACATTTAGCGCAGAGAGAGGGGAGAGGGAATCGCACAAGCCTTCTGTTTCTGGACAACCCTTGTCTAGTACAGAGAGAAATCAGGCAGCCTCAAGCAGGCGCACTATTTCTATTCCGCAGCCATCATTAAGCATGGACATAGATCAAGCTGAATCTCGTAGGCCTCATCTCGTGATACGACCGCCGACAGAAAGAGAACAGCCTCAGAAGAAACTCGTTATAAAACGTTCGAAAGAGATAAATGATCATGACATGAGTAGCCTTGAAGAGAGTCCACGGTTTGAGTCCCGGAAAACAAAAAGAATGGCAGAACTGGCGGGTTTTCAGAGGCAGCAGAGCTTCAGATTGTCAGAGAACTCTGTAGAGCGGAGACCAAAAGAGGATAGAGTATGGTGGGAAGAAGAGGAGATAAGTACGGGAAGACACAGGGAAGTAATGGCCAGAAGAGATTATGATGATATGACTGTATCAGAAGAACCCAATGAGATAGCTGAGATCAGAAGATACGAAGAGGTATTACGGAGTGAGAGAGAGGAAGAGGAACGACAAAAAGCTAGGAAGAAAAAGAAGAAAAAGAAGCTGCAACCCGAATTAATGGAAGGGTATCTAGAAGAATATCCTCCTCGAAGAAACGATAGAAGATTGTCAGAAAGAGGCCGGAATGTCAGAAGCCGGTATGTCTCAGACTTTGAAAGAGATGGAACAGAGTATGCGCCTCAACCAAAACGACGCAAAAAAGGAGAGGTAAAATTCTCTTTACTTCCATATTTACGTTGTTCCCTTCATGTTATTGCTCTATAACCACGAAGCATGCTTTCACGAGTTTACGTATTCTCATTATTGCTGAAATTGTCTATCACATATACGTTTCTGGTCTTGCCAAAAAAATGAAGACCGATCTTGAAATTTAAATTCGAAGAAAATGGATGAAATTAACTGATACATGTTTGTTTTCTCTCCTCTGTTCATTTACCAACAGGTTGGCCTAGCAAACATCTTGGAACGCATAGTGGACACACTAAGACTTAAAGAAGAAGTGTCACGCCTCTTCTTGAAACCGGTTTCCAAGAAGGAGGCTCCAGACTATCTTGACCATGTGGAACGCCCGATGGATCTGTCGACAATCCGAGATAAGGTACGGAAGATAGAGTACAGAGACCGAGAACAGTTTAGACACGATGTCTGGCAGATCAAATACAACGCTCATATTTACAATGACGGACGTAACCCAGGAATACCACCGTTGGCAGATCAGTTGCTGGAGATTTGTGATTACTTGTTGGATGATTATGCAGATCAGTTAACAGAAGCAGAGAAAGGTATAGATCCCAATGACTAAGAGAGAGTTCTAAATATAATCTGTATCCTCTCTGTAGTCCCCAAAATTGGGATTTTTTAGCTTAGCTAATGATTTGTAAGAATAGAAAAATTGTCATTGTCTGTGTAAAGAACCAAAGTAGTGTGAAAAGAAAAGAAAAGAAAAGAAAGAAACTTGTGTTAAGTTTGAGTCTTTGTCAAATTTTGAGATTTCGTGAATGCATATTTGCCAAATAAGGTTCTGCAAGATGATTGATGCATAGCGTTGAAGAGTATATAAACCTGTTCCACGGAAGATACGGTTAATGTCACTTAACATTTGTGTGTCTTAGAAGTTTAATCCTTATTCAAGCTTTTACATCTTATTTTCGGATGTTATTCTTCTTCTTTTCATAAGAATTTATTTTTCTCAATTATAGGGATCGGCTTACCTGATTTTAATGTGGATGTGTCAGCCACTTAAAGAATTTTCATAGGAACCACATGGTTCATTAGAGTCAACTAGACATGGGCATAAATAGTATAACACCTACAAAATTATGAAATAATCAAAAAATATCCCAAGTAACTTAATATGAAAGTAAATAATCAAAACTTGGATATTTTTTTATTATTTCATATTTTTGTTAGTTATTTTGGATACTTTTTAAAATATTTCAGATAATTTTTGTGTTTTTCGGATAAAAAAATATCTGATCCGAGTCATAACTGGCTAACATCATTTTCAAGGGAACACTCTATCCTTTCAAATATAAAGTTTTTGACACTCCAACCCAACTTCCAAACCAATATGGAGTGCACTATTCAATACTTCAAATTTGAAGTTTCTTCTTTTTATTTGTATTTTAGCCCCTAGAAAATAAAGTTACAGAAACAATAAAATAGTTTTAGTGAGTAATTTCGTATTTCATTTATAATTTTTTAGTTTATGTATTTTATTATTATTAATATGTAATTTTACATTATAATATAATATTTTATTTATAAATATTGTTTGTAATATTTGTAATGCATGTTTTTAGTTGTTTATAAAAGTTGTATGATATTAATTAATGATAATCAATATGAGGACTATAATATAAATTAGAAAGTTTTAAAATTGTATTTGAAGTGTTTTTATTGGAGACAAACACACATACTTCAAATATGAAGTGCCTCTTGAAAATGTTCTAATAGGTATTGGAGTAATTACGGGTTCAATAAAAATTTTGTAGAAATTATCCGAACTAACCCTGACTCAAATATAAAAATATCTGAATGGGACCTTTAGTCGAAAACCCGACCCAAACCTAGGGTCAAGACGACTATAGTATACAAAGGACAATACACCAAAAGAACAAGCGTGTCTAATGAGTTGAAGCAATGATGACATTTATATAATGTTTTGGTATATATGCGCACGTAACGTTGCTTTCCGCTAGGATGATGTAGAGCGTGCATATTGGTTTGGTAGCTGACGAAATTTACCTTAAAATTTTTCCAATTTTTTTTTAATTATTTTTCCTAGAGAAAGTTTTTATGAACGGTTGATAAACTAATGGGCTTGAATTGGGCCCATTTTACTACAAGATAGCCTCAACACTTGAATTCCGCAACGTCAGACACAACGGGCAGACTAAAGCTGTCCGGTCACATCCCGGGCAGATACTCAAATGCCTACACGGCAACACAACCACCGTCGCTTCCCTTTTCCGGCAACCTTTACAACTCGGCCGCCTCTCCCTCTCCGGATCCACATACGCCGACTCAGCATCGTCCAATCCACTTATTCCCGCTGCGGTGCACAATAGCCTTTCCTCCTCCACTCTACTATCTTGCGCCGACACACCACCGCATTTGTGAACGGCTTGTTGGAGCTGAGCCTGCATCGACGCGGCGGCGACTTCTTGCTCCTTAGCTCTCGCTTGCCATGCTTGTACCTCCGCTCTCACCTGCGCGTCACGTGCCACCAGCTCATTGTAACGGCGAGTGGCTCTCTCTATCTCTATCTCTTTCTCTTTCAGTTTACGTACAAAAGACTCCTCCATAGTACCAAGAAGCGCTATATAGTGCATCTTCCTCTTCTCCGCTAATGTGCGCCGTAACTCCTCCGCCTATGCAAACCAAAAAAAAAAAACGTTTTTTTAACATTCCGGTGAAAACAAAATCAAAACTTTTCCAAAACCCAATTCAAGAATCAAAACCTGGACATGAAGAAATGCGTCAAATTCTTCGTTTTGCTTATTGATATGTGCAGTGAAAACATCTCCAGAAGAATTAGAGACACGATTCTGATATTGATTAGTTTGATGAAACAAATCACTAATCTTTTGCGGATGATCTTCACCGGAAGATAATCGGAGTCCTGTATAAACCATATTCGACGACGGCGGTGGATGATTGTGGTTCTGTAATAAAGATAAGTCTATAACTTGAGGAAACTGATGAGACTGTAGAGGTAATAACAAATGATGATTATTCACTTCTCTTCTTCTTTTTCTCTGATTAGAACCTATCAAACAAAAACATTCTCAATTAGTTAATTAAAACAACTCCAAATTTTTGAAAAATAACAAAAGTTTACGAACCTCCTCCATCGTTGAACAACATATTGGTTTTGAAACTCTTTTAGAGTGAAAACTAAAAGATTTTAAAGAGAATAAAGAAAATTTGTAACGGTTAATGATGATATAAAAGCTTATATCGTCATCATTATCATAACGTGTTTGAAACTCTTGTCTATGTGTTTTGATTATCTCCACATTTCACTCTTATCTTTCTCTGTTTTTTTTTTTTGGATATATATATAAAGAAGAGTCTTTTAATATTTGGGGTTTGGGTTTGTTGTTTTGCATCTCTTCTTCTTATGCTTTGGCTTTTTCTTCAGGATTCTCTCTCGTGTCTTCAACCACGCCATTACTCTCGCATATTCCGAGAAAAACAAAAGCGGAAAATGAAAATTTTGTACTGTTTATTCGGTGACCGAGTTTTAGATTACCGGTTGTATCCCACCCGAACTAATTTGTATTAAAAAAAAAAAACCTCAAAATTTTGTATTATAAATATTTTGTAATTTCTTACTACAAACCAAAAAGAAAAAAATGTTTTAAAAATAGTAAAGACTAAACTTTTCTAAAAGACTATTATGATAAAGAAAGTATAATTATCATTTATGTATTATAAATATGTGAATTTTAGAATTTGGGCATTTTTATATGTATTTGTGCATATGTTTGAATTCTAATAAGGATCAATAAGCATATACATATATATGTTACTATCCATACTCAAACATAAATATGTCAAATGAGAATCGAATAGTGGATATGTAAGACTATTTCCAATGTGTTCCTCTATTTTTTATTTTAAAATAGAGTTGAGTTTTTCTTCAATGTTCTACTCTATTTTAGAGTTATTATATTTTAGAGTAATTGTAGTGTAAAATATAAAAGAAAAAATAGAGTTACTCTATTTTAGAATGAGATATAGAGATGAGTTGGAGCAAATGTTACTCTATAGAAAGAAAAATATAGTGTGATTAGAGATGTTCTAATTTGTTGAATGATTTACTGCTTCATAGTAAAAGGCGTTTGTTTAAGTTTTGAATACCATTAGAAACTAGAAAGTAATAATTATAAGTTGAATCAAATCTATAATTAGTAACTACCATATTTATATCAAGTTACTTCAAATAAATGGTTTGATATTTTTCTGTCACTCTGTCAGCGAGATGTCTAGTTTTTTTTTTGTCTTTAATCTTGATTGTCATCATTCTTATAAGAAAACTTTAATCTATATTTTTTGAATAAAAAGGTAATAAAACTTAAATATTGCAATATTGATTTCTACAAACGAGGTAGATTCCAGCATTATTTTGTCTAAGATGTAACAAGAAATTTAAAAAGCTTTGGACTTGTTTGCTGCATTCTCTATTTTACTAAACAAAGGTAATTATTTAAATTATAAATCACTAATCTTTTTAACAAGAAGAAAATGAAGTGTAAGTCACACTAATCATAACATGTGTGAGACTTGCTTCACATCTTTTCTTTCTTAGCACACCAGATAACATAATTAGATCGTATAGACAGCAACTTCTTCCCACCCCTTATAATTATTAATCAATTCATTAATATTGAGTTTTGTTTTATTTGACGGATTGCATTTTGTTGCATATGATAGTTTGGTTACACTAATTATTCTTGGACAAGTGGTCAGCAATATCTTTATCAACTTTTTAAAGTAACAGATGAGAATGAGATACATAATATCATAAGCAATCTCAATCTGTAAGATGATACGAAAAAATGAGTAGCGATCGAATCATATATATCATATATGGCAGAAAAAAAAATATCTCCAGAAATTAAAATGTTCTTTTATCTGAAAAAAACATGTGAATTCTAATTTCAACCAAAAAAAAAAGAAGGGATAAATAGAATTTGCTAGATCATTT
Organism: Cardamine occulta; assembly: GCA_028015245.1. NCBI lineage: Eukaryota > Viridiplantae > Streptophyta > Magnoliopsida > Brassicales > Brassicaceae > Cardamine > Cardamine occulta. The sequence continues at coordinate 12,940,133 of CM051363.1, read as the reverse complement.
GATTTTCATTATGCTAATAGTATTAATACTATTCGGAACCATATGAGTTGATAGTTTCATTCCATTGTTCCATAAGTATAAATCATCTTTATGTGTTTCTGATTCTGAATTATTTACATAATTATGTTATGTATGGCCAAACCTTTGTAGATATTAGGTGGTAACAATAATAATTAATTATTGAAAGCTTAACTTAAAAATGAGCTCATCTGAGTTGTTTTGTCTCATGTCCTAACCAACAACCCATTCAACATGTTTCCAATTGGTTACTTTGCAGAGTGAATGATCTCATCAACATGCATATGTATATGATACATATAGTAGATATGGTTGAAACTTGAAATAAACGAAAGGTTATTTTTAGTTTCCCAAAAACTTTTTTTGGATCTGTTTTGATAGTGGAACTGGGACTGCAAAACAAAATGAGAATCTAAAAGTTTGGTTTTAGTCATTTTCAAATATACGTGTTGAAAATGAACTTTGTTGGATGGATTTTTTTTACCAAATAAAGACCGGTTTTCAACTAGACCGAATGGTTATCCAAACCAAACCAGTATATGTAAAAGTCAGTGGTTTTGATAATCTATAAATAATCATTTTAGTATGAATTCTTAATTCTTAACTTTAATTTCTAGTATGAATTAGTTATATGACATGAAAATTTCAAGTGTAATCATTAAAATATATAAATTTGTTTATCTAACTATTAATTAATCACATGGTATTTTGTTTGATTTCTAGATGAAGTATAATCATCTGCTTGACTAAAAATATAACCAAATACAAAAAATAGTAACCAAATTTGTTTAGAGTTGAAATAAGGTTTTTCTTATTGAAGCAGAAATAAACTTTGCTCCTAATTCATGAATTATTCAAACATCAATAGACAAAAAAACTAAAAAATAATCTTCATTTATGAGTTTTCAACATAATAAAAATGACTTTTGGAAACCAGTTTTGCTATTAGTAATCCAATGACCAATTTTAAATCTAAGAAGCAACATAAAGTGAGACACAATCAATGAAACATCCAACAAGATACAATCAGCAGTTTTTTTCCATTGCTGCATTCTAATATCTAATCGTATGCTCTCAACACTACTTTACAAGAAAAATCTTGAATCTTGAGTCTTCAGGACCAGTTTTGAGGGATGTTTGATCATAGAACAATACCTTGATCACGGAAAGACCTTGAGTTTTTCTCGCCACCTGAACTTTCAATTCATCGACACAAACTTCTCTCTGACTTCACAAAGTTTTTCAACTTTGTCAAGTGATTGTAGATCAACTTTGTCAAATGATTGGAGATCCTCGCCGATACTTTGAAGTGCTTCTTCATTGATCTCGACTTTTCCGGCAATACCAAGCAAAACCTTGTTCTTCTCAGATGCTGCATTGGAAGAAACATGACCATAGAGCTTTGATTTCATCTCTAAGCAAGATTTGAGATCCTCTTCGGTTCTTGCTTTGTTCAGTTTATCAATTATTTCACTCAAAGCTGAATTTTTCTCTTCCCGTTTTTGTCTTTTGATCTGCCTTTGGATTTCATCTTGATCATCTGGAGAACTACCAAAAACTGGTTTCTTAAGCTTCAACAGACCGGCTTTGACAGTCTCTGTGATTCGCTTCTTAAAGCTCTCTGTTCTTGCGGAGTTCGACCTCAGCCTCAATTTTACCTGAGAAACAGTTCTTTCCTCGTTGTTTCCCTCAGAAGCTGCTGCTTCAGGAACCTCTTCTTCAGGAACAGATGTAAAGGAAAATGCTTCTTCTAGTAAATTCACATTACTCATGTACCGATCAAAAGCTTCATTTTCTACTTCAATGTTCCTGTCTCTATACTCTTTTAGCTTTGTAAACCGCCACTCATTTAACGCTTGAGCATCCTAGGGAATATATATACAGAACAAACAACTCATAAGAGGAAAAAAAACAACTAACATGAGATTTTTAAAAGAGTAATAAAGTCTTAATTAGTACCTTTATCGTCAAAGGTTTTCTCTGGCGGGAAGTAGCATTCAGGTTATTAAACTGAGCAAAGTTGCTAGAAAGTTGGCGGATTGACGAAACTCTAGATGTACTCCTGAAGCCGTTTCCAGTAGAATAAGAATGTCAACATAAAGAAACCATCTTTTAGTTCCAGAAGAACATACGTATAAAGCATCTCAATATCAACAAGACGCAAGAAAACTGAGCAATGTCCTAAGTCCTAACAAAGTAAACAACCCGGTTTATCATCTGAGAAGTCACTTGCTCGTAGAAGCACAATCAAAAACAGAAAATAAGAAAAAGTGTTTGTATATATGTGTACCCGGGAGTGCCCTCGGTTGCTTTCTGCTCTGATGATGGAGTACTTGGTGCCTGCGTCTTCTCAGCAGAAGTTGTAGCTGCTTTGAGAACTGCAGCGATATAAACACGTAAGCCGAAACACAAAACAATCCATTGATAACAATCTTACAATACTCTTATACTGTTCCAATATAACCATTAAAACGAAACCTAATTGTTTCATGCTTAAGTTACCAAGTGAAAGAAACAATGACAAGAGTTCCCCAATCAAAGTTATGAACACTAAACACTAAAACTGACTCCTTTAACTGATTTGAGAGTAGAGTTGGGTAGAACCATACCGTGAATTGGACAAGGGTTCTCTGCTCTTGAACAACAACCTTTACAAGATTGAAATGGGCACCTGCATTGAACACATCCAAAGCAATCAAATTTAAATTATAGCACAAACCTTTAAAACAATATCACTCCTAATTATCTCAAAAACTAATCTTGTGAAACTATAAAGCTTAAAACTTTAAACAAGTTGAAGAATTTTCACATGGTTCAATCATTAAATCTTGGAGAAAACAGAAACCCCAAAACTTATAAACCTTAAAATTAAACCTAAAACCTTAGTAAACAAGAGAAATTGCGATTCCTATCAGATTAAAAATCCAAACTTTAACCATCGAAATCGAAATCCCCAGATGTAAAAAATCTCACAACGAAACAAAGCGTAGAAGCGAGACCTGGAGCGAGCGACGTTGCCGCATTGGATACACTTGGGTTTGTTAAGGCCACGCTGAGTTTTGTGAGGTGCGATGACAGAGGAAAGGCCATTGTTACTCAGAGACGGAGACGAAGCAGCCATCTTTATTTCGCCGGAGATGGATGAATGAAAACGGTAATTAACGGTTTAAACTAAAACCGTTATTCAACGAAAGACAAGTGAAAATTGTTTGGAATCGAAAGGATTGGTTTTTAATTTGGAGTGATCTCTCTCTCTCGAATCGACGCTTGATTTCACGGCGGGTCTAGTCTAGGGCTCCGGTTATTAAATATGACACGTAAGTTGTTTTATGGGCCTGAGTTAAAAGCCCAATAGTTTTTTCTGTGTTAAACCGAACTTATTCCGAAAATTCATAAATCGATCGGTTTATCAGAGATGCAGACATTAATAAAGTAAAGTAAATTCACAAAATTATTATTCGGTTCGTTTTTTCTGAATCAAGTGTTTTGTTTGCTTTAGTTGGAATCTGTTCAGTTTATTTTAAAAGAAATCATTGTAACCTATAAATTAAGAAAATAGAAATGTATTGATGTAAATAACTTTTGGACGACTTACTTGTAAATTTTCAGCAATATGTTATATTATATTTAAATGTCTAATGAATTAAAAAAATTTAGACGTTTAATTTTTGTTTGTGTGAAACTTAGAGCATCATTAATGGTAAAACCCCTCATAGGGTTTTTACCAATATTTTAATTCTAAATTATAGAATTATATATATTTAGAGTAAAGATTAGGAAATTATAGATAAGTCATATTTCCATTATAGATTATAGCTTAAGTCGGTTATCAAACTTGTATAAATACTCTTGTATCATGTTCTTTTATCGATAAAAAATCTTAAATCAAACCTAGTTTAGATAGTAGAAGAGCACAAAATTCTGAGACCTAATACTTCTTAAAATTCTTTGTTCATAAAATTTTTCAAGCTTGTCGTTGTCTTCTTCACTTGTTGCCGTTATAAGTTGAGATCGTGTGTTTCAGCTTGTTAAAGAGATCGTGTGTCTCTTGTCTTGTCTGGTTTGGCGCGAGATCATGAATCTCCAAGTTCGAGTTTGTGAAAACACTGATCATGGTTGACTCTGTTTTTAACAATAAAAATATAAGTCCTTGTGGTGCTGCGAGTAGGTTCTCTGGTCCTCTTTGTCACAAGTCTTCCACTATGCCATAAGTGTGAGCTCAATTGGGAACAAGGTGCATGTTTACCGAGTTTTGGATCAAGTTCAGTTCGAGAATTACCGTTCAAGAAACATCAAATCCTCAATATTATCGATTCATTGTAAAGTCCAAGAAGGGTTCAAAGCAAGTTGATATAATGCTTCAATATCAAGACGTTGTTTCCGTGTTATCTTCATCACCCACTTGAGCTTGAAGGGGAGTATTAGGAATATTGATATATATTTAAATAAAGATTAGGAAATTATAGATAAGTCATATTTCCATTATAGATTAGCTTAAATCGGTTAACAAACTTGTATAAATACTTTTGTATCATGTTCTTTAATCGATAACAAAGTTTTAAATTAAACCTAGTTTACACAAGCATATATGTTCTTATTACCCAGAATAGTATCAAGGAAACATTTTAAATAGTAGATTTCTAAAATACCTTTGAATTCCGTTTTTTCTTGTTGTAGGATCATCCGTGGATCCAATTTGCAAGTGTGTTGTATGAAGCCCAAAATTGTTACACATGAAATATGTAATACAAGTCCACATGAGGCCCATGACTTTTAGGTCAAATAATTAGGTTATCATAGCCAATAAATTCATATATATATATATATATACATGTTATGAATATCCGTTGAAAATAATTTAGGGTTGCCGATAGTTACAATTGATTAATAAAGACAGATTCTACAATTGGCCTGTAGTTTGAAACTTTGATCTAGACCTATAAATTGGTATCAAAGCTTCATCTTGAAACTTTGATACCAAATTATAGCACCATATCAAAGTTTCAAAATACAAGAAAATTCGTAGAAAACAAAAATAGTGCACTTAGAGTTTAATGTTTGGCTTTTGGAGCATTCAGATTCATAATTTTTTTTCATTCTGATAGAAGTCTTTTGTATATTTGAATTGATATCCTTTGTTTGTGTTTGAGATTATGGAAATAAAGTAACTCTTTGCCTTGAATCAGTCCTTATGTTACCAAATATTTGTAAGTTCCGTTTTTGTAGGATCTTTTGTGGATCTAGTTGCAACTGTGTTGTATATAAGGATCGATGCTAAAATTAGTTGACAAAGACAGTAAAATCACTCTATCAATTCACTGTTTTTGCTAAATGGTAAATATCATTGAAAATGATGGTTTATGTGTTACAAATTGTGGAAACAAAATGGTTGACCTAGAGATTGGTCCCATGGCAAAAAAAAAAGGTAAAAAACATGGAAGCAAATACAATCGGTACTTCATTGATATCACAACTTGGAAGCATTGACATAAATTCATAGCGATACAAGGCCTGAGCATTACGGGAAGAGCCGAAGCCGTGATTGGATCGAAAGGAAAGAACCAAGGAGACAAAACTCAGATAAAGCCAATAAAGCAAAGCAGAAGCTGATTCAGCTGGCAGCCAGAACATAGGGCCTTACTCTAGAGAGCAAGAGAGGCTCGCTCAAGACTGTCCTCAGTATCTTCGAAGCGACGCTCATCTAGCCTAAATCCAACACTAGACGGGACTACACGAACTTGAAAGCAAAGAGTCACTGGCCACACTACCAAGATCATTCCCCGATGTCGGCTAGCGCAGGGCCAAAACTCTAAACTAAGAAGCCTTACTACCTCCTCTGAAATCAAGATTAACAAGACCTAGAACCCGCAACCAAAGAATCTCTAACAACCCGCTCAACAGAGCAACTCTAATCCAAAGATAAGCAAGCACAACCAAGTACCCAGGGAACCGCTACAGAGACATGACCAATGACGGGAGGGGCTTACGGCTAACTTACCAATGAACGGAGGAAACCACGAATTGCCGCTACACAAATCGCTGAGCCTAGCAACCCGCTACTCACACCACACCTCCACCTCAATCTGCCGAATTCACTTGTACCTTGAAGATTTGATATGGACGTATCATTTGACATCAAAGCTTCTATATTGATACCACATCTAGGAGCTCTGGATACCAAATGATATAGGTCCATATCAAAGCTTCAAGGTTGATGTTAATTGGCAGAAACAAATGCAACTTACTGAACGAAATGTGAGTTTCTTGTGATCGAATTCTAACGCGACAAGTATGTTTGCTTTGTTTTTTTTAATTGATTCTTTGGACATCAATATGTATCTTTGCCTGCTGCAGATTTTATGATGTAACAGAGACCAAGTGGATTCCAAGAAGCCAAGAATATAACTGAACCCGAGTCGTAGGGTTTTTAAGGATTATATACAACACTACAAAAAATGGTTTTATAGGGTATTAAAAATGATACAGCGGCTAGCAGCAAAGGATTATACATAATTTAATTGATTAATTGTTTTATTTATCATTGGTTTTAGACTTTTAGTCACGTAAAGGACTAAACAAAACATCCATAGTTATAATTATAAAAGAGACTATTATGAGGTAAATCTAATTTTCAAATCGACGATGGTAATGTGCCAGACTTTCTCTGATCGTCCCATTTCTCAACCTTCAATAAAAAAATTTAATAGGAGTTATAATAATTGTTAGTTTTTAATCAAAAAAAAAAAAAAATTGTTGATCGTATCTTAATTTTTTTATTAAGAAAAAATAAAATATTACGAAAGATTTGCTCACCAATTCTTGGGGACGCATTGAACGTACATAATCTCTCAAGTTGTTGCAATCATTCGCATCTTTCCCCATTTTTCTCAAGACACCTATGTATTAAAAAAAACAATTTAATTAATATACTAATTAGTAATTACACAATTTAATCATTTTTGTTTTGTTTTACCACTTTAATCATTTTATTTAGTGGTGAAGTTTAAAACTTACTTATTGTATTGCATGTACCGATTGAACAATGTCGCGTTTCCGTCTCTCCTCCACTATCTCCGCCGTCTTCTCCTCTTTTAGCTCGAAACGTTTCCTCGTTTTCCGGTGGCGGCGACATCGTACCGGGAGCGTGAGCTGGTCTTGGCGCTTGCTCGCCTCTCGCGACTTTACTTAAGTCGCGTGATCTCATCTTGTCGTGTGGATCCATTTGCGCCGACGACATCTCCGATCAAGGATCAACTTCCCGATTGGGTGATTTTGGTTATGCTTTTTCATTATTTCATTTTTGCCGATAAAGCAAAGTTTATAACAGAAGTAACAATGCCACGACATAGCGGTTGAGGTACATGTCGCGTGATTCAGAGACTTGAACGTGTTTGTTCTTTCAGCACGGTCAAAAAAATGGGACTGGCCCAAGTAAAAATCTTTCATGAATAATAATACTAATGGACCTAAGTTAGCCTATTAATACACTCTGTATTCTTTAAGTTAGCCCAACGTTACAATGTTCTAAAGCATAATAATAACATGAAATTTTAATATTCTCTTTAAGTTAGCCCTAGAATTTTTAACTACTTAACTAACTATTTGATACTATATAAAATAAATTTTAAACCACTTAAATAAAAACACTTTCTAGTGAATTTTTAATCACTTAACTAACCATTTTATACTATAAAATGAATTTTTAACCACTTAACTAACCATTTTATAGTATTTATCATCAAATTTTTATTTTAGAAAGTTGTGTTATTTTGCATCATAGAAATTGGAGGATAAATTGAATCTTGTCGAGTCAAATGATGCTAGAAAATAATATTTTTTTGAGTATGGTCGAGTTTCTCTTCCATAATCTATTACCAAAATCTGTGCTATAAGCTTATTTTGTCAATAATCACTACTTTATTTAATGCAATTAGAATCGAACCTATCCTCAATAGACAATGACTTAGATAGATTAGAGCACTAATATATGGATTTGTAATATTTATAATCAACCGAATGTAACAAAAGTAAGTGAATGTTGGTCACCAGTTCATTAATCAAAACAAACGGATTCGTTTTTTTGATGGATTGATCACATCTCACTTACCACTTAGCTTACGATTGTAAACTATAAGTTAAGAATAAATTAAAATATTACATTTTATTATATAATTTTTAATTATTATTGGACAATCGGACAAAACAATTTACGTGGTGTGAGTGGGTTTGGCAACATCATGACACATGCTGGTTCCAAAATTATTCCTTTTTATATTATAGTACTAAAAGTACTGTTACATAATTTTAAAATGAGGAACTAATTTAATATATTGTGGATTTTATATTTTTGTGTCACGTTTTCTAAACAAGTTTTGGGAGAATCCAACGGCCAAGATTACATCATCGGCAATTATATGCCGTTTGGGGAGATCGGATGGGCAAAAGAAAAAGAAGATGACGATAATGGGCCCTACTTAATAGTTAAAATGCCCATTAAAAGCCCACTCTGTCTTTACCTTTTTCTTTATCTGCAAAACGCATCATGGTTTCGCCTCTCTCGAGCCATTATCGTCTACTTATAATAGCGTTACACGTCACATGTAAGCCACCGCACGTGCATAACTCATGTTAAAATCTTATTCTAAAAACTAAAAACTTTGAAATTTTTTCTATATTAAATCATTTGAAATGAACTTCAATAGAGTTTCATGAGTAAATTAATACTATTAAAACGTATAACACAAAGATTTTAGAATCCACACATGAATTCCTATAAACCGTTAGAGCATCTCTATTAAAAAAAAAATTAAAAAGCATAAGAGAAAAGGAGGAGAAAATAAAAGAAAATCTTTCATCTGAGAGACTCTAGTGACACTAATCTACTTACGAGTGGATCAATTTTTTAAAAAGTTTAAAATTAATTTTATAACTAAATTATATTAGAAATAATAATAGTTTATGTTTAAGAACCTCTCTTAAGAGACTCCATTGATGGAAGTGCTTTTATCAAAATCTTGAAAACTAAAATTAAAAAATCTTGGAAATTTTAAAATATAGAGAATTAACTTAAGTCATTGATCCAATTACCCCTTCTTATTTATTTTATTAAAATTGGTGGTTTTTAATGTGAAATTTCTAGATGTCTCATGTACTTGTATATTTTGCCTTATGTACTGCTTTTTTTTCTTCTGTAAATTTCAAATACTAGCAATGAGATATTTTAATAATAGTAACCTTTAACATTCGATTGAAAATTAAATAGTCAAGTCAAACACAGGTGAAGAGTTAAACGAAATAACTTTCTCCATTCTCAAATTCCTTGCCATGAATGGTTTAGTTATAAACACACGTTTCAAAAAGTACAAGTTGATATCATTTTAGAAACTTTAAAAAATGAGATAATGTGAACAAAAAACCAAAACACAAGTACATCAACAATAAAATGCTCTTTTATTTCATTCACATTTGCATTGCATCATATACTTATTATTACTATTGTTTTTCCACAAAACTATTCTACATTTACATATTTACCCTTTGAGCCCAAAATATACAGGCACAAGTATTTCTTTCCATGCTTCATTATATTATCTTTCCCACTTTACATATCCCCTTCATATCTACATAACACTATGATGTTAAGTTTTTCTTTTTTACATTGCTTTATACCATTATATAGAGATATATACATACACACCCCAAAATACTAGTGATTGTTATTTGCATAAGACTATACATTACCATTTTTCTTAGTATTCTATGATTAGTCCTCCAAAAGGAGCGCGATGCGGAATTCCCTTCCTTCGTTTAGCGATTCTACGATTCACGGCCGATAGAGGCGGTGTTGATGGCGTGAAACTCTCATCGTTCTTCTTGAGCCTCCCAATACTAGTACTGCTATATGAATCATCGGAATCCGAAAGATTGTTTGTCCAATCCTTTCTTTTTCTGTCGAATTTTTTTGAGATTCCAGATATCTATTAAAAAAAAAGATAAGGTCAAGATTCACAATGTAAGTATTATGTTGTTGTTAGGGTTATCTTAGTAATTATCTCCAATAAACCAACAAATTTGAAGATGTTAAAGTCGATTAGAAAAGTATGAAAATGAAAAGACGTTTAAAATGGGACATTACTTAAGGACGAAGCTTTTAATTGACTTGGAATTTTCTCCCCTACTTTCTCGTCAACCCAAATGCTATTATTTTTTTTTCACTCCAAAATTTCTCGAAGTTGCTATCATTGCCCCACATTTTCTCGCCCACCCAACAAGAAAATCCCCTTTTTTAAGTCTTTTTTTCAATTCCCATTAAAACAAGGATTAAAGAATAAATGAAGGTCTAATTACAAAATCAATATAAATAAGGAAATTATTGAATAGTAGTTAGTTTACCTATTCAACTAAGTTTAGACTTATTATATTTTTCTTCATAAAATAGCATTTGGTTGAATACATATACCAAAATAGCTAATATATTTATTGAGTTAACTTTCTCCACAAGTAAATATATATATTTACCGACCTAAAATTTGACATTTATGTTAGTTTCTTTTTAATTTACCCGGTTTTTACTGACCCAAAATACTTGATTTTCCCGCATTTTCTTAACCAAACATAGAAATCTCTTATCCTTTCTCAATTCCATCAACCAACTAACTCCTAAAGCATTTAAGACCAAAGACATTAACTCTTTTGACTGTGTTTTCACTGTAGTGTTTCTCAAGAAAATAACATAAAACCATCAATTTGAAAATTACCTTGCAACCAAGAGAGCAGAATCTGAAGGAATCAACAAGGCTTCGATAACAGACTTCACAAGTATTGATCACACCTTTGCCTGGTCGAGGCTGTGGTCTCTCGTTCAAGAAGACAACTTTAGCACTGTTTATCACATATGTCTGAACTCCTGTTATGTCCAGAAACTTCTGAATCTCTGATACTCTTATCACATCGTGATATGATGATCTCCTTATCTGTAAATTTAATCAACAAACATACTCAGAATCACTTCAATCAAAACAAAACACAAAACTCTGTTTTTTTTTCCTTGCATTTTCTCTATAAACCAATAAATGAAGAAAGTTAGCTTACCAACCAAACTAACAAAATCTTGGTTTTAACCAGATTCTCTCTCTTTGGGTAAAAAAGTTTAAAAAACTTTATGGTTTCTGAAACCGAAAAGAATCTAAACGAACCTGAATGGCGTGATGATCTTTGTGGAAAGAGAGGCAGAGAGAACAGAGAGGACCATTGGTACAGTCTAAGCAGTACATGTTACATTCACTCTTGTGTGAATCTGCGTGTAATTTACATTGTACAAAGAATCTCTCACGAAGCAGAGGTTTTAGCCATGAAGGCCATTTCTTATTGGTTTCTTCTTCAGCTTCTGTAGCTCCCTGTAAACCAAAAGAATCTTAAACTATGAGAATCAAAAACAAACTATCAGAAAAAAAAAAAAAGCAGAGTACGTTTTGATACAGAGAACAGAGTCGATTGATTAAAAAAATCGAATTTGAATAGAATCAATTTGAGGGAAACAAATGAATGGAATTTTGAGAGAACCCATTAGGGAAAAAAGAACAAAGATTGATCAGAGCTGAATAAAAAGAGTTCTTTGTTGAATTTGAAAATTTTGAATCGATCTTTGAAGTAAAAACAGAGCATTTATAACCAAACTAAAGAGAAACCATTTGAAGAAGAAGAAGAAAAAACAGAAATTTTAGAAATTTGATGATTACCATGATGATTCTTGTGTTCTTGGGTTTGATTTCTGTGACAGTAGCTTGTTGATTCTCTTCGATCGCCAGTTTTTTATTGAGTCAGAAAAAGAGGAGAAGAGAGAGAGAGATGCGCGTGTAAAAACAAGACCGAAGAGTCGTTCTTATCCGCACAAAAGTCGACTACTCCGATCCCGAACCTAATACCCGAACCTGATAACTTGCTTTGGGTTCAATGAACCGAACCCACCTTCTCACTTTCCTTCTTTCTTCTTCTTCTTTTCACATTTATTATTTGTTAATTTCGTAAATTTAATTGTTTTTTTCTTGTTCATTGTTTTGTATTGTACATAATGGGAAATAATCAAAAAATATCTCCTTCTCTTCAACACTAATTCGAGACAAACAAAAATAAATCCAATCTGATCAAGACAAATGGTTGTTTTAGATTGTAATTAATGAACAGTTACGTAATTATTGTTCTTACACGTTTAACACAATTTTACACTTTGTTTGTTTGATTTTCTAGTCGGAAAAAAGCATTTTTAACATTGAAATTATCACATCTTAGCACTTTAAACCACGAAATTATTATATTATTTATTTAAATCTTTAAATTATTTTTAATAACACTTTAAACTTTGAAACTATTTTCCGCGTTTTTCTGCCATTAAATTCATCAAAAAATATTTATAGAAAAACTAACAAAAATTTTGACGTAATCAGACGAAACATTTTGACGGTAATCTGATGGATTTTCGACAAAGCAGGTTCGTTAAATTTTAGAAATTCAAACGGCTATATCAATGTACATATCTATTTTGTCAAAAATCCATTAGATTAAGATCCTATCACTATAAGAAAATTTTACCAGAAATCTAATAGAATTCCCGCAGAATCTTAATCCAATGGATTTTTGATATAATAGTTCTATCGGTATTCCGTCGAATAATTTTTGATGAATTTTCGAGTAACTTTCGGAAACCCGTTAGAAAATATGTACGTTACTATAATTGTTTGAATTTTGAAAATTCTGACGAAACTATTTGGTCGGAAATCCGTCAGATTACCGTCAAAATATTTTATCAGATTACGGTCAGAAATTTTGTTAGTTTTTTGGTAAATATTTTGTAATGAATTTTATGGAGAAAAAATATGGAAGATAGTTTCAAGGTTTAAAATGTTAGTAAAAATAAATTAAAAGTTTAAAATGTTAGTAAAAATAGTTTGAAAGTTTAAAGTGTTAATGTAATACCCTCAAAGTTTAAAGTTCTAGCATAACACTTTCAAGCTTAAAAATGATTTTTTCTAGTCTTTCCGTTTCATAATAAATTTTCCCATTTCATACTATTTTAACAAAAAATTTCCGATAAATTCAGAGTTATGCTTAAAACTTTTATCTTATATAATATTAAATGAAAATTAATTTTCAGCTATACAAGTATCGATCACTGCATGATCACATATTCAAACTAAAATAATGTGTTGGTATCTACACTAATTATATTTGTACGGTGATATGCAAGAACCAACATAGGACATTAAACTAGTTAACATCATAACCATTGTTTTGTTACTGTTCTGGTACACCGATATGATGAAATATGGCACCGTCTGTCCAGTGGTGGAGAGAGAAAATATTATAAGGGGTCAAAATATAAAATTTTGATTTTAGGAGAGTCAAAATATTAATTATGTTAAAATTTATATAATTTTATACAAAAATAAACAAAAAATACACTAAATTTTTAAAATTCATGGGTGACAATTGTCCCTCCTTGTTACCACTTAGCACCGCCCTTGCCTCTTACCATGTTTGTACTCCATAATATCATTTATGATGGTTAAAATTTGTGGTTAGATGTTTAAATTGGTTATGTTATATCGTTTGCGCATATAATTCAAATAGACACTGAAAATTATCTATCATTTACAATTTACAATCAATTATAAAATATCATTTACATCTAATATATATACATTGACAGTACAAAATTATATGACCTTTAATTACTGAATGAACATATATACATAAAGCCAATAAACTAAATAATATCGATTCAAAAATAAATTTAATATTTTTTTATTAATTACATGTAAGATCACAAAAATGTAAAAATATTATTAAATTTCCAACACTTTAATTTACAAAAAAATAAATTTGTATATTAAAATCATAAAAATTAACTTTGTTATCTTAAAATATTTGTATTAAAGATTCATACTATATCTGTTTTATTTTATTTGTAGTTTTAGGGTTTAAAATTTGTTTCATTGTAAGTGTTTTTTTTTGTATTTCCAATGCATTCTTTTGAGAAAATTTATATTATTACCTCTATTTTTTTTAATTTAATGATCAATACAAAAAAAACAATATAGAGTATATTAATGAAGGATAAAAGAGACAAATTTATTATTTTTGTAATTAGTGTGCAAAATGTTTAAAACACAAATAAAATAGAACAGATGAAATAATACATTAAATAAATGTATATATTCTACGAATAAAACTATCAATAAAATAAATTGCATAAAACTGTGTATGAGATTCTTATCTAGCTATATCCAAATAACTTTTCGACAATACAAGTTGATTCCACAAACCATAAGTAGTTTAATGGTTTGAGCTAGAATTCTCGATGTATTCGTTCAAGTAACAGCTTCTAGCCAATTGAAAGGTACTTCAAATCCCCCAAAAAAATCATGTTAATTTTTGATATTGTTCTACTTTTAGTTGACTTTGGACAGAACATATTTAATATCTTATAAAATCTTATAAATGATATTTAAACATCATTTGATGTACCAAGGTAAGTGTGTAAAATGACATTAATTTATAAGGTTTTAAAAATGTTTTATAAGAATTTTCTAACTCATGTTGTAAAATGTTTATAAACTTTTACAAGATTTATAGGAGATATCATAAAATGGTATATATTTTGAAAAGCGGCATCATACAAATGGTATTGTAAAATGTTTATAAAATTTTACAAGATTTATAGAGATATGATAAAATGGTACATTTTCTGAAAAGTGGTATCATAAAAAAGATATTTAAAAAAAAAAAACACGACCCATCTTTTACCTCACGAATGGATGTCTATGAATAAAAATCTGTTAAAAAGTAATGTGAATATAGAATCAAATTTGCTGTATGTGTATAAATGTCACCAATTATGTATAGTTGGCATTAATTTTATGTAATGTGGTGATGCCATTTATGTTACTACTATATGCAAATTAGCTTTCTTTATTTTAGTGGATGTGAATGTACAATGAGAAAAGAAAGATAATGACAACCCTAATCAATGGACACTATCTTATTCTATGGTTCTACAAAAATTATCATTATTTATGTTCTGTCTTAATCCTTAACCTGTTTCTTGTTTGCCTATTTTTTGTCCTAATACTATTATCTTAAGTGATCTATTATCCATCAACCTCCTTTATTTAATAGTGACAATACATATCCTTCGCTTATTTTATTTTTATTAAATATTAAAATCCAGCATCTTTTTGTTGTTAAGAAGTTCTAATACTCTTTCATTCTTTTGTGTCCGTAGACTCTCTCAGTCCAGGATTTTTTTTATCCATCGTATAAAAAAGTCGCTGTCCCTCGCAAACAAGGTTCAAATTTACTAATTTCCGTAAAACACAATATATCAATCTTATAGCTAGTTTAAGCTTCTTTTAATGTTTGTTACTTACTACTCGCATAAGAACACTAAATTTTAATTTATATAACAAGACCACTTCAACAATACTACATGATCTCATTAAATTACACATTTTCGTAACATTTAGTTAGTATTATATCATATAATTACATTTATATCAATTTTCCATAGATGCGTAGATATATGTGATCATTTCACATAATC
Source organism: Cardamine occulta (assembly GCA_028015245.1). Classification (NCBI taxonomy): domain Eukaryota; kingdom Viridiplantae; phylum Streptophyta; class Magnoliopsida; order Brassicales; family Brassicaceae; genus Cardamine; species Cardamine occulta. The sequence continues at coordinate 12,924,517 of CM051363.1, read as the reverse complement.
TCAATACATATAATTAATAATTTGAAATTGTACGATTGTTGAATCATGAGTCATGACACTGTTTTACCATCATGAAAATTACTAATTATAATTTGATAACAAAATAAATATTGTACTACTACATAGAATCAAGAATGGGAGGGGTGAGTCTTGGATGAAGCAACAGAAAAAACTATTAATTGGGTTGGCTTAGTTTTCAACTAATCCTTGAATAGTAGTAATAAATTTAGCATAGACGAGCTCCATTATTTATTTTCTATTCTCTAGTTCCAATTATTTGAGGGTCTGGTTTAAGTCAATCGTCTAGGTTTCTAATACTATATAGAATATAATATATATTAAACTCTATAATAATTTGTTTTTTCTTCTTTAAGCTAAGTCGCTTGCTGGAAATAGACGACAAAATGCCTAATTAGAATATTACAGGTTTTTTTTACCCATTTTTTCCATGTAATATAACAATTATAAACAAATCACGTAATATAACATAATTTTTCTATGAAATTCGAAAGTTCGAATTTAACAAAAAAAAAAACAAAAACAAAGATATTTGAAAGTTCGAAACTACCAAATCTAACTACATCAAGTAAAATCATATTAGACGTCGATGCTTGTGAGACTTAATCACGAAAAGATATGTTTTGATTATAGTATTATACATATCTCTGTCTGAACATATATATTAAAAGATCTTTATCGATTTCCTTTCAATACAAAAAGTTATAATTAAATAAATGTACAACTTGGTGGTTGGCCCCGACCCATTAAATTTATCGAATAAATTAGGAATCTTAAGGCTTCGTTTATAAGATTGTAGGATATCAAATTGTAGAAACCAACAACGTACTTAGTCAAATAATCTCGAATAAAACAGTTCACTTACTGTTGTAATCTTAGTGTTAATTTAAGAACAAAACAAAAATGTGACCTTGAAAGAATCCTTAAAAAAATTATAGGAAAAAATTAGTAAAATTAAATATATTTTTAGTTATTTCAAAAGCCAAAACTAACCTTTTTAAAATCTATGTTTGACTGTTATTTATGAAATGTACTAATATAGAGATTCAAAGAAAGTAGAGACAGTTCCTTTGGTTACATCTATGTACTACTTCCCGTTAAAATTAGATTTTATATTAATTGAACAAAATAAAAAGCACTTCACGTAATTGTTCTAAATTCATGGGAGATTTTTTTTTATTGTCAACAACATTTATAATGTGGATTTGAATTTAGATGATGCTCCATCGATTCTATTAGTATATATAAACTACTAAGCTACAAAAACACTTAATAAGATAGAAACCATGTTTTCTCCAGTATAAGAACGTCGATACTATTTTCAACAGACGATTTCGTTTTTTATGGATTCGTACTAATGAACGTATCTTTTATTCTTTTTGTGATGAAAAAAAAACTCACTTAATATAGATAAATAGGATAGAAAATAAAAAGAATGAAACAAAAAAAACTAATTGAAGAACACCAAGCTGAATGATTCTTAGATTGATATCACTCATGAGTTTGTTCGCATTCCATTCGGTTTGTCTGAGAGATGCTTTAACTGTTCCTTGCAAACTTGCAGGAAAGAGAATATAACGGATCCAAGTTTGAAAGCCCAAATGGATTAACTTAGCAAAAGCATGAGTACACAAAGTAGGAAACTAAACCAACTCATGACGCAATACAAAACTATGAAGAACATTTCAGCCAATAGCTTTGCCACGTTTGACCCAATGGTTTCTTCTTTAGGACTGCATATATATAGCCTAACATGTTGCAATATTCATAACCAACACAACTCACTACACCATTCCTTACTTTATACTTCACACTATAACTTTAGGGTCAACACAATTCAGAAATCACAATAACACATTACAATCCCAATTTAGGACCAATCAAGTTTCTCACAATAAACCATGATCGTTTTTAAGGGGGCAATCATTTATTATATCACAAAATATCCACATGGGATATGTGCATTTGACACGACCCCATTGAGAAAAGGATATGATTATTATGATATTTTTACCTATAATTTTATTTGATTGTCTTTTTCGCTCGTTCCTAAAAACACTGATTTTCTTATCGTTCACAAGAAAATAGCAAGTCTCATTACTTATCATCAATCAAAGATTTACTAAGTTTTGGTGTTATTTTAATTAATTTTTTCTATTTTAATTTCTTTGCACAATAAAGCTTTTCATGAACTATATAATTTCTTACTTTATGTTTCTATCTTCGTGAATCTACTTAGAGCATTTTCAATGGTTGACTCTATTTTTTTATTTTTAAATAGAAATCTTTAAAAATAAAGGAAGAGTTTGCTCCAATGGTTATCTCTATTTTCATTTTTAAATAGTATTTAAAATATATAATATTTGTATTCTATTAACTAACTTATTCCAAAATCTTTTACTTTCTAATTTCACAAATTTGACCCATTCATTTTGTTTTATAACAATAGTTCAATAAAAATCTGATTTTACTAAAATTAAACATTATATTATATAAAAAAAAACATTTTATTACACCACATAAAATTAAAAAACATAACTATTACATTTTTTAAGCATCTTCATTGGATTTATCATCTCTCATGTAATTTCATAAAATTTGACACACTCACATTTTATTTCATAAAATTTGACACACTCACATTTTTTTATCATCTCTCATGTAATTTGTACTTCTAATTTAATATAAGTTTTTGTTGCATGCTATAATAATGAGATAACCAAAAATTAAAAATATTTATATATAAATACACAAATGAACATATAATTTTGTTTAGATATAAAAATATATATATATATATATAATTAAAGGATTATATTATAAATTAAAAAAAATTCTCTATTTTTAGAAAAAGATATAAAGTATCATTGGAGAGAATTTTTTTTATAAAAATATTGAAATCTCTAAAAATATAGTATCATTGGAGACGCTCTAACATATAATTTTTAATTTAGTTAGAATAAATGGGAACGCATCATCAGTGTGGTTGTAAGAGATTGCAATAATGAAAGTACAAGTGTTTTTGGAACTGCACATTTCAATTCTCTATTCTCCAAGCTCAATTATTGAATTAGACGAAAACAAATAAAAGAAGAGAATTGCTTAAAAACTTATGCCATGATGTATCTGATCTGGAATTCTGGATGATTGCCACGTGTCGGAATGTAAGAAAGAGAATGTGTTGTAACATTTTGTCGCATAGGGATGGAAGATTCAGCAACTTGTGTGGAAAGTGGAACTGAAGGAAGTGGCATTATGACTTTTTGAACGCCACTTGTCATCTGACTAGCCTTGGCCTTTGTGTTTCCTCCACTTTCACTTTTAAAACAAATATCTGGTAAATACAATCGCTTTCGAATTTTTTAATTTTGTGGACGATAACAACAAAATGTTATCAATAAATTAATGTTATTAAAATCATAAAAACGTATTAATCATAAAATATAGTGGTCCCTATTACTAGGCGGTTTACTATTTTTAAGTCACTAATTAATTTACATTTTTTTCTAAATTGTTAATAACTTTTTTTCAGTTTGGGAATATTATTTAATGTACTGATATTTTTGTTCGTAGTAGTATTTATTTACTAATCTAAAATTATAATGATACAATATTTTGAATTAGACCATCGTCTTTTATACTTTAATAGTAGTTAAATGTGGAAAAAATCAAACTCTTTTTTTAAATATAAAAGTTTAGCAAAGTGGGAGAGACAAAAACAGAAGACAAGACAAACCGTGAGAAAATATTAGGTTTGTGATGATCGGACTATTCATGTTTCTATAGTGCATTAAAGTCACATAATTTAGAGTCTACCAAAGCAAAAAGCTTATATCACTCATGAGGTAAGTGTAAAATACCATTTCCATTTTTTTTAATTAAACGAGACAAAAGACATGTATATGTTTTTTGATTGGTATATTTATATATATGATTGTATGTATTTCTAACAATAAACATATAATTCAAACTCGAAAGCTGTCTTGGTGAATTATCTCATGACTCATTATAGCTCGTTTATATAACGAGCTAACTCATGAAAACTCAAGTTTAAGTAAACAAGCTCAATTTTTTTTTTGTTAATAACTATAAATTAATTAAAACGGTTCAGAAATCCAAACCGATAGTAAAGAGTTTACATAAATAATAAATAAGGATAAAATGTGGTACTTTATGCTAATTTATTTATTTTTAAGTTAAATTACAAAAAATAAAAAAAATGAGAAAATTTTATTTATCTTTACGAGATCTTTCATGTGCATAAAAAAAACTGGCTGATATATCGATAATTCACTAGTTTAAAAAAGTTTGTTACAAATGGTACTTCTATTTTATGTTTTACAATGAGATTGGTTATCGTTCAAATAAGAGCTTATAATTTGACATGAAAAAAAAAATACATATGAGTATTACAATCCCTCGTAAATTTTTTAAACTGTATCTGCTGGACTTCTAAAATTCGAATATTTTTTTTTTGTTTTTAGTTCAACGTTTGGGCTAGCAATTGAAAAAAGGTTCCACAAATAAGAAGGTTATTTGAGGCCCCATACCATAGCGACCTAATACTCAAATCTAAGTTGTCAAAGCCCATATCATCAAAAACCAATCTGAAAAAAGAATCTAAACGAAATGAGAAAGTTAGTCATTCAACTGGTAGGTATCGACGCAATCTTGATCATGTCTATAGAAGAATCTGTATCAAAAACGATTATATTATCTGACGTCTAATAATGTTCTCCATTGTCCAAACGAATGCCTTTAACTCTGAATGAAGTGTTGAAAGACTTCATCATTGATATCGTAGATCCATAAAGATTGTCTCTCCATCTTTCTTTTCACATATCCATCTAAAACTTTCTCCAGAGTCTAGTTTCTACGAGCCAACTGTGTGTGAGATCGTATACCTCAATTTTTTGACGAGCTCGAGATCGGTTCGATTGGTACATAACCCAAAATTGCTATAGGCAGAGTAAATACTCTCATGAAACTCCATCCATGTGTTTATATTCTACTTATGAATGAGCAAAAATATATTAGAGTTCTCGAATAATATCTTACCACGAATTTTTTTCAAATAAACTATAATATCCATGGAAAAGTTTTACGTATTCATTTATGTTTTCTACCGTAAGTCGCCATAAAAAAAAGAGAGTCAAAAATGGAATATATTGAAGGGGATGAGAAAAAATCTGAGATAAATGGAACTGATGTGAGGACCCATGTATTGGGTCGTGGGTGGGCTTTTAAACAAAGCAAGGTTTATCGATTCGCTCTCTGCACCACAACGTAGACAATGAAATAACAAATATCAAATATCAAGTATCACATGAAACTCCACGTTCATTAAACTTGTATTAATGAGTAAGCATTCAGATACGTCTTGTCACAGTAAGATAATTTTAAACCGTATTTTTCAGATTTTATGAAGTCCTGACATAGTTTGATCCTTCTATTTATCCAGTTACAATATGAGTAGTTGAGTACTACTTCGGATTATAAGAATATCTTTCGAGATATCACTCAATACTCATGTTGCTGAATAATTTAGTTTCATTGTAATACTAGTAGGTTAGCCGCCCGGGTTTAGATTAGATAAAGTCGGCTCAATCGTTTTAGTTGATTTGAATTCACAAAATTTTAGATTAAAAATTTGGTTTACTGTTACTGAGTATTTGAAATATTATAATTATTGTGTTTGGTTGCTATTTTTTAAAGTTTTCTCCATTTATTTGTGTTTGGTTTTTCAAGTATGTTTTTAACCTATCGAATTAATGTGTGTATAATTTTCTTTATATTTTTATAAAATAATTTTCCAGAATAGTTTATGTCAAATTTTCATTGTTTTCCCTTCCATAATTTTGAATTTTTGTTTTTTCGTTATTTTCTCTTCCATAGTTTCGATGATTGATTTTGGGTCATTTCTCATTTTGGTTGTTATTAATGATATTCAAAGTAAAAGCAAATCTCAAATTTAGTATTTTGTATAGTTTTTATTTAGGATTAAATACAAAAATGTTTGGAAATAAATCATTCACAGTGGACCCGTTTTGGAAATAAATTTTCCAAAAAGTCCATTTTAGATAATCACCCTATATATATATATATATATATAGAAAATACACTCAATACAGAACAAAAAACACACACATAAATTTCTTTCCAAAAACATATCTCATTTTTATTTCGCCCAATTCAATATTATGAAATCAAGAGTTAATCTTCCTGCAATTCTTCTTGATTTCACCACTCAAACCTGTCAAGGGAGAGATATTTCCCATCTTGACTATCGATTCTGCAAACTGCATGGTGAAGAAGAAAATATACTAATCTTCTCATCAAATAATAGTAAATTCATGTCTATTAGTTCATTATTATTTTTGAAGTTTCTGAATTCTCATTTACAAAAAAGACGTATTATGAATATTACAGTAGACACGCTTGCTATATAATTGATCCAATGTCAAATAACTTTTAGTGATAGCCATAAAAAGAAAACTTCGGTTTAAAAATTTGTGTGCTAGAGTTTTTTTTTGTAGAAGTTGTGGTGGAAGAGAGAGAGGTAGTTTGATTTATAGTAAAATAAAATCAGGCGTTGTTTTTTTTTGGGTTTGATTTACTTTTATTTTATTTTTATTATTAATTAGATAAATTATGATATTGTTGGTTTTCCGTTTTTTCTTTTAAAATTATTTCTTAATTTTAATTATTTATTAGATAAATTAAAAAATTTTGTTTAACTTTTTCTCCTTAATATAGGGTTCTAGATTTTATTTTCATTTTTGTATTTTTTAAAAAAATATTTATTAATTTTAATTATTGATTGGATAAATCAACAAATTATTAGTTTTCTTTATTCCTTCGAAAATTATTTCTATATTTTAGTTAGTTTTAGTTTCACTTTTGGATTTGTTTTAAAATTATTTCTAAATTTTAATTATTGGTTAGATAAATTAACAAATTTTTGATTTCTTTTTTTTTCTTTTAAAATTATTTCTTTTTGTAGTTGTTTTTCTATAATTATAATTATAAATTTGACACGTGGTAAGATCTGAATGATTTATGACACGTGTCATGATCTCGTGAGTTATAACTTTGACACATCTCGGCTTCTTGTGAGTGCAACCAAAGTTTATATAATAAGATATATATATATATATATTAAGAAAATATTATTTTTATTGGATTTTGGTAGTATGCATGTTCTTAATAACCAAATTGATATTATTTCATTATGAAATTATGAAGCAATCTGGTCTTAAAATTCAAGAAAATGTATTTGTAGAGATTTCTTATTATTGTAGGGATTTTTTAGTATTGTGTCAAACTGCAATATTGCTCACCATTTGAATCTTGTCTTTCTATTAACATAGTCACACAATAATAACTGATATGATGCATAATATATTCCAATCTTCACTATATGTGTATGTATGCTCTTAGTATCATCGTGATTGCAGTCTTGTCATTTTGTTGGTGACCTCGTGGTGCACTTGAGCCATTTTCACGATTTGTAAGCATCTGCAGCAGTCGATTCGTATTGTCTTCCATTGTTTGGTGAAACGAGACCTCCAGGCTACGCAATTTATCGGACACGCCGACATTCATCTTTTGTAACTCGTCCTCCACCATTCCGAGACTCGCCTCCACGTCGTCGAGCCTTTCCTTTGTGTTAGCCATTGACTCTCTCGTCGGTGTCAGAGTCAAGACCAACTGTTTGTTTGAGTTTCTGTTTTTTTCTGGGCGGAATGATTTGTGATGGGGATTAAAACGAAAAAGAAGGTGAGGAATGAAAAAAATATATGAAACGATCTCTTAGTGTAACGTTGATTTTGGAATGCCGTTTACACCAAAAGAAAAAACCGCTCTGATACCACTGATAGATCCCCGCTATAGAGACATCAATGTTGATCTCGACTTAGTTAGAACAAGAACAAAAGACAAGATACTTGAGGCAAATTACTCTGCCTTTCTTTTTGGCTTTTCTGATTTATATAGGAAACAAAATGGAACTGCACGTTCCTTATAAAGCTGGAAACAAATTGCATACATGGAAAGTGATAACTTGAACGTGAGAAGTGAGAGGTGACTCCTAAAACTTAGGAACTACTCACGACTCTGATTTGAGACAAAGTCAAACCACTCCATCTTGGTATCTCGGGTTCGGTTTCCTTGGTCTGATTGATCGCCGGTTTACATGTTGCTCAGCTGGCTCATCATCTTGTTGGTGTTTATCTCTTTCTATCTACTTAATTAAAGTGGAAATTGAGAATTTGGGTAGTTTTTATTTGAGAATTGGATAGTTTTTTAAGTAGTTTGAGTTTTTTGGTAGTCCCCTCCTATTTATCTCATTTTCCTAATAAAAACTTAAATCTATCCAATTCTCCAATAAAAACTTCAAAACCATCCTACTTCCTTAATCAAATACCAATTTTTATTCTAATTCATCTAATTCAAATTTGGTTACAATTTATGCTTTAGAAAGAAACCATGTGGCTATGATCTAAATCTTTAGTTGGTCACGTCGCTTTCTTTGTAAGTAAGCTTGTCTCCATAATTCGGAACTGTCTTTGTCTAAGCACATACATGCTTTTATTTCTACACGTCAATTATCTTGATTGGTAGACTTCTGGAATCCATTTTAATAACTTTTAGATCATTCAATCTACGAAAATTTATTTTTTTGAATTTTTAAATTTTAAAGGTAGCTATTCCAAAACTTCGATTGAATTCAAACTTTTTATAGTTGAAACAAATTCTATATTTGGTTTATAAAATGTTTATATCTTTAAATTTTGCATTTAGTATATTATATTCAAAATATAAGAATTCGATTTATTTATTTTTGTTTCGGTTTTGATTGCACTGACTTTCAAAATTAACGTATAAAGAATATTCCCTCCGTTTCAAATTAGTTATCGTTTTGGAGCTTAAAACTCGTTTCATATTAGTTGTTGTTTTATGTTTTCAAAGCATATGTTTGATAAAAATTTTAATTTTGTCCTTTATGTTTTAATTTCTTGAACAATGAAATAAAATTAAATAAACATTAATTAGGGATAAAACAGAAAATTAAATATTTTCTTAATATTTGTAAATTAACCTTAAACGACAACTAATTTGAAACGGAGGGAGTAGGAAGGAGTAGTTAGTAACCTTTTACCATATCAGTTAAAATATATACCATTCATATAATTACCAATCACAAAGCAACAAAATTTAGCGATATTAAAACCGTTATTACCAATATATTTAACTTTGTTACGACTATCACATTATCCTTTACTCCCATATGTTTCACAAAAAGTGACATCCTGACAATTTTACATAAATTAAGAAAAATATGTCCTAACAACTCTAGATTTTTGGTTTATAGTTTTTTCTGGTGTTCAGAACTAGTCATTGATAATACCAAATTTAAGAAATAAATAGTCAATTTTAAGTGGACTCAAACTCATGAGTCATGACTTCATTGTTAGTGAAAAACCGCTAGACCAAAAGTCACTTGATAGATTTAGTTTAAAATTTTGGATTGAAAACATGACACATACTATTTGTGAAACAAAAATCAAATATTAAAATGATATTCTTCATAAAATGGAAAGAGTCGTTTTTAAATTAATTATTTTATCGCCTGGCATTTATTACTATTCACTCTAAGAAATGGTGTCGTCACAAATTGGATAAATTCAGATTCGTTTCAAAAATTCCGGTTCAAATTTCTAAAACTGGATGAAAGAGATGGAAATTAAATAACACAAAATTAATTTTGACTCCAGTCATGCCACACGTGAATGAACTGAATGGTTTCAACGACGATGGCACTCAACGTAAATAAACATCAATCCAATGAGCTATTTCAATTAGTTAATAAAACGCACCGTTTCATTAATCAAAGACATAATAACTCTACGCTTCTAAGTTAAACCATAGATTAGTAGTTAGTGTAAATTACCAAACACCGTAATAATTTAACCGTAGTTAAAACGCAGCGTAAAAAGCTTTATAAAAACTCTCTCGTTGGACTCTCTCACTTCTTCAAACTCCAAGAAACTGAAGAGAAAAATTTTCCGGGAAAAAAAAAAACATGGACGAAGATGATTTTTCACAATGTCCAAAACACTTTTCAAAACGGGGTTTTGTTAACGGCGGAGGCGTTTGTCCATTTTGTCTCCACGAACGACTCTCTTCTCTTTGTCCTGATTGTGCTCACGATCTTCCATGTTCGTGTAGCTCACGCGCCGCCGTGTCTTTCTCTCCGTCGTCTTCTTCTTCGTCGTCTTCGTTCTCCATCTTCGCCGGAGATATTAGTTATAACTTCTCCGGGATTGGATCGGTAGGTCGAGTCGCGAGTTTGATTGAATGCGAACCGGCGTTTCGGAGATCGAAATCTATGGCGGTTCCGATTAAACTGGATACAGTTATTGATTCCGGTTCGGGTGTGGAATCTGATCGTGGTAGGAGTAAGAAAACGTCGTCGTTTTGGAGGATGTTTATGGGAAACAGAGGAGATACTAAGCCGGCGATTATGAGGAAGTCGAGATCCATGGCGGTCGCCGGAGAATCAGGGTTTTCTCCGGTTCCGGTGACGGGAAAAGGGAAAGGCTGGAATTTTCCGAGCCCGATTAAAGTTTTCCGGCAATCAAGAGTCTCGAAGATGATATTTCATCAACGGTCTCCATTGTATAGAGGTTAAGATTTTTTTTCTGTAATAGTTTCTTTTGGGTTTATATTTTGTTAATTATATAGTTTGTCATTTTCATGTTTTGCAAGATCTTGTATTAGAAAAGGGGAAAAGTATTTTTTTTATTTGTCAATGTTGTGTATAATTTGTTTTATAGTTATGTGTTTCCGCAAAGTTTTATCAATTGCATAACTTTACAAATTATTGAATGATAAATTTGTGTATAGTTATTTATATAAATACTTAAAACATTAAACATGTTACGGTTTTTGAGTTAATAAAACAAAATTGCTTGATATTCTTGTAATTTCGTATTAATCAAAACCAGTACTGTATCATTGTTTTGGGGTTTGATATATAGTGCAAACCTGCTCAGGAACTAAACAATACTATAATTTTTCGTTTAGTTTTGACTTAAAATTTGTAAATTGGGCAACTTTATAACTACAAAGCTTGGAAATATTATAGTTGTAACTTGTAGTATAAAATTATTTTCGGCGGATATTGTTCAGATATTCAGGAATGAGGAGCATGTTTGTTGATCTTTGTGTGTTTTAAAATAATTTTAAATTAAAAATATTAGTTGAGGGGTAATGGAAATATAATATAATGGGTGATTTGAGGGAGATTATGACAGATGATTGATGTATATGTTGGTAGCTGGCCAATTTTGGTTGTTAAAGATTGGGTTAAAAGGAGATTTTTTCATTGGAATAAAAAGTGATTTGGCCAACTAAAATTATCTAATCTATGATTGACGATTAGTTAATGGAACTAATCTACTGAGCTCATAGCCTTTGCAAAGTCTTCTGACTTTTTCTTATTTCACGTCCTTCCATGTAACGTATACTCTCTAGTTTTCTCTAATTCAAACATTTTCATAAGCATTGTTTACCTTCTTTCAAACATAAGTAACGATTATGCTTTCATAATAAAACTATGATAAGATATAGACAAGTTTTACGGTAAGTCTATAAGCAATTTTCATGAGGTTTTTATGGCCGTGAGTTGCCTACGATACTCTCTTTACCTATAATAATGTCCCGTGTATATCATCATGACTTAGTCAATACGATATACCGTAATCATTTGCTATGGTTCTATTATGGTGCTATAGATAAAGATTATAAATGTTTTTTTTTTTAATTAGGTTTAACATTTATATATAAACATACAGTATCCCATCTTATTTACAATGAAAGATTTATATGAATGATCTCTGATAAATTGGACTATTGGTTGACAAAGAACAATGACATTTTAAATATCAACTGATTAGATTAACCAAAATGCGCCGATTTGTAATTTAATAACTCAACTGATTAACTGAATCCGTCGATGGATTCGTAATATTCGTTGAACCTCATTACCTATTGGCCGGCGGTAGTCTCATACTAAAATATACTAACTTTCCTTACTGAATCTACCCAGAGATTCTATATATATCTTTAAATCAATAAATAAGTGGAAATGTAAGAGTGATGGATATATTTTAAAATTAATTTGTGGACTATATATCAATGAACCTCATTGGAATTTATTGATCGAATCTTATGTGAGCAGTATGAGAGATATTGGCTCACATGGAACATATATATGACAGCTGATTAAGCTCACATCAAATAAAATAAAATAAAAAATAACATGTCACTAACATTTATTATCAAGCTATTTATTAACAAATTAATATCAGTATATAATTAATATCAGTATATCTACTAAGATTTCTTTTCTTAAATGTACTACCAAAACTGTGTTTGGAAATGATTTTTAGTATAAAGGATGTTTGCGGTTAGACTTTTTATTTTCCCCTCAACTTAATGGCGCGAATGAATATTGCTGAGAAAATAAATAATTATATGACTTTCGAAAAGACAAAATGAGAGTTGTCCACCCAAAAAAACATTTCACGCTCAAGTTAAAAAGAGATAATGTGATTAGTCAGAAAAATACTAGTTATTTTAATGGAGTTAAAACTTTGTAAAAAAAACGAATGCGGTTAGACGAACTGATATCAATTAAAAGTTTTGATAATGAATTTTATGCACATATAGGTTCATGCACACATGTTTTTGTGCATGATTGTTATCGATCTCTAAACATTTTGTGTGATGGGTCAGGTCAACCTAGTCATAGGACTCTAGAACACCGATTGTAATGTGCTTTTGGAGAATGCGACGAGATATGACTGCTTTGGTGTTGTCTATTTACTCTTTATTGATGTTGTTTTGATTGGAGAGCGTTCTCAGTGTACTTTGAGGCGGACATGATTCTTGAACGTGCATTTGATGCTTGGACGGTTCCATGTTGATCTCGTTCTGTTTGCTCATAGGACACTTAATGAAGGTAAGCCACTTATTGTGGCGTTGAGATCTGCCACACTAATTCTAGTTGTCCAAGTGTTATAGTTGGATTGGCGATCTAAAACCACCCTAACAGTTTCCATATGAATTTTTAAATTCTCATCAACTTTTGTGTTGGTGTTGTTAAGTTTAATGGACTTTCAATTCAAAACCAATTGGCAATGACAATGAGTGGATTGACTTATATAATTTCTTTAAACTTTCGATATGTGATTCTAGCACGCTCCATCAAGATGATGGTTCTTATCAACGCATCTTGAACTGAATCTCACTTTAGGATAAGTACTAAACCTTTTTTGGGACATGTTATTTGGATCAACAAATGAAGTTTTGATACTATGTTAAGTTATGAGTTTCTAATTCAAAACCAATTAGTAATTAGTGTATTGACATATGTCCTTTATATACTAGCGGTAGTCCTTTTAAACTTCCGATGTGGAATTCTAACAGATGTGATGTTACAATTGAATGTTGATTTTATGTGTGATGTTACAAATGAGTGTTAATTTTATGAAAACAATATATTCACTATCTTTTTTTGCTTAGAATTTTCCCTCTTTTTCTCTATTTTTTTCCTTTTAACTATTCTTGTATCAGTTACCTTTTGTATTATTTTATTTCATTTTTCACTTAGTACATAATGTTTATTTGTTGATCAATAAAATAAATATTTTATCAAAAAAAAAACACACAAATTGTAGGGTTCCAATTCGATTGAAAACCAGTTTTTCAAGTTTATTTTTTAAAATGGACTTTTCACCTATGTTTATGATTTATGAATGCCAAATTCATTTTTAAAAAGCATTTTTTAGAAAGAACAAACTCTTCAATCTCAAAAAGTGATTAGAAAAAAATCTTATCTGTTTCCTATGCTAATAAAGTAGCAAAAGTGATTTGCTCAAAGTGTGACAACATACACAGATTGCACCTCATGGCTTGATGTTATTTTTCCATAATGGTTTGATCTTAATTTTTCCTTTCATTGTGAGAGATTGTTTGATGTGTGGTGTGCTTGTAAAAGCTCTTGCATTGAAGTTATTTAGCACACAAAAAAATGAAGAGTAGATATTTGGAAATGGTTAGTGAATCCTAGGCTGACACGTGTGGCACCCCGACGATTTAGCAGTAAAGCAATGGATCACGGAAATACTTGGTGCATTATCCAATTGCACATCAAGCGATTAAGAAATTCTAATAAATAATTAATTTAAATCGTCAAATTATATAGTACTCCATTTTGGGTACTGGTCCACTGCACCCCAATAATTATCGTTTAAAGCTATACAACAATTAAGAGATACAACTTACAAACAATTAATATATATTCGAAATCTCTAAAGTAGTAGACTAATTATTTCGAGCAAAAAGAATATGTTAGATTCGTGGTGATTGGGACAAACACATCATGGTTCAAGGGACCATATATATATATATATATATATATATATTAAAAAAAAAAACTAAAAATACCAGCAAAAATGATACCTGTTTAAAAGTTAAAACCGATGTTCTAAAAAAACAAAACCAAACTTTATTCATGAATTTGTTAGACAAGTTTTCTTTTTCAATATTGGAAAACTAAAAAAAATGTATTTTTAAAATTTTTAGTTTAGTGTTTTCCGGTAGTTCCATTTACTATAAATTAATACTCAATAATTGAGGAAAAAAAAATCTTAATGTAATAAATTTAGATATAAGAAAAAATGGGGAGGCAACAGCATGTGCTCGAAGCCCTACAGAACAAGTGATCGTCCTCTGCTTCCTCTTCGGTTGTCACTTTATAAATATCGACTTTATCTTCTTTGTCTTTTTTCCTAAAGTTGAATCTTGATTATACTACTTTTATTTTTCAATTGTTTTGCAGAAAATATTTGGTTACATTTTCTTGATCGTAACTCTGAGCCAATGTAATAGCGGCCACAAAACGAAGTACTTTATGTTAAGACTACTAAGATGTGTGCTTCTCATTGCAATATGAAATATGAATAATTTGGATTTCAACCAAGAAAATCCTGTTAAAAGGAAGAAAAATGAAGAAGAAAAATAAAGAAGAGAGGCGACAAAGAGTGGCACACGAATGGCCTTTCATTTTCCTTATCAAGATTCTCGCTACTTCCGTTTCGTCCAAAAGAAACCCATCACGATAACTTTGTCATTTTCAGTTGTATATCATAAACAAATGTTAATATATAATAGAAAAAAATCCATAAAAATACACTAGCTATTTATCGATTTTTACTAAAATACACAAATTTTTTAAGTACCAAAAAAAATATATGAACTACTTTTTATTCCTTTATAATACATAAACTTTCATATTGTATCTATTTAACATCTACGGTTTTACAAAAAAAAATAAAAAAATTTTATTTTAATTAAAATAAAAAATATTCTGATAAATTTTTTTTTTAAATCCAGTACATTTAAAAAAAATGTAAAAAACTAAAATAAGTCTTATAATAAAAATTCAACTCATAAAATTTTTAATTCATAAAACAAAAACAGATAAAACTCTTAATATTTTTTCTAAGTTAAAATATAAATCTTTAAATTCATAAAATTTTAGTAATAGTTACCATTATTTTTTGTAAACTTACATCGTAAATTTTTATGAATATAATAATACCAGTTGTATTTATTTTTCATTTGAGTAATTTCTGATGTAAATAATATATATATATATATATGATTTTGAAAAGGATTATATACGTTATTTACCTTATACATGGTGATAAAAAATTTAAAGTATTTGAATATTTAATGAATTAAAATTTTCGTAAAATACCATATGAAAATATTTTGTATCTTTAATATAAATGGTAAATTTATACTTATTTAAATATTTAAATACTATAACAAATTATTCTGATTTTCTGAATTTTATAGTTTAAATAGGAATTTTTCGAGTTTTACAAAATAATATATTAATTAAATATTATTTTAAAAAACTTTAAAAAAAATAAATGGATTGTATGTTAAATGGATACAATTTAAAAATTTATGTATTATAATAGAAGAAATAGTTAATTCATGTATTTTTTGGGTACCCACAAAATTGATGTATTTTTTTAGAAATTAATAAATAGTTGATATATTTTTATGGATTTTTTCCTATATAATATACGTAGAGTTAAAAAAAAGAAAAAAAAATGGAATAATTACACATCAAAAGGGGCATGGACTAAAAGCGAAAAGATAGACAAAGTGTGGATAAATGTAGGCACTTGCAAAAGACTTATAGGTACCCGCCATAGCAATCGAAAAATAACAAGAATGTGTAATATCAAGATAAAACATGTAACTAAACAATTCATGGTGGTATAGATGAAAATTTCACTATATTTGTTCAAGGGACACAGTTTAATTGTTCCTAACACAAGTTCCATCATCGTTGTAACATATTTTGGAGATCAATTTAGTGAGTTTGGAGATCCAAGTCAAATCATTTCTTGTGGTCCTATGGATCATTGATTTAAAAAAAATTTAATTATGATATATCATGTGTTATTAATTTAATGATTTATAAATATTAGTTGAAATTCTATGTTATTCATTTAGTGATTTACTTTTGTATTAAAATCAAAAGTGTGTATTTTAATGAATTTGGAAAAGAAAAACACACAGACTCAAATCAATGAGATAAACCCTGTTATTTCAAAATCCACATGTATGACTTTAAAATTAGTGAGGATTTACAAATCTATGAACTAAAAGCCCCTTTAGATTTGATCTGGTATCCCCAGAGCCAGTCTTGGACTAAAGCAAACAAAGCTTATGATTTAGGCATAACACATAATACATATTTGTTAAGGGCATCGTTTTCATGAAATTGACTGTAATCTAGTGGCTGAGTTATAATAAATTAGCTTATTGATCTCAGATTTGACATTTGCTGTAATGAGCCCTATCTCCAACTATAAAAAGAAAATATGTAAGCTAAAATCTACTGAGATATAGTGAAAACATAATTAGCTCAAATGATGAACAACACACATTTGAGAGTGTTTCTTATATGCAAATTTTCAAATGCATAACATTATATTAGTATATAAGAGGAGTTTTTTTTTTGGGGTGAAATCGACGAATCCGGCTAATCTCACGGGTATGTATAAACTAATTGGATACATATATAGTATACCATGTTAAACATCTAGACTTGAAGGACCGAAATCTATGTCACCAACGAATGGGGACTCCATGTCATCCAATCAAGTTTAGAGTCTGTTAACCCAAAAGCAAACCTCCAAACAAGCTAGAATCGAACTTGATCGAGTTTCTACAAATTTAAATTATGAAACCTAGGCTATCATCCTGCCACCCCGACCACCACTGCTGGATTAGAGGAATATTTTTCATATTTTATATACCATAGAAACTTGAACTTAGGGCCTCGTACCACTGGACCATAAACCTCCCACATTTGATTTTTTTTTTTAATTATCATTTTCATTTCTAGTTTGGAGAGATATAAGAGTATTACCAATAGTAGTCTCTCACATGGGTATCTCAAAATTTGAAAATTAATGTTTAAAATAAAAATAAAAAGATGGTGAATTAAAAAAATGACACATAGAGGCTGGTATCTTCCACTATTGCTAAAGTCTCTCATCTCTATTGATCAATTTTGTTTGTTTTAGTTAAAACATTAATTTTTAAATTTTAAAATATCCATGTCAAAGATTACCATTGGCAGTGCTATAAGACCATCCCGGGTCTTACAAAGATTGTAAAATATATAATAATGAAAAACTAAAAAATGATGGAGCGAGAGAACTGATAGTGTCTCTAGGTAGACCTTTGAGACACGGATCAAAGAAAAGATCCTCCAACTGTTATAATTTTATTGGTGTTGGACAATTAATTTAATTAAATAATAAAATAATAATAAAAATTATATATATATATATATATTTAAGAAAGAACTTTGAGACTCTATGAACGATAAGGATGCTCTAAGACCATCTTCATAGGTCACTTTTTTGGAGATCTTTTCATGTAGAGCCCACCATTTTGTGTCTTCTCAATGTTTTTTGTGTTTTCGGTAAGACACTAACTCTTCTCAAAAAACGCCACGTGTCGCAACGTGATTCGTCGAGATAATAAAAAATTAAAAAAAAATCGGGAAGACCCCGTGTGTAGGGGTCTCCGATAAAGATGCCCTAAGGATCCTTAATTCAAAGTTCTCAACAAAAGAAGATATTGGAATGTAATTTTATCTATATATATACATGTACTTGCAATGTCATCATATACAAATTTTTACTTTGAGTTTTTAAATCTTTGGTTTTAGAAGAATGGAGGCAAAACAAATATAAACAGATAGAGTTGTATAATTTTGATTTGAGTTCTAATAAAAATATCTTAAATTGATCAGGACATAGACCATAATACAATAAACATCTATAAATTAATAATGTTGGGACAGAGAAATTTTATTAATTTAGAGAGGGTATTAATTTATCGATAAATTAATAATTAGAAAATTTTTAAAATTTATAATATATATAAATATCTATTTAAAATAAGACAAAATTCACATTTTTTCTAAATTTCCTTTTACCTAAAATTCTTTATATTTTATAATTTATATATTTTTTTATTTTATTTTTCATTTCCATCCTACGATTATTTTTCTTTCAATTTTCTATTTTGTTTGATGTTTACTTAGCATAAAAAAACTCTATAAAATATTAATTACAATATGTAACCTTATTTTGCTCTTTATATTCTTCTGTTTAATTGATTAAACTAAAGAGAGTTGGTTTCTTTAACTAAGTTTCTGCTCGTCTAAAACTCACATCTAACAATGGCTTCTCATCTTAAAGATTTTCAAAATCAACAATGACAGATCAAATATGCTAATAATTATGTGACTACAAGAAATATCATCCGACATGCACTCAAAATGATTTACAATTGTGGCTTGAAAAAAAATTCTCACTAAAAAATTGTCAAGTTCCAATTTCTATTAATAATAGTGGAAATTGTGGCTACTATCTTTAATGATGATGATGAAGTTGAAGACGATAATGATGGACCTTTAGAAGAAGTTACACGTAAAGAAGCAATTATCACATCTAGAACTCTACACAAGTTTTGGATGCAGTTCAAGAAGTTCACACCAGAAGTTTTTGATGCAGTTAGAAAGATTAGAGATGAGCTCCAAAAAAAATATAAATTTATAAATAAACAAACAACACTAGATTCATATTTCACTAAATTGTCTTTGTTATATTTTTAAGGTTATATGATTATTAATGTATGTTATTAATGGGACTATATATTTACATAGAGGTTTCAAAATAAATTCTTATATCATTATCTTATCGAAATGTGTCAATTATTACACTGATCCAACTTAGAACCGGAATAATTTATTAATTTAGAGAAAATATTAATTTATAGAATATTAATTTATAGAGGTTCTAATCCAGTATGTACCTGCAGCATCGTTGTATCACCACGACACCACTTAGATTTAAACATGCATACTACGTATTATTGACAAAATATCTTTTAACTTGTTTATTTTTAGGTTTGTTTGATTTTGTTTTTCTGATTCGGTTCGGATTATGTTTAAAACAAGTTTTAGATGTAACATAATTAAACATATTAAGATTTCTTTCGACAAGATCGATCATTTTACAATACTCAATCAAATATTGAAGTTGGAGAATGTTTTTCATATATATTCCTTGTATTTAATATTTAAATTTCATAACCAAGTTGGCCATTTGGGCCTTGTTATTTTAAGATGTTTTTTTTCTTTGAAGATTTTCTATTGAGCCTTGTTATTATTATAAGATGTTAGAGCTTAAATAACTGAATTTGAATATATCATGCAGCCCAACTCCACTGCAGATTCGCCAGGGCTCGAAAGATGGATCAGCCACTGGAGAAAATTTGGCACCAACTGAGCTAGAATATTCTGTCTTTTATTACAAACCATATTGGCAAAAATCCTTAGCATTTATCAAAAGAAGAAAACAACAAACCTTATAATGCGAAGATATTACTTCAGACATTGAGCTCATTTTGCAATGTACTCTCGTTCATAGTCAATCTCCATAAAGTAACCAATATCCTCTCCATTCTTTTGCTACGAATGAAAAAAATTTTTAACGGCTTACAAATACCAATTGATAGAACAAAACTTATTTATTGGAGATAGCCAGAAGAGAGACTTAGAACATGAGTTTATTATCTGTTGGCTTGGTTGGGCCATAAGATTTCGAGCTTTTGCCGTTGATGGGCTTCTGAAAGTGTTCTGCTAGAGTTTTGCTTGGAAAGATGAGAGATCCAGTGGCTCTTGAAGTCATAATTCGTTTCCATTTCTTTAAAACCCATTAAATATAGGGACCAAAAAGAATAGTACAAAACAGTTAAAGTTCGAGAAAATGTCACTCTTGACTCTTGAGTATCAAGTGCAACAAATGGACAAACGTGCTTTCTTACATTACTTCAATTTTGAAACACAGAGAATCGAATTCGGACTTTAATCTTTTTGTTTTTGTTTTTATTTAACATCATTTGGATCGACAAAACCCGATCCATATCTAAACCCTATCTTATTGGATAACACGATCTATTAGAATCAAACTCCGATAAAAATTACTGATCCATACCCTAAATCCTATCTTATTGGATAGCACGATCTATTGGAGTCAAACTTCGATAACTAAAAATACCGTAGAAAGAAGACCGTTAACCATTTGACTAAAATCGCTTTCCAATTCAGACTTCAATCTCAACATTCAAAAATTGGACTTTTCGATTTTGATTTTTGTATTAGTAGGCATACTTTGCTTCACCTCATGTTGCTTCTCATTCGACACAGGATCCAATAAGCTAGGGCCTTAATAACATCATTTGGGCCGCTTTGTACATGAATAAGAATAGATTAGATATTTTTTTTGTTTCATTTCATGAGGTCAAAAAAGCATCTCTTAGCAATCAAAATGGCAGAGGAATAAGAAGATGTTAAGCTTTGTAACTTCCAGCTAAAAGTTATAGATTTTATCATTTGAAAGGTTTATGTTTTTTTTTTCCAATTTATTTATTCTTATTCCTATTTTAAAATGAATATATTGTAAAAGAGAGAAATATGATGTTCTTTAAAAACGTGTTTCTATAAAGTTATGAATTGTATAAAATTGGTGTCCCCTACCAGAGTGTGTGTAGTCTACGATCTAACATGTATATTCATTATCTATATAAGCATATAATATAAAATATCAAATTAGGAACCAATCTTAGAAGATTTTTTCACTATTCATCCACCATATATTTTGATATTATTTGTCTCCGCTATACATATATTTTTAGAGAATTTCTCTTTAGAGAAGTGTCAACGTAGGAGGAGTGGGTACCACTACTAAAGGTCACACGTAAAAATAATAAATCTTTCTGATGCAACCATCTGTGGATGCAATTTCGTCACGTGCGCTAATAATTTTCCAAAGATAAACTTAAATAAAATGATGTCAGAAAAAAGTTATTATTAAATCTATGAAACAAAGAGCAGTGTAAAGCCATTATCATAATAATGCCTTAGAATTCGTAAGGTATAAGATTGTGTGGAAACAATTTAAACGAGCCTATTCTCTTACCAAATTTGGGACCAACATTTTTCATCGTATTGGTTGGTAGTTAGCATTCATATATTTGTTAAATCTGATCAAGGATAAATCTGGTTTTGGAGATTGCTAATACCGGTTTCTATTTTGGGTTATATTAAATATGTCGATGATGTTGGTTAGTCGATCCTAAACCGACACAATTTAGATAAATTAATACTATTAATAAAATACTCCATCCGTTTAAAATTAAATAACTTTTTAAAATTAAATTTTTATTTTAAATTAAGTGTCATTTTTGGTTTTCAAGACAACTATTTGAATTAAGTTATAATTTTATTTCTCGTGAATTAATGTATTGACTAATAAAAAAATTGATAGATTATGTTAGTGAAAAATAAAATATAAAATTTAATGATGTGTAAAAACTTGTAAAACGATACTTGTTTGTAAATAGAGGGAGTACTAATTTAGCATTTGGTTCAATGGTTAATCATTTGATTTAATAATCAATGACACAGTTTAGCATTTAGTTACTATAATTAATTAGCAAAATAATCGGTTAAACAATAAAACTGTTTCTTGCAATCTTTGAATCAAATCAAATGAAAAAATGGAAATTTTATCAACAAAATGAAATGGAGAAATGTCTTTAGACAAATCTCTGTAATCAAAAAGCATATTTGGCCAAATGTATCAAACCCCCCCCCCCCCCCCCAATCACATGCAGATGCAAGAAAATGGACACGTCTGCTAGGAAAAAGGCGTTAAGGCGTTATGATGGTCATAAATTTCCAGTGGGCACTTTTATGCATACCCTCAAATCCAAAAGCACGACAGATAATATTAGTTTTATCATAAGTGTCACTTAAATCGGTGATTTTTTTTTTAGATTTGTGTAACATTTTTACGAGTTGAACTAATGATATTTGGTCAATAAAATCATTTTTAGATTAAAAAAAATTTTTAGATCCAAAATCATGATATATATGTATAACTTTGAAATTCAGACCTAAATTTTGATATTAAAATTATCCCCAACAATTATATACTATAAATAATATTTTAAATACTTGAACAATATATATATAATAAATAGTTATACGTGATGATTAGATAGATGGTGGGTCAACTTCAAAAGAAATAATCTTTATTTTTATGTTTATATGATTAGAATCTTTAAGAAGTGTGGTAGTATCGATAGAATTGGATCAAATAGTTTTCACAACGTGCTATAAATTATAACGAAATCAAATAAATACGAAAATAATGAAAACAAATGCCCAGTGGGCCGCCGTAATTGGACCCTCAGTAGACGACAATACATTCGTTATCAGACTGAAGCTGAAACACTTAAAATCCCTTTTTTTTTTTTAATTTTGAAAGAAATGACATGCCGATATTTTTTCGGGTTAAAAGGTTTATTTATTTATTTTTAATTAAAAGATTATAGATCTGAGCTCATATCTTCTAAACCTAAAAACCTGAACATGTAAATATGATTTATCTGTCTATGTGACTATGTCAATAAAATCTATAACTTTCAAATTGATATAAGAATTGATCATGAATGCTACATAATTAATTTAATTTTTAGTGTTAACAGCTTCATAAGTCCTTTAAAAAAAAAAAAAAAGACTTCATAAGCTAGAAAAAATTCTTTCTACAAAATTAATTTGTTTTTTTTGCTATAGTTCCGAAACTTATGTTTTAATTATTAGTTGCAATAATTTTTCAGATAAGAAACCTTTTCCCCCCTCCATTTGGACTTATAACATCAAAAGATATTCAAATTAAAAGAATGTTTCCTATTTTAAACTTGAAGCTAAAGATTGATATTTTTGGATGGGAAAAGTGAAGCTGAGGCATCTCCTAAACGCGTGGACGACCTACTTCTTCATTTTTATTGCAATATGAATAATGTGCTTTTCTATCTGTAATTTCAATAGATACCCTTAAGTTCTCCAATGGACTCAAAATGAATTAACCTAAAAATCATTTTGAGTTACATTAGCCTAGTTTATACCCTACATAATATAACCTGCTAATAGTTTTATTATGTATTTTCTATATTCATTAAATTCATAAATAATCATAATGTATCCACTGTAGTGAAATCTCTCATAATTTAAAGAATATAATATAGTGGTTAATTGTGTGCACCATCACATTAATTTTTCTTTTTAGAACTTTAATAGTTTTACCTTGTTTAAAATCAGAAAACAAAACGTTAATTACTATAATATATAAATTTAAAAGCAAGGAAAATGATTTTATAAAGTAACTACATTTGAATATGTTAAACTTCATTTGACATGTTATCAAAATTTGAAGGAAAAGTTCAGTTTTAGTGTTGGTTTTTAAAACTTTTCAACCATAATTAATCACATACAACTATATTTCCGAGCATAATTATGTTGAGAACTTGAGACTGAACTTTCAATTAATTAGACATCAAAATCAAAGTATTATTCTCTGTTATTAAAAATTACTTGGAAAGCAAAATGTGTATCTTATGGATCCACTATTGTGAACCATTCAAGTCAGTTTATGAAGTAGTGTTTGTAAGCCCAAATCGAATGATATTGTAGAATTCCTATTGTGATAATAATTAAGTTGATATATATATATATATATATATATCATAAGCTTTTGATAAGTCATGTCTCTAGTTTTGATACAAGTTTAACTTATATATATATATATAGTTGTATGTCATTAATTAATCAATAACACAACATTTTAAAATCAAGTCTAAACTTATCATATATCCTCTCATATTTTTGAAATAGACAAAAAGGTAGAAATATAATTGAAAACAAGATACATAAACGTTTACGAGTTCATTTCCAGCTAATCTCCACAAAGATTTTGTTTGCAATTCATTACTCAATCTATTTCATTTTATTTGTAGTTTAAAATTTTGGCACATAGATTAAAAATCATTAATTTCTTGTTTTTACAATTTAAGACATTATTTTTATCTAATTAAAAACTATTTCATCAATAAGAAAACTAACAGCAGAATACAAATAGTCAAAAAAAATAAAAAATAATTAATTTTGTATTGGAAATTGAAAACAACAAATAAAATGAATCATTTTTTTCATTAAACTACAAATAAAATAAAACAAAGGGAGTATATATTATGTTAGTTGATAAATTTGATGAAAATAATATTATAAGATACATTATTTTATATAGAGTTGAAATAATCTAACTACCTAAATTAAGATAAACATAAATGTAAATACTATATTTAGAGATAAATATAAATTTAGTAGTTGTTCTTCCGATAATTTGTATTTTCCAAAGTCCATATTATATAACTTTAGTTTATATATAAGTCACAGTCACTATTTTACAACTAAAATTTTTAATTTTGAAAGAAATATGCAACAAAATTAAATTTCTCAAATAATCACCCCCAAATCGAATTTGAAAAAGTTGAAACGGCAAAAAAAGGTGGCATAGTAATAATTTAATAAACTGTTCCCTTCACGTAGACATGTAAACTAGTGGTCGAGCTTATGAGTGAGCTCAAGTATTTGTAGTTCTTTCTTTCTTCCAATATATCTATGCCTTTTCAAATTTTTACTCCAAAAATTGTATAGATTCGAACAGTAACATGTAATGAAACTATAATGACATATAGTATTTCATAAAATCGTTAAAATATGATGAATTTTCTTGCATATAGATAAGCATGATAATCTTGTAACTATCTAAAAATGCACTAACATCGTAAGATCCGTAATAAGAATTTACATCTCTAAGCGGGATATTCACTAGCTACTAGGTTGTCGTAACAATACAGTATTTGACATATTGGTCAAATCTTGCTATAGATTAAAGGAATCAAATCTTGAAAGGAAACAAAGAAGATTGTAAAGCAGAGAGGACAAAGAAGCATAGTATTATTACACGTGGTCCATGTGAATTGTTAAACTAAAACTGATGAACTGTCCCACCTGCCGTCCAATATAATTAAATTAAACTTTCATTTATTTTAATTTAATTCAATTCAATGTCATTATCATCACTTTTATCATCTTATGTCTGATCTCGAGTACTATAATTTACGCATATCGACGTGTTTCTGCCTTTTACGTGATGCTGAATGCTACTCCTTAGTTTCAAATTAATTATCGTTTAAGATTAATTCACATATATTAAAATAATTTTTTTTTATTTTACTTATAATTAATATTTATTTAATTTTATTTCATTCACTAAGATATTAAAATATAAGAGACAAAGTTAAAAATCTTATCAAACTACAACTAATATAAAACGAATTTTAAGATCCAAAATGATAAATAATATAAAACGGAGAGAGTAATCAACAAATTTCTCTCAAAGCATTGATTAACTCATAAATTTTTTTAATTAATTACTCACGAGAAAATTTTACTATTTAGATATCACCTGATTTTGATGTAACCTAAACTTTAAGATAAATATACGATTGACAGCTAATTGAAGATAAACACTGACACATAACAAATTAAAAAGAATGGAATATGCTTTTGGCTTGACTAGTGGGATGCCTACTTGTGCACTCAATCCCCATTTTAAGATAGTAGAATTACTTTCAAGTTTCATCATACAACATAATTAATTTTTAAAATTTGAAACTTAAAAAGAGAAAATAAAATACAATTGATATAGTGAAAATAATTAAATTATGTAGCAAATTGTTAATTCTATATGATCTTATATTTGTGTCTCTTTAATTAAAAAATCATTTAATAAGTAAGCTATGATAACCAAAAAAATCTAGTTTACAAACTCGATCAAGTAGCTCCTATATATATGTCTTCTTATTTTTATCAAACAAAAATGATACTTTAAAAAATCAATTTTAAGTTTTGTATCGGCCTCTACTCTTGCCCCTCTCTTTCAACATGATGGGTTAGTTCTTCATTCAGTGAACCTGAATCTCCTCCTAAATATCTTCAACTAGTTTAATAAAATTAACCGTAAATAGGTTTAGCTTTTAAGTAAGAATTTGTCTTCTTTAAGAATATATATATATATCAAAAACATCTTTGATCTTAATTTTTTTATTTATGTAACTTTTGATTTTAGTTAAGGTTTAGGACTTGGGAGTAACGGATCATCGTGTATTATTGTCATAAATATATGTATGGAGGAAAAGATGCCAAATGATCTATGTTATTCACTCACCTAATCCTTGAATTATTGTCCTCACTTTAAAAATAGCATTTAATATTCAAAACAAAACATACAATAGATTAAAAAGTAGAAGTTAGTTAGCATGTGTTAATCGTGAAATGTGAATGTAACAAAAAATAGTATAAATGGTTTCTTCCTTTCGCAAAGCATGTGCTAATAATAGCGTTAGTCAAATTAATTAGTTAGTTTAAAAAAAAATTAATCGTCAACAAATTTATTAGCTAAGCAGACAAGAATCATTTTTAAAGATTGAGATTCTTGCTTGCATTTCACCCTCCTGTAGTTTTGCATACAATACAACTTAATTTTTTTTTTAATTAGTAGTTAGCCACAGGCCAGTGGCCACGTTATATAGATATGCAAATCTGAAAATTAATTAAAGTAATTGATAGTTAATATTCTAAATTTTAAATGATGATGTGGAACTCGTAAATGGTCTCCACTTATCCAAAAAAAAGAAAAAAAAACTCGTAAATTCCATGCAATATTTTTCCATATTTAAATGAAATTTTGATATTTCAAAAATATATTAGAAAAAGGAATACGCTTTCTATTTCACAAAATATCTTTTATACCTAAAACTACCTATTAAAGGTAATATTGTAAGTATTTTCAAAAATAAGTGTATGATTTAAATATAAATTATAATAAAAATATCTATTTATCTCTAATCAAATCTGAAAAATGTAAAATAGAATAAAAATTTTAAACATGAACAATTAATAAAATAATTAACTAACAATAATTGTAAAGTGCTTTTCGACTGAGCTCACAGTTCACTCTTGTAGTTGGATATAAAAAGTAAACAAACATTTTAA
This sequence comes from Cardamine occulta, assembly GCA_028015245.1. Classification (NCBI taxonomy): domain Eukaryota; kingdom Viridiplantae; phylum Streptophyta; class Magnoliopsida; order Brassicales; family Brassicaceae; genus Cardamine; species Cardamine occulta. Next base: position 12,896,862 of record CM051363.1, on the reverse strand, counting down.
AATCTCAGCCAATTAATAAAAGAGCGTGCCATACACGCGCGAACAACGACCGTAAGATCTCAGTCACTCTGGTCCTAAGCCTTACCGCGTCGATCCAACAGTCGATGGGGTTAAATCGGGGGACGCGAGTTCATCGAAGCTTCTTTTTCTTACTCAGCAATCCACGTGGACTAATAAAAAAAAACCACGTAATATCCCTAACAACGTAATTACTTATTCACCCTCAAGATTAGTTACAGATATAAAACAATCACAGACGCACTTCAGTTTCTCCACTACGAAGACTTTCTCCTCCTCTCTCAAAAAACTTGTTCTTAACCGGTGACCGGTTTATATAAAACGACGATGAATCTCTGGACCACCGACGATAACGTCTCTATGATGGAAGCTTTCATGAGCTCCTCCGATACTTCATCCTTATGGCCACCGGCGACGACAACGACGTCAACGGCGAATTTTTCAGCTCCGGCGCCGACGATGGAGATCTCAGCTCCGGCGGGATTTAATCAGGAGACTCTTCAACAGCGTTTACAAGCTTTGATTGAAGGAACACACGAAGGCTGGACCTATGCTATATTCTGGCAGCCGTCGTATGATTTTTCCGGCGCCTCCGTTCTTGGTTGGGGAGATGGTTATTACAAAGGTGAAGAAGATAAGGCAAAGCCGAGACAGAGATCGAGTTCGCCGCCGTTTTCGACTCCGGCGGATCAAGAGTATCGGAAAAAGGTGTTGCGTGAGCTTAATTCGTTGATCTCCGGTGGTGCTGCTCCGTCGGATGATGCCGTTGACGAAGAGGTTACGGATACGGAGTGGTTTTTCTTGGTTTCTATGACGCAGAGCTTTGCTTGCGGTGCTGGATTAGCGGGTAAAGCGTTTTCGACGGCTAACGCGGTTTGGGTTTCCGGGTCGGATCAGTTATCCGGGTCGGGTTGTGAGAGGGCTAAGCAAGGAGGAGTTTTTGGGATGCAGACTATTGCTTGTATTCCTTGTGCGAATGGAGTTGTGGAACTCGGGTCAACGGAGCAGATCCGACAGAATTCGGATCTTATGAATAAAGTCCGAATACTTTTCAATTTCAACGGTGATGCTGGTGATTTATCAGGTCGTCATTGGAATCTTGACCCGGATCAAGGCGAGAACGACCCGTCTATGTGGATGAATGACCCGATTGGAACACTCGGGTCGAATGATCCGGTTAACGGGGCTCCAAGCTCTAGCTCTCAGCTTTTTTCAAAATCGATTCAGTTCGAAAATGGTAGCTCAAGCACAATAACCGAAAACCTGAATCTAGATCCGACTCCAAGTCCGGTTCATTCTCAAACCCAAAATCCGAAATTCAATAACCAATTCTCCCGAGAACTTAATTTCTCGACGTCGAGTTCTACCTTGGTTGTGAAACCAAAACCCGGCGAGATATTAAACTTCGGCGAAGATGCTAAACGGAGCTCCATAAACCCGGATCCAAGTTCTTATTCGGGTCAAACGAAATTCGAGAATAAAAGAAAGAAGTGTATAGGATTAACCGAAGATAAAGTCCTATCTTTCGGCGGCGGAGATAAAACCATTGCCGGAGAATCAGATCACTCAGATCTAGAAGCTTCCGTCGTAAAAGAAATACCGGAGAAACGTCCAAAGAAACGAGGAAGAAAACCGGCGAACGGTAGAGAAGAACCACTAAACCACGTCGAAGCAGAAAGACAAAGACGCGAAAAACTAAACCAACGATTCTACGCGTTACGAGCGGTTGTACCAAACGTTTCGAAAATGGACAAAGCTTCTCTTCTCGGAGACGCCATAGCTTACATCAACGAGCTTAAATCGAAGGTAAACAAAACAGAATCTGAGAAAATCCAAATCAAAAACCAACTCGAGGAAGTTAAAATCGAGCTCGCTGGAAGAAAAGCACACGCAAGTGGAGGAGATCTATCATCGTCTTCTTCGGTTACAGCGATTAAACCGGTTGGTATGGAGATCGAAGTGAAGATAATTGGTTGGGATGCGATGATTAGAGTAGAATCGAGTAAGAGGAATCATCCGGCGGCGAAATTGATGTCGGCGTTGATGGATTTGGAGCTTGAAGTGAATCACGCGAGCATGTCGGTGGTTAACGATTTGATGATTCAACAAGCGACGGTGAAGATGGGATTTAGAATCTATACGCAAGAACAGCTCCGAGCTAGTTTGATTTCAAGGATCGGTTAATTAAATAAACGGGGGTTTAAGTATTGATTTTTAAAATTATGGGGTCAATTCATAATTAATCCGTTTTATTGGGTTTGGTAATTTTGTAGATGTAGTCCAATTATAGAGCGACAAGTTTCTTTTGCTCTGTCTCTCGAGTCTGTATCGTTGTTATTGTATCCTCCAAATGTGTAACGTGTATATATAGTAATATATATTAGTTTACTACAAATTGATTTCTACATAAATTTTAGGTGAAATTAATGGATATCGAAAATATTGTTAGAAATGGTCCACATTTTACATAAATACCAACCTACTTTCACAAATTTTTGTATTTTTTTCCTACTTATATACGTTTGCTAACAGTTTCGTAAGTACAATTTCACATATTTACTAGAATATCATCATCATGTCCTTAGATATTGTGGGAACAGTTTATACATTTGTGGTATGAAATGACAATGTTTGTTATGTACTTATGTTTAATGTCTCATCTTTTAAAATACATACAGTAATCTTTTAAAATACAGTTATCTTATTGCAATGTGATAATGTTTTAGTTTTGGTGATATTCTTTACTTGTCTTTTTGTATGTTTCCTCTCGGCTAAATCAATAAGACACAACAAACACAAAAACCTTTGTATACAACATGGATCTTCAAATACACAACAAGAAAGAGCAAATCACTTCCTTTTTACTTCATCATAATCATTTCCAATATCTGCAAAAAACAGAAATATTGAGAAGATTAATCTAAAACCATTGCTTTCTCTGTGTAAGATCCTCTAGCAACCTGACGAATCCTCAAGAATCTGCAGGATTGAATCAAGTTTTCTTCTTTCTAGCTTCAGCTTTCCAATCTCTTTGATGCCGTCTTATCTTCCGGATAAACGATTCACAAGAACCATCTTGAGCTTTGTTTATAATCAAATGAGCTCTTCTAGCTTCTTTTTTCCAATCTCTATTGCAATAAACACGCCTCACAAAGTTCTCAACATAACCATTAGGTCCTCCTCCATTATACTCTAGCTCCACATCTTCTTCTTCTTCTTGTCCCATGGTCTCAAATGAGAGATTTTCATCAAAACCCCCTTCTTCCCGCATCCGCTTTCTTGCTCTATACCTTCGTTGTCTTTCTCGATTCTTCATTCGACGAATCATGATTTCATCTTTATCTGTCAACCCTTCTTTCTCATCAATGCTCAAACCATCTTGCAACCAAACATTGCTCATCATCTCTCCTTCAATTCCCATTACTCAAAACACTGACAAAAACCAAAATGATACATATAAGGAATCTTGAAGTCATTAAGCTATAAAAGTTGACACATTTAAGTAAGAATCTAAAACTCTATAAAACCCTAGAAGATTGATTTCAAAATCTAAAAGGCACAAACACACATACAAATGTAAGCTTTTTACTAGAGGATGACCAAATTAAAGCTTCCTTAATAGCAATCAACTTCAAAATTAAAGGCTTTCCTGATTTTTTTTTCTTAATTCCAAACCAGAATCGCTTCCAAAGAATCAACATTAGCTAATCGATACAACAGAACAAGAAAGATTGTGTTTTTTTTCTCCTTTTCGAGTTGAGAAAACAGAGAAATTGGATACTCAAAGAACCTCAAGCTAACGATTAATTCGAAGAGTCGGCGGATGTTTAAGAGACTAAATACCAAACTCGGGGATTGATCTAAAACAAGAGAAATCCTGAAAGCGAAACCAAAATCAATAAAGGTCATACCTTTATTTGGTGAAGAAAGAAACTAAACTTTCGATTCGGTTTCTCTGCTTGCTCGACTGCTTCAAGCTTATGAACGAGCAGAGAGAGATTGTGCTGTCCAAATTTTGATGAAAATGAGTTTGACCTTGTCTTTCTAAGATATTATTATAGTTATCAAATCTCCGCTTAACTATCAAATTGGGGTGGTGGCGCAGTTGGCTAGCGCGTAGGTCTCATAGCTAATGTTGAGTGATCCTGAGGTCGCGAGTTCGAGCCTCTCTCACCCCAATAATTTTACTTTTAAATATCACTTTGTATTTACTAAACTCCAATAACATTCTCTCACCCCAGTGAGCGTTAAAGTGTTTTTATGAGAGGGATAGGCCTTGGTGTAATGATCATGTGAATAAGATCGGGAAGAACATAAAGATGAGTCCTTTACACCAACCAAATTTCTCAAATGGTATTTGCTTCTTCAATTCCTCAGCCTCAGCCTCAACCGCAACCACAAGTTTAGAGTATAAGCAAGACAAGTTTAGAAGTATTCTTCAACAGCTTACGGGTGAAAGTTTATCTCAGCCTCATAATATTCGGTTGCAAAAGATTAGACTAGCGGCTCTAATATAGATAAGCAAGTTTAGAAGTATTCTTCAACAGCTTATGGGTTTTCCCAATGCACGAAAGTTTATCTCAGCCTCAAAATATTTGGTTGCAAAAGATTAGACTAGTGGCTCTAATATGGATAAACAAGTACTATGTTATATCACAACCACAACCAATGTTCAAATAAGCGCTAGATACTAAGCAGAGGGTCACTACCCGCTTAGGTCTTAAGTCTAAAACATTTTAGCCGTGATGCAAACAATTTTAGGTGGTTTAAGCGGTTTTAGAACAAAATTATATATAGACAAAATATAATATAACATAAAGAAATAATATAATATAATAAGTTAAAAAATTTCAAAATGATGCATTAAAAAAATATTTTAAAAACAATGGATAGATTTATTAAATTTGTCTAATGCGTCTAACCCACCAAGTGATCGCTTAATCTACTTAAAACTCTGCATAATCAGCCAAATCTAACTATCCGCCTAATATGACCAATTTTCATGAGTATCAACCGCATGCACATGTGCGAGGTCAAGGTCAACAGTACTCACAAGCGCAATCCATAGTCATCATTCGCCAAAGTTCAATGGTTCTGCACGAGAGACTTCCATTTTGCCTACTCCTAAGTTCAATAGTCCGCCACAACAAATTTTTAATAATATCCTTCTTTTTCCTCGACTCAACGGTCGCGAGGTTACCCTCTCCTACATCCCGATATCTCTAACGATCATGTGCATAAGATGGATTTTTCCTAGTTGGACCGTTTTCCTATCCAATAAATACAATGGTCCAAAACCGTACCGGACCGATCTTTGAAGAAGCAATCACTAGAGGGAACTGGTTTGCTTTCTCTCCAACAATTTTATTTGAACGTAAAAATATAAGTTTTCTGGTCAATAGTCGTCACAACTATGTAATCATCCAAAACCCGTTCATAACCATATCCCAAAAGAGTTTTGGTTTGACCCGGTTTAGTGATCGGTATTCTCTTGAATATTTTGGAAGTAGGTTTCCAAATAGCCAACTCATAGTTGCTTTGGAAGGTGAGACACATCATTCCACGACAAGAAAGAATACATACCGGTTCAGTTGGGCCGGTAATGTAAAGAGCAAGTCAAGCTTCAAGGACGTCGTATCGTTAAGGTCGAGAAGGTATAAACTATCTTCGTGCAATGAAATGAGCTGAGATTATTGATGAGTGGTCATTGGAAAATAGTTTAAAGCGGATATGTTTTGGTGAAAATAGGGGAATAGGTCTTATAAGTTGTAACTATGACCTATGGGAAGCTAATCTTTATTGAGTGTGTACTTACATAGTACATTTAGTATTTAGTAATTTTTTTAAAACTAAGGGGTTCAGTTCTGAAGGGGTTGATACGGTAATATCTATTTTTTAAAGCTCATTTTAATGAACATGTATAGACTTTCTTGCTCTATTGTATAGTTCTGAAGGGGTTGATATGGTCACACTGAACTTGATCTCGGAGAAGAACCAGTAAGTATATTATGATTTAATTGATACAAAATTAGCTTTTGCAGTTTTGGTTTGTAGTGTTCTTTGTTTTTACAAAAGCATATTTTTTAATGTTGTTATCACCCGGAATTTCAACATCTTCAACCGGTTTAGTTTTCTGAAATATCCAAAATTTCGTAAACCATGAGACATTTACGGATACAGAGTATCAAAACAGTTCCACGCACATCAACCCAACAACTAGCAGTAAACCAACAACCAAATGTTTTATGGAAAAGACAAAAACACACATCTAAATCTTGATTACGATCAAGATAAACCAGTAGATATCCAACAAAACCTCAAAAAGAGATCATAACTAAAATATAACATAATCTAATAGGATGTGAAGGATAATACACCAAACATCACCAAATCAATCTCAATGTGCTTCATCCACGATCTCACTCATGCATTGATAGAATTGGTTCTTGAAAAACACATCTTGAAAATAGTCATAAGCATAGTTCCTTCAGCGTCGATAGAATTAGGCCAGAACACGAATCTGCATTTATGGGCACAATATTCTGAGAAAATTTAAGGAATCTTTTGGTATGATAAAAAAATTTCGATTGAAAAATGTAAGATCACACTAAGAAAAAGGAAAACAAAGTAAGTGAAACGGAAAAAAAGTTAAATAATGTCGAAATTAAATCGAAATACATGTTCCACTCAACCAAAAGAGAAATAATTATTTTTGAGAACGAAAGATGTAAAACCATTTAAATCAACCCGACAGGCAACAATGATAATCGACAAATTGCCCCCAAAAAGGCTCAAATGTTCGGTTGATAAAATTATATAATATGCAAAAATTCCTTAAAATATAATTTAAGGTGTTAGATGGAAAAATATTTGTTGAATTAAAAATAATGATATCATATGAAACCTCTTTTCTATTTATTTCTTTAGTATGAAAGCTTTTTTCATCCAAAAAAACACAATAAATTTAAAACTTCTCCAGGATAATAGTGAAAAAATCATACAATACGGAAAAAAGGAGAACAGATAAACATATTTTTTTTTTGATAAGAAGTAAATAAATATATAGATTTGTTTCATTTTTAACACTATACTGTAATAGTGTAATATATTTCTTTTTTTTTTTTGATAAACCACTGTAGTATATTTCCATTTTTCATGAAAATATCTTCTACTGTAAAATATATAAAAATAGAAAATAGGAAGATACACATATATAGTGACATGTAAATATATATTTTCTACTTCTTATGAAAAAATGAGAGAGTTTTGAAAGGAAAACATCCTTTATATTAAAGTTGAATGCATCTAATTATTGAAATAAATCAAGAACTAAATTGGTAAATATCAGAAATTTAAAATAAATTAGGATATTCATGATAGAGAAATATTGTATATAAACATATGTGTGTGTAAAATTCTCGTGAAGTTTTCTAGCTTGATTAGTAACACTCCATTGCACTTAAAAAGATGAATCAACGACCACAAAATGATTACTTGAGAGTGAATAAGCCAGGCAAGACCATTAGAAAGAGCCAATCCCACCAACTAAATGCTAACTCTAACCCTGTACCTCAACCACAACCGCAAGTGCAAGTGTACATCACAAACAAGAACGACTTCAAAAGCCTTGTTCAGCAATTAACGAGTTATGAATCATGTGAATGTTTACCTAAAAACCTTCCAAAGTGTCAGAAGATGATATCGGAGCTGATAAACCCGGGTTCATCATTTCCTCCCAGTCTCATGGCGGTTCAAGAGGATCCTAATGTCTCATTGTATATGAGTTATCTTCAAAGCGTACTCGAAGACTCATCAGGATCTAATGGAGACCAATACCAACAACCATTTGATCCATATCATTCTCATATGCTTGCACAAGCTCATTCACAACCTCAAGCTCCTAAACAATCAATGCCACACTCTAATGGTTTTGAACCAGTCATGATACCAACTACTTTTCCCTCGTATTCTTTCAATGGCTCGCCCCAACAAATGAAAGATGCTTACTCATTGCAATCAATAAGAGTTGACTATTTTCTACCGCTGACTCCAAACTTCACAATTTCGTCTATGAATCAACCTGGAGTTCTTGGCCCAGATCTAGACTGTGTTGGTTCCGAGATTTTTGATGTCCCCTTTGAAATAGAATGATAATTTATTTTTCAAGTGAAAATAAATTTAAATTATAGTATTTTCATTGTATCATGCTCCTATGAACACCATCTTTGCTTCGAATTTGTTTTTTCAGACATGTTTTATCAGAAGGATTTAAAATTCCGAAGTTTTTCTCCTTCATAACTGTCTCTTGATATTTTGATATGTAAAGAAACAAATATCATCAAATATATTTTTCATAAACATATCGATTTAGGAACTCGAAGAATACATTGATTGATAAGAATGGTATAATAAGGGTCTGTTTGTTACATCTTTCAGATGTTTCATCTAGATGAAGATGATAATTTATGTTTGTTTAGTGCTTAAAATGAAGCATCTGGATGGATTATCTAAATGAGTTTTTAAAACTAGGCAAAATTTCAAGGTCCATCTAGATTATCCAAATTGGATCATTTAGATGGAGATGATTTAGCCCAAAATAACAAATGACAAATATATTTCTAACTTAAATTATTTGTTTTGTTGAGTTAATCTCATATAAATATTGATATATTATTCTTAAAACTTTATAAAAGTATTAGACATTATATTGTTGATACTATTTTTCCGCAAAAAAATTAATTTCACAGTTTTGACGAAAAATGCAATTATGTGATTTTGCATTTTAACGGAAAACGTCATTTCACGAATTTTTGCAAAACTTCATTTTCACGATTTTGGCGGAAAAATGTCATTATATCATTCTAAGATTTTGTGGTTTTGGCGAGAAAACATCATTTTACGTTTTTACCAAAATTGTGATTTCATGTTTTGCGAGAAAATGTAATTCCGAGATTTTGCGGTTGTGGCGGAAAAATATAATTCTGAGATTTTACGGTTTTGAAAAAAAAATGTAATTTTGCGTTTTACTAAAATTGTGATTTCACGATTTTGATGGAACATGTAATTCCGATATTTTACAGTTTTGGTGGAGAAATGTAATTTTAACGTTCTTACCAAAATTGTGATTTTACGGTTTTGGAGAAAAAATTTAATTCCGAGTTTTTGCGATTTGTTGGAAAAACGCTATTTTGCGATTTTTTTAACCAAAACTGTGATTTCACGATTTTGGAGAGAAAGTGTTATTTCGACATTTTAGGGTTTGGCGGAAAAATATCTCAAATTGACCCTCATATGGAAGGCGGAGTATACTAGTAGCCAAACCTTTACTTAGGCCTAAAATTAGAAAAAGATCAGGCCATGGTTCAGAACGAGTATCTAGACAAATCCTTGGATCTCGGATGAGCCGGCTTGTCCCCCCCTAAGGACCTAGGCAGAGAGAGAGAGAGAGAGAGATCCATTTTTTTTACGTGAACACACATCAATTTTGGATCCAATATATGGAAAATGGATCCTCTATGGGATTTTTTCCCCAGAAGGAATAGCTCTGATTTTAAGTATCAAACCAAGTCAGGATGCTTCGGCTGATGGATATAGTTGGATCTTGACTAAGTCAGGTAATTATTCAGCAAAATCAGAATATTGGGCCATGAGAGCTCTCTTTTTACCTGTGTGTGATCTCAAAATTTGAGAAAAATGGTTTACCGAGATTTACTACATTATCAACCCAAAATGATAAGAACTAAACATGCAAATTAACCATTGGATTCTACCAAATCGTGTGAAGATGAAGAGTGATACACGAATTTGATGAACTACTTCTAAATAAAAGAGATTCATGTATGTATAATCTGAGACAATTTTTTAGAATCCAAAGTTTTTAAAAAAATTGAATTATCGACAAAAATTAGATGATTAGTTGTAAATTGAAGAGAAGATTATTCGAATGAAATAACAAATTGAAGAAAAGAATTTTGATTCCAGAAATAGATCGGACCAAAGTTTTTATTTCGACAAAAAGGAAAGATAAAGTTGGTTGGTTTTTTATTACTTTTAGACAAAAATGTTTAAAGAAATAAATTATCTTCGGCTTAAGACGTTCCTTTTAAGTGATAATATCTGAGACACAATCCGCATGTGTGGCAGGTAGGTTGATTACATACAATATCATTCTAGGCTAGGAGAATTTTTATGCCCTCAGGACTAACCCGCAGAACAGGGGTAAGTTCATGGCACACAAAACTGATATGCGTAAGGCCTACAACCGAGTTGAGTGGTCTTTTCTAAGAGCAATAATGAAAAAATAGGTTTTGATCTCCGGTGGGTGGACTGATCATGCAATGCAACACTTTAGTATCATACTGTGTGCTTATAAATGGTACCCTCAAAGGGTGGATTAAACCTTCTAGAGGGATCCGGGTAGGGGATCCAGTTTCTCCATATCTATTCATCCTATGTATGGAAGCCCTTATCGCTCAACTCAAGAAAGCTGAATTTGATGAGAAAATCCATGGACTCCGCATTTCGTGTGCAAGCCCCCTGAGTTTCACATCTATTGTTTGCAAATGAAACCTTATTCTTCTGCAAAGCGGATGTCCAATAGAGTAAGCAGATCATTGATATAAACCGCTCATAGAGTGAGGTGTCAAGAAAAGAGATGAACCTATCCAAATCTTTGATTATGTTTGGGGCGGAAATTCTAACCCCGGTGAGACAAGAATATCGTGTTTGTTCAAGACCATCTCAAAACTCGAGTAATTCATGGACCTCTAAGTTTTTTTCCAAAGGGGAAAATAAGTATTGATCAAATCACAAGCACAAGCTCTTCCGACATATGTTATGTTATATTACCTATTACCAAAGACTATCTATTTTAAAGTTAAGATGCGCAATTTCAAACTTCTAATGGAGCAAGAAATCAGATAGTAGAGGGATCGATTGGGTGGCATGGAACCAACTTTGTACGATCGTAGCGGATGGAGTCTTAGGATTCCGTAAATTTGAAGATTTCAATATCGCTCTGTTAGCCAAACAGTTGTAGAGACTACTTCGACTCCCCGACTCTTTACTCTCACAAGTACAGAAAAAGGAGATAGTATAGATAGTGTAGCCCATTAGAGATCAATGTCTCAAATTGACCCTTATGTGGAAGGCGGAGTATGCTAGTAGGCAAATCTTTACTTAGGCCTAAAATTAGAAAAACGATCGAGCCAGGGTTCAGAACGTGTGTCTGGAAAGATCCTTGGATCCCGAATGAGCCGGCTTGTCCCCCTAAGGACCTAGGTGGAGAGAGAGAAATCTATTATTTTACGTGAACACATAGATCAATTTTAGATATAAGAAACGGAAAATGGATCCTCTCCAGGATATTCCCCCATAAGAAATAACCCTGATTTTAGGTATCAAACCAAGTTAGGATGCTTCAAGCGATGGATATAGTTAGACCTTGACTAAGTCATGTAATTATTCTGAAAAATCAGAATATTGGGCCACGATAGCTCTCTATTTCCCTGCGTGCGACCTCGAAATTTGAGACAATGGCTTACCGAGATTTACTACATTATCAACCCAAAATGATAAGGGCCAAACATGCAAATTAACCGTTGGATATTACCAAATTGTGTGAAGATGAAGAGTGATACACGAATTTGATGAACTACTTCAAAATGAAAGAGATTCATGTACGTATAATCTAAGATGATTTTTTAGAATCCAAAGTTAAAAAAAAAACAAATTGAATTATCGACAAAAATTTGCTGATTAGTTGTGAATTAAAGAGAAGATTATTCGAATAAAATAACAAACTGAAGAAACGAATTTTGATTCCAGAAATAGATTGGACCAAAGTTTTTATTTTGACAAAAATAAAAGATAAAGGTGGTCAGTTCTTTTATACTTTCAGACAAAAACGTTTTTAAAAATAAATTATCTTCGGCTTAAGAAATTTCTTTAAGTGATAATGTCTGAGACACAATCCTCATTTGTGGCAGGTAGGTTAATTACATACAATATCTTTATAGTCTAGGAGAACTTTCATGCCCTCAGATCTAACCTGCAGAACATGAATATATTCATGGCACAAAAAACTGACATGAGTAAGGCCTACAACCGAGTTGAGTGGTCTTTTCTAAGGTGGTAATGAAAAAATGGCTTTTGATCTCCAGTGGGTGGACTGGATCATGCAGTGTAACACTTCAGTATCATACCGTGTGGTTATAAATGGTATCCTCAACGGGTGGATTAGACCTTCTAGAGGGATCCGGCAAGGGGATACAATTTCTCCATATCTATTCTTCCTATGTACGGAAGCCCTTGTCGCTCTACTCAAGAAAGCATAATCTAACGAGAAAATCCATGGAATCCGCATTTCATGTGCTAGCTCCAGAGTTTCACATTTATTGTTTTCATATGAAACCATATTCTTGTCCAAAGCGGTAGTCCAACAGCATAACCAGATCATTGATATAAATCGCTCATAGGGCAAGGTGTCAAAACAAGAGATGAACCTATCCAAATGTTCGATTATGTTTGGGGAGGACATTCCAACCCCGGTGAGACAAGAAATCAAGAGGCTAGTCGGCATAAACAAATAAGGAGAGATGGGGACATATTTGGGTCTACCTGAGAAGATACATGGATCCAAAGCCCAAGTTTCCGCATTTGTTCGAGACCATCTCCAAACTCGAGTAATTCATGGACCTCTAAGTTTTTTTCCAAAGGGGAAAAGAAGTATTGATCAAATCACAAGCATAAGCTCTTCCGACATATGTCATGTTGTGTTACCAATTATCAAAGACTATCTATTTAAAATCTAGCAGCGCAATTTCAAACTTCTGGTGGAGCCAGAAATCAGATAGTAAAGGGATCCATTGGGTGGTATGGGACCAACTTTGTACGACGCTAGCGGATGGAGTCTTAAGATTCCATACAGTTGAAGATTTCAATATCGCTATGTTAGCCAAACAGTTGTAGAGACTACTTCGACTCCCCGACTCTTTACTCTCACAAGTACTGAAAGGGAGATAGTATAGATATTGTAGCTCATAAGAGATCAATGTCTCAAATTCACCCTCATATGGAAGGCGGAGTATGTTAGTAGCCAAACCTTTACTTAGGCCTAAAATTAGAAAAACGATCGGGCCAAAGTTAAGAATGTGTATATGGAAAGATCCTTGGATCCCAAATGAGTCGGCTTGTCCCACTAAGGACATAGGCAGAGAGAGAGAGAGAGAGAGAGAGATCCATTGTTTTACGTGAACACATAGATCAATTTTGGATCCAAGAAATGGAAAATGGATCCTCTCTGGGATTTTTGCCCCCAGAAGAAATAGCTCTGATTTTATGTATCAAACCAAGTCAGGATGCTTTGACAAATGGATATAGTTGGACCTTGACTAAGTCAGGTAATTCTTCTGCAAAATCAGAATATTTGGACCCGAGAGCTCTCTCTTTCCCTGCGTGCGACCTCCCTCTTTAGGAGCCTTATGTTACAACACTAAAGGCGCAAGAATGAAATCCTAAAACCAATTGAAAACTTAAGCATTTCGTGTGAAAATGACTCTTAGGATGTTTGGCTACATGTCAAAGCCTCTTCTACCGACATATTAGTCGAGACAAGGATTGCCCACTATGTGGAGCGGAAGAAGAAACACCATCTTCTCTTTGAATTCCCCCCCCCCCCCCCCCCCCCCCCGGCGGGCAAGTCTGGGCTTTATCGAATATTCCCTGAGCTCCAAATGTCTTCCCTTTGCAATCACTGTTTTTGCAACCTTGATTACTTATATTGGCGAGGGAAGGACCATGGAGCGGAAGATGAGAGTCTTAGGATCTTTCTGTGGGTGATGTAGTTCATCTGAAAGGCGGCGAACCAGAAAATATTGAGAACATTAGTGATTGACCTCAAGATATTCTAGGACTTGCCATCCAAGAAGAAGAAATCTGGAGAAAGGCCAATACTAAAGAGAGTTTCCATTAAGAAACATAGAATGGCGATGATGAGGAACAACTACTTCTTGATACCCCCACACTGTTACATAGACAGATCATGGTACAATTCGGATGCTAGAAGTGGACTGGATGGATAGTTACAATGGGGGGTGAGGTACATCACATAGGACTGAAAGGATCGCGAAGATGCCTTTCCCCTCTCCATACAGAGTTAGAGGTGCTTGTTTGGGCTATGCATTGTTTGAGAGATGTCAAGCTTACGGATGTCATATTTTTCACTGATTATGCTGATCGTATCACAATGACCCAGAGGATTTTTTGTTCACATCCTTTAGGATTAGATATATATTTTGCATAGTAAAATTGTCTGTGCAAATCATCTTGCGAAATGTGCAAGAATACATGATTTCTGTTTTTCCCATGTAAATACATTGGTTCCCGCTTAACTCTCCTTCGATAAGAGTCATTAAACCGACAACTTAATATATGGGATTGACGACAAATTATTTTTTAATAAATTATCAACATATATCTCTTTACTATAAAACAAAAAAATAATATTTGGTCTATGTAATAAATATTACGGGGCATAATTTGTTTTGGGTCTATGTAACAATAAATCTGGCCCAACAAACAATTTAATATATTAACTCATGGACCAGTTAATTAAATAAATAAATAACTTAATTATTACACAAAATATACTTATTATTTAAATAATAAATATATATTATAAAATAGAGGATATTTTTAACTACATCAAATTTATACATTTCATATTTAAAAAATATTAAATATATTTCATGAACATTCCTCCACACCTACGTAATGTGATAAGTGATGTAATATTTTTTTATCATTCATAAACTGGATTAAAACAGGCCGGTATTGTTTCAAAAACCATTTCTAGGAAACTCGGTTTGAAAATAAATTTTCAAAAGGATGCAAAATAAAAGTTTTCCCTTAAAACAAATAGAATACTGAACTAAATATCAAACCGGAATATGTCCGGATTATGAATGATATACCGATTACAAAATATAATGTTTAGAAATTTAACCCTGTACGTACGTGCGAATCCGAATCTAGTAATACTTAAAACTTCTCTAGGATAATAGTGAAAAAAACATATAATAAGGAAAAAAAATATATATAAAAGGAGAATATGTAAAAAAGTGATATGAGTAGATTTTTAATATAAAAATGGATAAATATATACTTTTATTTCTTTATTAGCACTATACTGTAATATATTTCCTTTCTTCATGAAAATTTCTTTCATTCTTAAATATATAAAACTAGAAAATAAGAAGATAAACATGCATAGTGACATGTAAATACATATTATCTACTTCTTATGGAACAAAAATGAGAAACAGTTTTAAAAGGAAAACATCCTTTATATTAAACAGTTGGAAGCATCTTATTGTAGAAAAAATCAAGAACTAAAGTGGTAAAAACCAGAAATCTGAAATAAATCAGGCTGTACATGATAAAAAAAAATAGTGTATATAAACACATATGTTTGTGTTAAATTCTTATGTATCGCTTGAAGCTTTCTAGCTTGATTAGTGAAACTCTATTGCTCTTAAAAGATGAATCAGCAACTACAAAATGAGTACTTGAGAGTGAATAAGCCTCAGCCACCACAATCAAATCCGCAAGACCAAGTGTACATCACAAACAAGAGCAATTTCAAAGCCCTTGTTCAACAACTAACTAGTTCTAAACCATGTGAGCATTTACCTCAAAATCTTCCAAAACATCAGAAGATGATACCAGAGCCAATAAATTCGGGCTCAACGATTCCTCCCAGTCACATGGCGGTTCAAGAGGATCCTGATGTTTCATTGTATATGAGTTACCTTCAAAGCATATTCGAAGAATCATCAGGGTCTAATGGAGACCAATTCCAACAACCATTTGATGAGTATCATTCTCATATGCTTGCTCAACCTCATTTTCAACCTCAAGCTCCTAACCAATCAAATGGTGACCATTTCCAACAATCATTTGATGAGTATAATTCTCATATGCTTGCTCAAACTCATTCACAACCTCCAGTTCCTAACCAATCAAATGGTGACAATTTCCAACAACCATTTGATGGGTATCATTCTCATATGCTTGCTCAAGCTTATTCTCAACCTCAAGCTCCTAACCAATCAAATGGAGACCATTTCCAACAGGCATTTGATGGGTATCATTCTCATATGCTTGCTCAAGCTCATTTACAACTTCAAGTTCCTAACCAATCAAATGGTGATCATTTCGAACAACCATTTGATGAGTATAATTCTCATATGCTTGCTCAAGCTCATTTACAACTTCAAGTCGCTAACCAATCAAATGGTGACCATTTCCAACAGCCATTTGATGAGTATCACTCTCATATGCTTGCTCAACTTCAAGCTCCTAACCAATCAAATGAAGATCATTTCCAGCAACCATTTGATGAGTATCATTCTCATATGCTTACTCAACCTCGTTTTGAACCTCAAGCTCCCAACCAATCAAATGGAGTCCATTTCCAACAACCATTTGATAATTATCGTTCTCATATGCTTGCTCAAGCTTATTCTCTACCTCAAGCTCCTAACCAATCAATGCCACAGTCCAATGCTGTAGAACCGGTTATCATGCCAACTACTACTCCCTCTTCTTGGTTCAATGGCTCAGTCCAACAAATGCAAGATGCTTACTCATTGCAATCAACAAGAGTTGAGTATCCTCAACCATTGACTCCAAACTTGACATTTTCATCTATGAATCAACATGGAGTTCTTGGTCCGGATCTAGACTGTGTTGGTCCCGAGATTTTCGAAGTCCCATTTGGAATAGAATGATAAATTATTTTTCAATGGTGAAATAAAATTAAAATGTAATACTTTTATGATTTCTAATATCATAAAAATCATAATAATGTTTTTTAATTAATAATAATACAAAAATATTGTACTGAATTTTAATTGTTTTTCCTCAGTGTTTTAGGACAAGAGGTCCATTAGCTATATAACAAGAAACGAGCTTGTTAGTATAAGAATCTAAAGAGATTTTATAAGCTTTTGTTTTAATGGTGATGATAGCATTAAGATCAATACTCTTTGGTACTATGAAGGCTTTGCTTATTAATTAACTTTTTCTTTTGCCTCTTGAGTAATTATCCACAACAATACTAACATGAAATTAGAATCTGATCAGTGATCATACATATTTGTTACTCGACTGGTTATAAACAAAACCGGGAGAAAAAGAGTTGGTCTACAAGAGGTTAAAACACACAAATCCAAGCCAAGATCTTGGTTTGACGAAAATTCGAAGCACAACTACAACAACATTACATACAAACTATCATATTGATATTTTATATCTAAAAATCAGAAACAAGAGACTGAAGAAACAGAGAGAGGGTAAGAGAAGCTATTAGCATATTGAAAAGAGAGTGTCTCTCCAGGACTAAGAGGTTGACCATCGTTGACCAGACAATCGTCATAGTTAAGTCGCCTGAAAACACTAGGGTTAACCAATCTGACAGAGCTGAACCAGCCACAACTAACGTGGATCTCAGAGATACTGCAACCTGAGTCACATGTGTTGAAGATCTCAACTGTATATGCAGGAACTCCATTTGGAAGTGGAACCGTCGAGCCTTGAAAGACAACTATATCTTCTTTAGAACAATCTTGTTCGATCCTGTTGCTCCCATCTCCAATGTCTGAAAATGTATTTCAAGATGAGTCTTTAAGGTTCTTGATACATAAAAACACAGAATATGGAAGGGAACGTGATGAACACTGTGTGAAAATGTGTCGTTAGGCTTGAAGCCAAAGAATGTCTATTGTTTACCGGGAGAGAGCAGAAGCTTTCTGGAAAAGGCGGTGCGGTTTTTGTTATTGGATGTGAAGCTTCTTGAATTAAGAGTAATGTCTCTTCTATCACTGGAACCTACAAAGTCATTGGCCTTAGCAGCTGCAAAATTCACAAATATGGAATTGAGATGTTAATAAAAAGAAGAAGAAGAAGAGAGATATTATAGATAAGAACTTACACAGAGGAAGAGATAGCAAAACTCCAAGACCTATGAAGAAGAGCCAGTATTGGTTGATTTGTTGTTGTTGTTCCATTCTCTTTCACTGGCCAAAAAGATGTGGAGGCTTCTTCGATGTAGATGTTTTTTTATAGAGGTTTGATGCAAATGCATGGTGGAGACTGTTGAGAAGATACTTAAAGAAATGGAAGATTGTGATTGCATGCATGTCTGTTGGTTCCCTAAGGTATGGACCAATCTCTCTGTTTCATCTCAAAAGTTATCTACCTCGAGATTCAGAAAAACATAAAGGATAAAGGCTGACTAAAAGTGGTTGAGTCATTAATTAAACACAACCGTAATAAAACACCTATCAATAAATCAACCTTGCTTACAAAAAGTAGTGAAATATTAACACTGATAAATAATAAGTGAACCAAGTTTTCCAAAAATCTTTACTAGTAGACAAATTGCAGTTATAGAGACTAAGTGGTCTTCTCTAAGTCTAGTCCAAAGATGAGAAATGAGGTGCATATAGCTTTGTTTTGAATGATGATGATTCACTTATGTACTCTAAAGTTTTGTTTGGCTTATCAGTAAAATTGTTTTAACTTCTTTTTTCCACAGTTATCAATATATTTAAGAGAAGATAGAAAATTTAAAACTAAGACACAAGAAGATAAGGTCTCACTCATGTATTGACTCAGATGTTCGGAGAAGTTTCATGACAGTCAGATTTCCCATTTCTCCAAACGCTTGAAAAAATCATTGTGGTGTATGTTGTAACATCTAGAAGGAGGAGACTACAAAATAAATCCCAAGCATCTTCCATTTTACAAGCCTTCGATGTTCAAGGATGGTAATGTGGAAGATGCATGGGATTTTTTTCTTTTTCATTTCTCGCTTTCTCGACCCGAGAAGCCAGGGGACCAAAAGGCTGAGACTTCCTGAGTTACTAAACACACACAAAAAAAAGTATTACAACATTAGACAAAAGATGATTATAATACTAAAGCCAAGAATCTAACTTACCATTATCACATTGACCATCTAACAAGTCATCTTTCAAGCAATCTTTATAAAAAAAACCATTCACGGGATTATTATAAGTCACTTCATTTAGGAAGCAAACCTTTAGCTTATCAAATGTAGTGAGTGACTTATAATACTCTCATAAACAATCTTCCCAATAAAGGATCGAGCAATAGAGACTTGAGAATAATATCCACATATCATGCCTGCAGATTTATACATCAAAATACCATCAAAATCAAGAAAAACTTATTGGAAGGAAGAGCATCATCGTTAACCTCAATTCAGTTAAATCACTGATTATCAAAAACTCTTAAGAGTAAATCAATCACTGGCACCAAAATTCAGAAACAGAAACTGAAAGGTTAAAACAAGATAACAGTTATAGAATTTACCTTTGACGATGAAGTAATCACATCGTCGTTAAGGCAATGGATCGTTTCTGGGATGGAAAACTAAATCTCTGTTTCGTGTCTCTGTAAATGTTGTACGGCGTACCTTAAACAAGTTTGTTGAGTGGAGGAGAGACCTATGATTATAAGCTACGGTTTATAAGTAACGAAACCGGTTAAGTTACGGTTTAAACTTTTCAACCCGGTTTATAATATGAGTTAGTTTTAACGGTTTATCATAAAATGTCTCAATTTCAATTAAACCAGTTTTATTTTTACCTACCCAAATTCTTAATTCAATCATTTGGTTTAAGCTTCCACATTCGGGTTTCGTATCTGAGCTCATTCGGGTTTTTGTGATTCGGATAATTCTTTCATGTTTTATGACTACTCGATTCAATTTTGGTTCAGATAGGTGTCAAATTTGGATGAGATTCGATTCGGTTTTCTATAAGAAAACAAAAAAAACTAAACATTTGTTTAATGTATAAAATTTAGTTAATTTTTATAAAATATTTAAAATTTTGACAAAATTTATCTAAGGGTTTTAGTTTATTTTGGATATTTTTGAGTATAAAATTATAATTAATATTTTTGGATATATATTTTATTTCAGACTTTCAGGTACATTGTTCGGTTTTCAGTTGAAATAATTTGGATTAAAACATTTAGAATCCATTCTGTTTTATGACTATTTGGTTCAGTTTCATAACCAAATATAGTTCGCATATCTGGCCCAGTGGAAATTTTATTTAAATAATTATTTTCATAATTTAAAAAGACATCGTTCAAAGGCCAACATATGTATATGCAATAATTGTCCAATTTCCATCCAAGCTCTAATGAAACAAAGCCAATAGATAAAAAGAGCACAAAGAGAAACGAGCTACGTTGCAGACACAAACATTGGACAACTTCTTCGTCTGATATCTAAATTCGATTCATCATCAATGCATGTTCTCTCTTCTTCGAACATATCTAGTCCGGTCGTGGTACTTTGGTTTATCATTACTTCTCTGTGTCGTTAGCTCCGTGATCTTTCTCTGTCTCTCTGGTGGTCGTTCGACTACTACTCCATTTACAAACAGCTCAGCTGCAATTCGTAGTTGAATATTTACATTAACAAGTTAACCAAACTTAAACTTTAAACAGAGACACTACTTTCAAGATCTAAAATGCTTTGGTTTCTCTATAAAGAACTAATGGAACACACAAAAGTAGCACAAAACCAGATTGTGATGTCTAATTCAATCCACTTGATTCATTATTAACAAACAAGATTTTGATACCTAAACTGAGAACTGAAACTGAATCCTAGTTCAATGCTCAGGTCTTTGATAAATTATGAGAACAGAACAGAACAAACATAGAACTGTGAAATCACTGAAACTAAAACATAGCTTGTGACTAACCTCCGTAATCTTTGTATTCTTGATCAACATAAGAGTCTGGTAGAACAAAAAGAACACCAGGAAGTCCTAAACACACACACAAGAAACAAGAATCAAGAACCATTCATTACATCGTTTCACAATCCGAATGGTGACAATGTGTGTTCAGATACATTACCTTCGAGTTTGTTTGATGTCTCTTCATCAATCTCACAACCAAATCCAAAATACCTTTCACACGATACATTATATATCTTCTTCTTAGCTTCTTCCTCACTAAATAAACAACAATAACAAAGAGATTAATTTTTTCAATTACAAACCTTAATTACGGTTTTATTAATCATGAAGAATAACACTAACCTTCCGAGAATTTTAGCTAGGGTTTGAACATAACAATCAATCATTTGCTGCTTCGTGGCGTTGTCACCTCCAGGTTTATCCATAACGATTAGCCAATGCTCATAATCACATCCAGGAAACAACGGCGCCATCTCAGTGGGAGGTCGATCGCTGAAATTCGAACCGGAATTAAGCGGCGTGTATGATCCACCGGACCTATCCATCCGAGTTCGAACCGTTGTGAAACGATTCAAAGAAGAGATGAATCCAACGGCATGAGAGATAGCTGGTGTAGATCGACGGGAGAGGAGGTAAGAAGGAGAAGGAGCGGTGGCTCCGGAGGTGGAGAAAAAGCGTTTGGTGACGCGTGAAGCGGTGGAACGAGCTAGGGTTTTCGCCATTGAAGGCTCAGTGTGGTCAAGAGTCTGAGAAATGACGACTGGAGACTTTATGGTTTAAGCGGAAAACAACCGTACGATTAAGAAGTTTAAGACAGATGGTTATTAATTAATGGGCCGAGTTTTGGTTCTTTAACAAATGGGCCTTTTTGTATGGGCCAAGTAATATGGTCATGAAATGCGCTACCATAATTTATTTCCATTTCATATGATCTATGAATATAATCGGGAGGATTTTGTCTCACTTGGATGTTTTTAAACAATAGAGAGAAATAGATAAATATTGGTATAAATCGATTCTACCATCTTCAAGTTCATACTGTAGCTGACAATAGATTAATTGATTATAAACTTGAGTGACAACTAGAACACAAATATTTTATAAGTCTGGAATTTATTCTTGTCAAACAATATTTTTATTATCTTTATTAGTATGTAATATATCACATAACTCGACCAAATATACGATATATAATTTGATTTTCACGTTTTCCTTTGAAATTTTTTGAAGTAAATAGATTGCTTGCAAAAATTTTATCAAATTTCAACTAATTAATTATCTTAAAATTCTATTCCACAAAAATAAAACAGGTAACTTAAATGAAAAAATGTCAATCAGTTTGAACTAAAACCTAGCAAAGAAAAATTCCTATTAAATTTTATTCTTGAAAAAAAATTATACAAAAGTACTTCTATATTTGAGATAATATAAAAAAAATATTTTATTGATATATCATGATTTTTATGGTTTTTAAGTCATGATATATGTATATATCTGAATCTTTTATGTGTCTTTAAAGTTTTTTTCGAGTCTTTAATAGGTTTATACACATTTATGATCATTTGGACATTATAGAACATTGTAGCTGAGAAGTCGAAATTGGTGCCGTTTGTGACGATCTGTGTCGAGCGATGCAACCATGCGTGTTGGTAGACGCGGTCCAATTTTCTGAAGCCAGCACAGAAATTAATTATTTGGAGATTTTTAACTTTTTCCAGAAGTTTCATGTATTTACAATAGAGACCCAGCTCGTGTTAGACTAATAAATTAGGGATTTTAGACTTTGTTTTGGATAGATCTTGCTTTTTACGAAGAGCTTGGAGATTTTAAGAGCTTGGAGCTGATATGATACTTTGTTCTACTTTGAGAGAAGATTTCGAACTCCTGTTTATATTTTTCTTTTCTTATTTATATGATATCTATTTTCATCATGTCTTTGATTTCAATTGAAATGTGTGAGTAGATCTCTTATTAGGTTTGAAGATTCTCATTAGGGATTTCATGGAATGATGTATTGATTGATTGGTTAGGATTCAAATTTGATAGTCCTTCACCTAGATTGCACTTAAAGCTAGTTATAGAATGATCACCTAGAATCTCAATTTAGGATTGTTAAATTGGCACGACAGTATGATTTATAATCTGATTAAACGTAGAGTGAGCAAATTAGATAATTGTAAATGAATTTGGATTAGGTAATTTGTGACCATATCGAACATGCGTTTAAGACTTGTTTAGAAGTTAGGATTCACAAAGGAAACTGGTTTCCTAGGTTTTAAAAAGTTAATTCTCGCAATGGAAGTTGGTTAATTTACACTAGTGATTTGAGTTCTAGAACTGGTATTTAATTCGATCTTAGCGTATTAATTAATTTTCATTATTTGATTTCCTGATAAATTTCGTAGACTTGACGTTTTCCCACTTGATAAAACAAACCAATTTTAAATTTATTTGCATTGTTATTTAAATTACTTGGTTTAACTTAGCTTAATTCAAAACGAAAATATCTATTGTGGAGTCTTTGAGTCCTTATGGATTCGACCCCAAAGTAATATAATAATCTCTTAATTTGATAGAGTAGCCCTAAGGAATAATTTGAGCATATTAAATCTTGGCGCCGTTGCCGGGGTTCTTTTGAGCATATCAAATGTTGGCACTGTTGCGAGAAACTCTTTTGAGTTTCGAATAGATTTAAGTGTAGAATTTAGACTAAGTTTTTTTATTTTATTTTTCAGTTTTATGCACATCGTTCTTTCTTTTTGTCTAGTGTGTTTGAGGTGTATGTCTAATCGCAGTACCAGGAATAACAAAGACACTCAGCTTTTGTTTCTTCAAATCAGGAACTTAGAACGCGTGAACAGAAAAGCAAATAAATCAGTGGAGATGATTAATCTTGTGATTTTACATCAAGATGAAGCTGGTGTTCTGAGAGACCAAGAGGGTTATGTGTGCAACGAACAAGACCGAGGGAAAAGTGATTGCTGAGATCAAATGGGTTATTTTTTATCGAAACCTTATAAATTCTCAAATGGGTTATCAATCTGTTATATTTTGTGAGAAACATAGATTTTAATTTTGTAAGAGTATTTATTTAGCAAAATTTTAAAATTGACACAATGTGACCTTTTTTTTTTCCTCTTTTTCAACAGGTTTGGCTTTTTTTTTTTCTTTTTTGCTTGTGACATAATTTAACTGTTTCCTTTACCATCTAAGCCTAAGCCAGAAAATATGTGCGTATTAGTGGTTTAATCGGTCGGTTTGGATATAACAAAACCAAAATCTCCTTCCGGTTAATGCGAATGGTTGGTCTTTCGCCGAGTCATAGAAACACACTCTTATCTTCTTCAACCTTTCGACTAGTAAAGCCCCGCGAAAATCAAAATCCCTAAAAACTATGGCTCTGGTTTTGCCCTGTACATTTTATACTTCCCTTCAGCCACAAAATTTTCCGATCAATCGCCGATTCCGTCGAGGAGCTACGACTTCTGAGTTCCGAATTCCTGTAGAAATCTCCAGTCCAACAGATAGAGGATCATTGGCTGTTCCATCGCACAAAGTCACCGTTCACGATCGACAACGAGGAATAGTTCACGAATTCGAGGTTCCAGAGGTCAGATTTTGCTTTTTCTTTGCTGTTGTTGCTGCTTATGGCTGATTCGCCGCGCAATTGATCAAATCATTAGCATGAGATACGAGATTATGATGATTATACCTTTAATGTATTAGAAATTAAGCTGCAATTAGAGAATTTTCATATATTGGATTAGTTAAATTTGAACTGTATACTTTAGATTTGCAATGTATGCTCTGGAGTGTATAGATTCAAGTATTGTATAGCTATGGATTCGATCTTCCTTGCTATGGGTTTGAGCTGTTTCTTCTAGCTAAACTAATCTAGATTCTACTTAGGTTTTAGTTGCTCTTTTTCTTCGATTTCGATGTTCAAATGCGTGGTAAGTGGAGGAAATTAGAATGAGAGCTCTCTGCATGTGGCTCTCTTGGTGTAAATCAATATGAATCAGCTCATAGTTTTGTGTTCTTACGTTTGAACATTGTATATTGTGGCTGACATAATCCACAATATATTGTATATTGCAGGATCAGTATATATTGCACTCAGCTGAAGCTCAGAACATTACTCTTCCTTTTGCTTGCAGGCATGGTACTGATCTCTCTTGACCCGTTTCAGTTTTGTTGCTAAGATTTTTTACAGTGTTTGTTTATATGTTTTCCTTGTCGCCTACATGTATCTCATATTC
Source organism: Cardamine occulta (assembly GCA_028015245.1). Taxonomy (NCBI): domain Eukaryota; kingdom Viridiplantae; phylum Streptophyta; class Magnoliopsida; order Brassicales; family Brassicaceae; genus Cardamine; species Cardamine occulta. Next base: position 12,871,778 of record CM051363.1, on the reverse strand, counting down.
AAAATTTCAGAGGTGAAGTAGATGATTAGGATAAGCCAGTCACTAATGGAGTTATGTTAGAGCCATATGCATGAAAAATAGTCCTGTGAGATTTACATGATAAAAGTATGCTTTGGCTAAGGCCTAAGAGCTCAAACTTAGTTATGTCTTTTCTAGAGTTTTACAATCTTACGATGGCAGGTTGTTGTACTAGTTGTGCTGTACGTGTAAAATCTGGAGAGCTGAGGCAGCCACAAGCATTGGGAATATCACCAGAATTAAAGTCCCAGGTAATAATATCCCTTTACCTTATGCTGTAGGGAGGTAGAATTATAATGTGGCCAGAAACACAAGTAGGCTGGAACTTTGTAGACAATTTGTGATGATTATAGTCTGTGTCTGTGAAAAATTAGGACCAACTCTTATAAACTAATGAAAAGAATGGGATTTAACCAATCTATCCATTGCAAGGTCGCATTCTCCTAAGTGAATCTCTTTGCTTGACATTATACAGTGTCAAAGACTTATCTAACTGTTAGCGTTTAGAGAAGTGTTAAAAATATTTTAGCTGGACCAACTTTTCTTTTTAGAAGTCAATTTGATCGAAGCATAGGTTTAATCCCTGAGGGCAGTAATTGCTGTGCTAATCCTTTACACAGCATAGTGATCCTGGTTTTGAGTTGATTTTGCATTTAAGTTCTGTAGCTTATACATGCAGGGGTATGCACTTCTTTGCGTGGGTTTCCCTACATCTGACCTTGAAGTAGAAACACAAGATGAGGACGAGGTAACTTCTTATAAAAAATTACTGTTATGAAAATCCAAGAACTGCCACAACAGTACTTATATTCTCTCATTTCATCCTAGTTACAGAGTTTTAAATCTTATGAAACACACAGGTCTACTGGCTACAATTTGGAAGATACTTCGCTCGTGGACCAATTGTAAGTTCTCAGAGCAACAAAAAATAACCTTGGTCCCAATCATCTTATTATCAAGATCCAAAATGATTTAAGTTCTTTAAATCTTTACTAGCATTGGGGTTTTAACAGTCTTATTGATGTTACCTTGCAGGAAAGAGATGATTACGCTCTTGAACTCGCCATGGGAGACGAGTAGAAACACACAAAAAACTAATGCAAAGTGAATGGTCTGTATTAGAAATGACTAGTGAGTGTTACTTTCTTAAACCTGAATCTTGCGGTACATCCTCGTAAATCTCTTAGTAAAATCAACAAATACTACGATAAAACTTACCAACAATTCAACATATCTTGAAAAACGTATGAACCTTTCAACCATAAACTCCCAAATTCGAACATGGTTTTGTTTGAATACCATAACTGTAACCTTTGGTTCTAAGTAATGGTCAATAATTCAATTTTGGATGTGGAACACATAATTACATATATTTGTGGTCCATGTGAGAGGGAAAGCTAATGCTTTTGTGTCCATAAGAGATGATGAAATGGAAGATAACAATGTGGGCATATTATATGCTTTTGGTATATGATACTTTTTTCCTTTGTTATCTAACAAAACTTTATTCTTATGTATTTTATTTTCACTATAAGGTCTAGAACCTTTTGCAAAGAATATACCTCTTTGATATTTTCTTAGAATTGGTCTCTTTGGACATAACGACACTAAGTTGAAAACCGATTGAAAAACATTCACCAACTCTTTCCGTAGTGATACGTTACTGTCTCAATTTGTGTGCAAAAACCCGAAATTTCTGGTCTGATTTAGTTTGGCACTTGCTAAAAAGCTGTCAGATTTCTAATGGACTATTCTATGTTCGATGTACTTTTTTCCACTAGAGTAATTTAGGGTCCGTTTTTTAATTTTTATTTCTGAGTGTTCCATGTAACATAGACAAAAAATAAAAAAAATTAATCTCTGTGAAAATATTATATGATATTTATCTTAGACATAATATGTTTTCTAATTTTAAACAGCATTTTCTAATTTTTTTTTATTTTCATTGATTGTAAGTTTTAACTTTAAAATTGACGGCTTAGCTCGGATCTCTAGAACAATTTTTGCTACATTTTTTTCAACATTTTTGCTGAGTTTTCTATTTAAATATTTCTCTTCCAAATTAGGCGACTAATCAAAGAGCCATATTTTTAATTTAATGTGTGGTTGGGAAAAATAATGTTTGATCAATTTGGTTTTTTTGTTTTTAATAAATTTGTTGAGATGGGTTTTTAATTTTTACAATAAAAATTTTTTGAAGCATATTTGCAATTTAGTCAATTAATAGACATAATTTTGTAGGTTGTGTTAAATTGTGATATAAATGTAGTTTTGGTGTGGAAATGAACCGTTACAGTATTTGATATGGTCAGAAACTGAAACGTTTTTGATGAAGGGCTTTCAAAATAAATGGAAATGAAACGTTACCATATTTTTGATATGGTCAGAGGCTCAGAGATTTTAGGCTTTTTAGCCATTAGTTTCTGGTAACTGATGTGACACTGACAGAAAATATGTATAGATAGATTTGGCTGTCGAAATTCTTGAATATTTTTATTTTTACCCTTATCTCTAACCACTAAACATTAATAATTAATTCTTGGCTAATACAAATATGTCAAGAAAGAGCATTAAATTCTAAAAAAAAACTAAAACAAATTCAAGAGATATCTTTCTATCTCAAAGTCACGTGGATCTTCTTCGACTGAGAGCAGTAGACAAGAAAACGAAACTAATCTTATCCTCTACAAGAAAAAGAAAAAAAAACGAATTGAAATGTAGAAGCAAATCATCTTATATAAATTATAAAATGTATATGCCAAAGAAACGAAAAGACTTTCGAAAGACACTTAAAGTCTTGAACCAACCAAAGATCATAGGCGAACCCGTGAACTCAATATGGATCCCAATTATCCAAAAGACAGGATTAGGATGGAATTATTCAGACTCGAGTCAAATCGAGAGACAAAGCTTTCTTTTATTTATCACTTATCCATCCTACTGTTTTTTATTTTTTCAATTTTCTACCAACTAGTGACAAAAATATCATTAACACAAATCTAAATAGATTTACATGTTTTGGGTCCATATGTTATTGTATTATCTTTTGAAATCTATATATAATACAATTGTAAATGAAATATTTTGTTCTTGAATACGTTCATCACTAGACTACATGTTTTTAGTCCATATATATATATATATATATTTGTCGAAACTTATATAATTGCAAATGACATTGTTTGTACTTGAAAAAACAATAATTAACATAGCTTTTAGCTTTATTTTCTACGTTGATGCCATAGCGTTTATAATATTATATTTTCTTCATCCAATAAAGTTTAACTTTTATTCCTGAATGACACTTACAAACTGGTGAATCAAACTTTTCTAAAGAAGGAGAAAAAAACCAAAACATAAAAATGGAAGAGAGATAGTTCTATACAAACGGACAAGACACCAAAGTCATTAATTTCGACGTCCCAATTACTTTTTTCTTGATAAAATATTTAAATTACTTCGCATAATATTTTCATACTCATAACATATCACGGCCGGATTCTTGATCGAGACAGAGAGAGAAAAAAGATTCGATTCTTCCTCTATATTTGCTTTCAGCTCAAATAGGTACTTTTAACTGTTAAACTTCAGATCAGTCGTGCTCGTTGAAGCCTAATACAAGCAATAACAAAACCATATCAACAAAAAAAAAAAAAAAACGTTATATAAAGAAGTATATTTGTGTCGGATTAAAAATCGATTTACTTTTGGAAAAAGAGAATTACTACTAACCCCAACAGGTGTGACAAAGTTACAAACAGCACATTTCACAGTTCTTGCTCCATATTGATACATTAGTAGCATCTTGCAGTTTCCGCAATGTACATGCGCTACCTGATTCGCTGATTCGACATGCAAACACAAGAGATTTAATTATTCAATACAAATAATTCAAAACTGAGCTAAACCTAAACTGAAACTAAACTAGTCTCCAAAATATAAAAATAAAAATAAAAATTTGATTTTATATTTTGTAGACTAGTTTAGTTTCACTTTAGGTTAGATCCACAAACCTAACCATGAAAAAGAAAAACCAAACTCGATCTTAAAACTAGTTTTGTATTGGTTTCGGTTTCTTTCTGTTTACTAAATCTACAAACCAAAACCAAAAATATTTTTTTCCAAAAAAAAAAATTTGAATTAATTGCAAATATAGAAGATTAAAATGCATGTATTGTATATATATCTAATGTAAACCTTCATGGGCGAGATTAACAGTGTGACAACAAGAACACTGAACACTTGTGGCTCCACGAATGTACATTAGAAGTGTATGGCATCCTCCACACACCAACTGTGCCATCTCTGTTCCTGCATTGCCCAAATTCAATTATATACAAAACTCATATTTCAATAATCCAATATATACATATATATATGTTTTGATTTAACTGATTATTATTACCCGGTGGTGGAACGGCTGTGACGGCGTTACAAACGGCACAACAGACGGAGGTTGCTCCGGCAGGATACATCAGAAGGTTTCTGCATCCTGAACACACTAACTGGGTTTGCCCACTTGTACCACCTACGAATTAAAAAAAAAAAAAAAAAACTTTGATCCATGAATAAAACAAATGGGTTTTGTAAAAACTAATCAAAAATTAATTTTATTTTATAAGCTTGAATCAAAACTAAAGCTTTATCAAACATTTTGGAGAAAAAACAGAGGAATTTTATAGATTGAGAAGTTGAGTTGTTTGAGAAGAGACTATACCGTTTCCCGGCGGAGCAGGAGCCAACGCCGGAGCCGGTGGAGATGGGTATGGAGCAAGAGGAACAGGCATTATTGCAATCAATGAATACTTCGAAAAAAACAGATAAATCTCTAATCTCTCAAGCTCTCTATATATATGTATATAATAATAATGGTTTCTCTCTTTTGTTGAACGTTTTTATTGCCTCAGAAGAAGAAGACACTTCTCGTGTTCTTCACTTCCTCTTCTCCCATTTCTTAATTTTCATCATCTATACAAAAACAAGAATGATACAAAAAGGAAACAAATCTAACAATTTTCTTGAAAAAAGAAAAATTATTTTAATTATTTTTAAAAGAAAAATAAATACTTATATATTTTTTGAAAAAATGAAGATAATTCTTAATTATTTCTAAAAGGAACAAAATTCAGTGCTTTAAACTTAAGAAACATGTGAAGGATACTAACTTTGGGGTCACACCATCAACATGAAGCTCTTTGACTACTGACAGATTGTGGAATCTCGTTTGATATTTATTTTTGCAGTTACATAACGTTTGGGTTTGGGGTGTGTTTACATGTGTGTGTGTATGTATTGGAGGAGTTAGGAAAGACGAATGTAAATTGTGAAGATTGTATTATTATTATATGAGGAGTGGGGAAAACACACACCCTCTCTCGCAACTTGCCTTTATCAATTAAATAGAGATTAATAGTATACAATCTTATGTTCCAGAGGGAAAAGATGCAAACAGAAACTCTTGAGAAAAATGAACTTTTAAAAATAAATTCCGAATTTTCCTTATCAGCCAATGCTAGTTTTTTTACCACTGACCAATCAGAAACCCATAAAACCAAACAACTGAAATGTCATATCACTCTTCACAAACTCATCAAAGTAAGAGAGATTAAATTTGTCGATAGTGGTAAATCTAGATAAAAAAATTCAGATATTGTATTTCCACCAAATTTTTTTGAAATCCTATGATTTTCTAAGGAGTAAAAATGACCAAAATAATATTTTTCTAAAATTCTTTTGATCGAGTATCCTTCGAGATTGACCTCAAAGTTAGTAGTCTTCATATGTTTCTTAAGTTTCTAGCATTGAACTTTTTTTTTTCCTTGTTTCTTAAGTTTCTAGCATTGAACTTTTTTTTTCCTTTTTAGAATCAAATAAGCGTTATCTTCATTTTTTTTTCCAAATATAAGTATTATTTTCCTTTTTAAAATAATTAAAATAATTTTTTAAAAAAATTGATTAGATTTGTTTCCTTCGGGATCATTGTTGTTTCTGTGTGCTTGTATAGATGATGAAATTGAGGAAACACGAGAACAAGCTGTGAGAGAGGAACACGAGATGTGTCTTCTTCTTCTAAGGTGTTAAAAACATCAACAACGAGAAAAACCATTATTATAATATATATATATATATATATAGAACTAGAGAGAATAGAGATTTATCCATTTTTTTCCTGCAAGTATTTTTTGTGTGAATAATTCCAGTCCCTTCTGCACCATATCCAACACCTCCGGCACCGGCGTTTGCTCCTCCTCCGCCCAAAAATAGTATAGTATTTTCTCAAATAACAAAACATCTCAATCCAGAAAGATCCTCTGTTTTTCAGAATTTTTGAGAAATTGATTCAAACTTTATAAAATAAAATTGATTTTTGGTTAGTTTTTACAAAACCCACTTGTTTATTATATGGTTTTAAGAAATAGCGTTGAACATGTATAATAACTATGTTAATATTATGAGGAATATCATCTCCTTTAGTAAAAGTAAAGTATGATAGTAATAAAAACATGTTTATAGAAGAAATATCATGGCGTTTAAAAAATCGCATGTTTTATAGTAAAGTAGTTTGTTATAGGAAAAATAGTTATTAACGTGGTGTGAAACTAGTGGTTGAATATAAGAAAACTAAAAACATAGGCACATAGAGCAACATCATTGCAAGTCTCTCATAGACAATTTTTTTTATCATTATTTATTATTTTATAATTTATGACAGACTCATTGAGAAACTTGCAATGAAGATTTTCTTAGAAGGACACAAGTTTGCTACTTGTTGGGACAAATAATTTATTAAAGCCTAGTCCGGTTCTGATAAATATATAGGTCTTGGTCCCAAAACTTATAGATTATTTAAAAATGGAAAATAGTCGGATGAGATACTTACTCCGGTTGGGGAAAATACCATTTCTAAATCCGTTGTTTATCTTATTACTTCGCTTCTGCTTCAACACATCATTTCCTATCATGATCCACCATAATCAAACTCATGTTTCGTCATGTTGTTTTTTCTTTCACACTCACCAACTGTCTACCCCACCTCTGTTCGACTTTGGTCGTAAGAACTTCGGAGGAAATTGAATCTCAAAAGAGAAATTATGTGGCAACACCATTCCTGCAAGAAATTTACAAGAATATTTTGATGGCTACTATGCAAGGGAAAACAAAATCCGATAAGAAATTGAGCGTAGATATTTCTTACCAGGTGTCCAACGAGAATAGTTTTAAATTTTCTGGCTGTTCTTTCAAGATGGAAAATAAATGATCTGTACATATTAGCTGTTGTAATCTGTTGAACCAGACCATGTCTTTCAAGTCTATAAGAGAAAAATCTGGAGCTAATTATAGTATTTAAGTAAGAGTCGGTATTTTGAAGGCAAAATTTAACGGAGAGAAACTTGTTGAAAATGTAAAAACGATAAAGAGCGATTATAGTGGGAGAATGGTTTCTTTGGATTCTGATGGCGGGATCTTAGAGATCATAACCGGAGAGGAATTTGAGGAGGACATGGAAACGGAGCTGATTTGCAAGTGTGGAAGGAGATGACAGCGCGTGAGTTCCTCAGAGATGGAAACAAATTGGGAACTTCTGTTGGAGAGCACTGGCCGTGATGTCGGAGGAGACAAGGAATATGGTGGTGGTGATGAAAGTGGTGAAAGATTAAATGTGTGCTTACAAAATTAATGGTAAGGGAGAGAGGACGAAAAGAAAAATGTTTTTTTGGTCATTATCTGAATTGAGACCGTTTTGCATATTGCACGACGGTTTTAATAGAACATATATATATATATATATGTGTGTGTGTGTGTATGTGTGTGTAAACGTATATGTTTTTATTGCTATTAGAACCGCATCACATTTTTTGGCATTTGTCCCGCTTGTCACCATTCGATTGGTGGGATATTATCACGTTTTTTGGTCATTAACTGAATAGAGACCGTTTCACATAGTGCAAGGCGATTTTAATAGAAAAAATCATATATATATATATATGTGTGTGTGTGTGTGTGTTTGTATATGTTTTTATTGCTATTAGAACCACGCCGCATTTTCCGGCATTTGTCCCGCTTACCATTCGATTAGTCTTCAAAGTCTTTTGACCAAATGTTATTTTCTTAGTTTTTTGAATCTATTATGTAGTACATATATTAAAATATATGTGTATATATATATATCTTCCATATACATATTATTTACTATAGATTTCAAATTTATAATATGAAATATTCACTTAATCTTGACATATTTTTATAATCAATAGCTCAATTTCACTTTTGCCTGGAATATTACAATGATTAAACTACAAAAAGTGATGTATTATATTATAAGTTAATTCTTGACGAGGATAGGGGTATGATAGATCATTTTTAAAAAATCCTAATACTATTATTTAAAAATAAAATTGAAATTATAAAATATTACAACAAATACCATTGAAAACATTACTAAAATTTTGAATTCGCTAAGGAAAAAATTACATTAGTAAAAATGTAAAATTGATACACAATATTAAATTAGTAAACACTTATTAATAATTTTTTAACCATTACACATTATTTTTAAATCATAACATTATATTAGTAAAATTACATTAGTTTTAATAATAATATCATATGGCGAATACACTAGATTGTAATTTAATTATTGTATTATTATCTGAATTTAAATTCACATAATATATATTATTGGTAAAAAAACATGAGAATTTTGTTTGTAAAATATATATTTTTTGATTAATTTAAGTAAGTTTTGACAAATACAACATAAAGGAAATAAAACACAAAGTATAAACTAGTAATAAAAAAAAGTAGAAAAATCATAATTGATTAAAGAGAAGAAGAGAAATCAAGTCATGGACTAAGGCAAGATGAGAGGGTCACTGGAACTTAAACCCAAGTTTTTGAGAATAACTAACTTGTTTCTGACCACCAAAAAGATCTCCTGATAGATGATTTTCTGAGGAGATGTGAGACCAGACCACTATGGAGTTGGCGATTTTGCTCTTTCCATATTTTATAGAGATATGCTTGCCAGTTGCCATCCTTGAAGCATAGCAATAGAAAGCTTTCTGTTAGAGAGAATTTTCTGCAGGCAAAGGAGAATTTGATCCATAGATGAAGGAGGAGAAGAGCTATCAAACTTGCAGTCCAACATGATTCAAACAAGTGATGATTATTGTCAGTTGAAGAACATGTGATTTCTTGATTCTAGACCTGAACCACATAGTAGAAAAATATACTCCAGATTTAAATCACCTGAGATCTAGTGTGGGGTTTCGACTGAGAAAAAAATAGCCAAGCAGTAGTTGCATGTTTATGAACTGTTGACCGATGCCAAACATGAGAGTACCAGGTGACTCTAGGTTTTCTCGGCATGATGGATTTCTAGACCGACTTAGAAGATATGACTCTTGACTGTTTGTCTTCCAATATAGCCATAGAAGAGTGTCTGAAGATGTAGAGAGAGGTAGACTGGTGATGAAGGTGAAAATTTAGAAGTGGGTATATAATCTGGCATGGGGAAGATCCATCCTAAATCTGATAAACAATCTGATGCAGCAGGATATTTGGATAATTTCCAAATATCTTCTAAATATATCTTATTATTTATTTTAATATTTAGATAATTATCTTTTATTATATTTAGGGTTTTTAATAGCTTTTAGGGTTTATGGTTTTATTATAAATAGCTTGCTTAGGTCTCTTGTATTATTTAGTTAGAAATTGATATTGATTTTGATTAATAAAGTTGAGAGGTCTCTCCTTTATAAATGAGATTTCGCGCACGGGGAAGAGTATTCCCACAACCATAACAAGCTTTCGAGCACGGAGAAGAATATTCCCAATCTATCCGCTTCTACCGCTCCATCATTTGGTATTAGAGCCGAAACGGTTCTTATCATGACGCCTATTGTGAACTTGGTTCTCAAGAAACATGATGCTTTACGAAAAGAATTAGCGGATTGTGAGCGTAAATTTCAATCCGAAATGTCCAACTTCTTTCAAAAGCTTAATAACTTGTTCCTAAGATATCAGACTCAACAAAGCACGAAATTCGATGTTTAAGAGGAAGAAGTTGTAGAAGATCTAATATGTGAAAAATTCATACAGAAGGAGATCTGTGCAAATTTCGGCCAAAGTACAGATTGTGCAAATTTCAGGTCAGATTTGATTTGTGAAAAATCTGTACAAAATCCGATAAGTGCAAAATCTGTTATCTGCAGATTCCGTGCAAAATTTGGTTCGGGCGAAGATCTCAGAATATTTGTTTGTGCAAATCTCATGCAGGTTCAAGTTATATTTGAAGATGGATTTTTGGAGATATATGTGCTGCCAAGAACACGGGTAAAGATTCGAGGACGAATCTTCTTCTACCGAGAGAGAACTGATGCAGTGATATATTTGGATAATTTTCAAATATCTTCTAAATATATCTTATTATTTATTTTAATATTTAGATAATTATCTTTTATTATATTTAAGGTTTTTAATAGCTTTTAGGGTTTTATGGTTTTATTATAAATAGCTTTCTTAGGTCTCTTGTATTATTCAGTTAGAAATTGATATTGATTTTGATCAATAAAGTTGAGAGGTTTCTCCTTTATAAACGAGCACGGGGAAGAGTATTCCCACAACCATAACGAGTTTTTGAGCACGGGGAAGAGTATTCCCAATCTATCCGCTTCCGCCGCTCCATCACAATCTTTCACTATTGAAGAAGGGGCGTGTGGACCAAGGAAGTGGATCAAAGAACCAAAAGGATTCCAAGGATCCCACCAAAAGTATGTATCTTCATCGTTACCAATTTTTATGTGCAGGAAAGATACAACTTTATGGCGAAGTTTTACGATCTTTCGAAACATCTAGGAGAAAAAATGATTCCCCTCATTTATAGAATATAAACATGAACCAGAGAGATACCACTGACGAATCCAAGCAACCTAAATAGAAGATGCCCTAAAGTAGAAAATCCAGATTAACTTCAACCCACATCTTTCATTCGAGTTAGCAACTGAGCGCAGTCCAAGTCCTCCTTCCTATTTGGGGAAAGTGACAGAATCCCAAGCAACACAGGCACATGTAACATTATCCTATGTTCCATGCCAAAAAAAGAGCTAGAGAGGCTATTTATTTTTCTAATAACTTGCTTTGGAAGAAAGAAAGTTGCACTCCAAAAACCTACTAAGCATGCAATAAAACTATTGAGAGAGTAGCTGCAATTTACCTACCAAACTGAGATGAATGTGAGCCAGTGGCTCAATTTTGCTCAGATCTTTAATATAAAAGGATCAAAATATGTATCTGAGAATATCCTAAGATAGAGTGAGAGCCCAAGATATCTTACCAGGAGTGATGATGGCTGAAGGGAGAAAAAATATTGAATTCTTTGTAGTGCTAGATCCTGCACCTAGAACTAAAATCGATGTTTTACTAATGTTCACTAAAAGACCAAAACTTTTCTCGAACTATGATAGAACCGAGAATACTCATGCCACTGATTTCTTAGAACCACCAGAAATTGAGTAAATTGATAGCAAAACAGAGATGGATTAATTAAACAGATTCACATCCTAGATGGTAGTCAAATATGCCATTAACTGTAGTCTGTTAAGTATAAGTGAGAGAACGTTCATGACTAAGACAAAGAGAATAGAAGAGATATAGTTTCCTTGTCTTATCCCTGAACGTCTCTGAAAATACCCATAAGTTGTTCCATTTATGCTCGTAGAAAAATAAGGGGAACATATACAAGCTTTAATCCAATGAATAAGTGAGACTGAGAGATGATAAGCTCCAAGAGCAGATAAGATGAAATCCCACCTAATAGAATCAAAGGCCTTTGAGATGTCTACATTGAACATGATTAAGGCTGATAACTTGTGCTTATAGTATCCTAGGATAACCTCAATAGCCAACAATACATTCTCTAGAAGAAGACGGTCTTTGATGAAAGAAGTTTAATTTCGTTTAACTAGATGAGGGATAAACTTCTTTAATATTTAAGCAAGTAACTTAGAGATTAGTCTGTAAACTGTGTTGCAGCATAAGATCGGTCTAATATCTTTAAGTTCTTCTGCACTCAGTTAGTTTGGGACTAATACAAGTATGGTTGAGTTTAGGCATTTCGGCATAAAGCTTGAGCTAAAGAAGTTATGAACTGCAGAGACCACTTTTAGGCCTAAAAACACCATGATGCTCGGAAAAATTCTGCTGGATGACTATCTTGTCCTGAGAGTTTTGCTAAGTGGCATGCCAAACAGAGCGATTCTGATAAGATCAACACAAAACGAAGCTGATATTAGAGAAGCTTGAAGAGCATGGTAAGTAGATGAGACCAGACGTGAGAGTTAGGATGGAAGGAAAGGACAGTGAGACCCAATTCTTAAACCATCTTCTTTCAACAGATACTTGATCACATTTTAAGACATTTTGAGCTTGAGTAACTCTGTAGGAGTTATGACATTTAAGAAGTTATGAACTGCAGAGACTAATTTCATGTCTCCCTCTTCTAGCCATTTGATCCAAGAACAATGTCTAAAGAATTATTCTTCAACAAGTTGTAGAGAAAGCAAAACATCACGAACTACTTACTCTTGGTGAAGATTACTAAATGATGGACCAGCAAGGGAGATAACCTTCAAAGATTTCAGCAAACTTTTAGCATATAAAACTCTCCTCTCAATGCCAATAAATTTTTCTCTCAACAAAAATTTTAGATGGCTCTTTAGGCTTTTGTGTTTATAGTATAAATCTCTCAAATTTGAAACCGGATCTCCTACTACTTCTCATGCGCTTTGAATAGAAAGAATGAAGGATGAAACTTTGACTAAAAAGTTGAAAATGTCATTTAAATCGTGAAATGTCAAATAGTTATTAATACGATAGATAGTAAACTCCAATAAAATTCAATATATTTTTTATTTTCATATAATTTCCCCGTAAGAAGTTATATATATGTCATTGCTAAGTTGAACAAAAATAAGTTTCACCAACAAAAAAAAATCAAAAGCTAGGTTCGGCATAAAAGTTGATGATTTAGCCTACAACAAGGATGATGATTTAAATAGCTTTAATTTGAAAATTTGTGATTTTATTGACATTTTTTGTTATTAGATTTCACGATATGTCTAATTGGCTGGATCAACGACAATTCCATATATAAAAAACAAAGGTAACGAAAGTTGATGTTTTAACAAAATTGATAATTAAATTGACCTAAATTTGAAAATTCGTTATTTAAATGATATTTTTCCCAAAACTAAATTCAATGTTTAAATAATTAAAAATAAAAAACATACCGTGAGCCATGCGCACATGAAATTCAGTTACCCAATCAGTGGAAAGATAGTTCCTCTCTCTTTTTTGTTTTACCAAACCTACAATTAATTGTTTGGCAGTTCGTTGAATGCATTTATTATTATTATTATTAGTAATATTATTATTATTATTATTATTATTATTATTATTACTATTATTACTATTATTATTATTACTACTACTATTATTATTATTATTATTATTATTATTATTATTATTATTATTATTATTATTATTATTATCATTATTATCCTAAGAGTGAAAATTTTATATGCATATAGACATAAGAAATATAGAAAAAGGTAGTGGGTAGAGGGTAAACCAATAATATTGATTTATATGGTTGGGTATCATATCAAGAACAACTTTAGTTTCGGTATGCCATTATTTAATTATTCGATGGACCCAATATCACTTATGTTTATGCTTCTTTTTCTTACAAAATCATTTCTGTTTTTCTTCTTCTTTTATTATCTTGTATTATGTCAATTACACTTCACATGTGACATGGTGAGTCACGATCTCCATCTAAAAATCTTCTTTTGTATTTTTATGGATTTGTATTTAATATATTAAATGATGATTAATGTCTAATGAGTGGCAATATTTATGTCAACCAGGAAGACATACTATTAGAATTGTGTGATCATACTCAAAAGATAGCTTAAGAATGGAGAATTATCACACATTTATATATTAATTTTCAAAATCTCAATGTGGGACATTATAATATATTTCCTTATATTTATGATGGACATATAAAACGTGAAATTTGCGGAATTGGAAATCCAGGAATACTTTTTTTTTTTATAACTCAAGAGTAGATTTCAAACTTATGGAAGGATGTAAAACTAATCCACTAGGGGAAGTGCAACCCATGGATAGACTATTTCTCCAGATACTCAAATTGGCCGTAAACAAAGATCTATATCCATGTGATCAAACTAATTGACTAATAACTATGTGCTTGGTGGGAATCGATTTCTAGCTTCGAATAGCAGGACTACTCCTGCCAAACGAGAACCACTAGATCAAGAGACTTGGTTAATGCACGAATACTTCACAGTCAAAAACTTTTGTATGTTTTAATACGAACACAAAACAAATTCGAAATTTACATAAAAGAAGATTATTTTAATCAATGTGCAAACAGAAAATAGAATCTAAATATCAAAATCCAGATTGAGTTCGTTGTAACCCACAAACAGGACCAGTCCACAATCAGTTCGGTCTTCAAGTTGATAGGTCAAATGATTCTACAACTTTATCTATATGTGCATGCAACTATTTAAAATAAGAAGAAAAGATATTCTCAACAACATATATATAATTGAGTTGTTACAAAAAAATAGTGTCGAGCTATATATCATATATATTGTTCCTTTTGACACGAACAAAGTTTCATACAATGATTATTTAAATATACAACTCTGTATACGAATTACTATCAATTAACCAATCATAGGCATAGGTGCAAATAAAAAAAAAAGCACTAAATTTATATCTTGGGCCTTTTAGGTTTTTAGCACATCATGATTGGTGAGCAAGAGTAAAGTTCAGGAAAGACTCACCAACTGCTGCCAACTTCTTATTTCTGAGGCGAAAAGCCGACCATTTCTCTGTACTTGAAACCATTTTATCAAATCCATTGAATCTTTCACAAAGTGAGAGTATGCATGATCGATTCTTCATAAAATCAACTTCTTTTTATAGTATAAATCATAGAGAAACGAATTGTACTTATATATATATGAATGTAAGATGTACTACATTACCACTAAGCTTATATTTTATCTTTAAAATCCCATTTATATCTCAATTTTTTTTTTAAGATTGTATTTTTCGACATCCCAAGTTATGTTTTACTCAAGAGTTTTAATTAAGTTCCGCATCCATAACGCATTTCTATTTGGAAGTCACGATTTGTTTAAAATTTCTCGATTTTTGTTTATAGAGAGTTGAAAATGTATGATTAATAGGAACGCTTAAGTTTATCATAAGAAAGAACACAAGGAAAAAGATATAGAACTGAAGAAGGAGATAAATATGAACAACATTGTATAAGAGCAGAATGATACTTAGATAATCAAATAGCTTGGAGCTTTGGCTGCTGGGAAATATATGACGAAACTTTAAACTAAAAAGAAGACAAATCTTTTGGGTCATCCAACTTTAAAAGCCAAAAGTTGGCCGGGTAAAACCGTGATTAATGCCTAAATATCCTTACATAAAAAGACAATATTGACAATTAGTGATTTGATATGATTATAGAAGAAAAAACTTAAAGTTAATTTTGTTAGATGTTACATCAAAATGAATAGCATACTAATAAACTGATGAACATCCAAAACACTTCAGTTGAATAGAGTTAATACGTTAAATTTTTCAATAGATTATCGACATATAATTTTTACTTGTTAATTTTTAATAAATGACGTAACGAACGTAAAAATATGAAAATTTGAGGAAAATTATGTTTCTTATGAATACAAAAAGGAAGAAAAGACTATACCACATTACTATCCAATACCAATAAATCTGAATAAACACTCTTATTCAAAAGGAGGCAATATGGGTATGTGGATGTGACAAAATAGGACAAAAGGGTCCATTTTGTTAGGGAACAATGTTAGGGAGCAAAAGATTTGAGGTCACAGTGGGAAATCCAAACATCTTGTCCAAAGAAGTTGTAAAAGACATATCAACGGAAGATGCCATTTCCAGAAGCAAGCAAACACACATAAGAATTTCTCTCAATCTCATTCCATCATCACCAAGCCAATAAATGTATGCATATATATATATATATATGTATGTTTGCATGTATGCATCTACATGTGCATATGTGTGTGGGATTTGGAGGAATGGGAGAAAAAGAATAAAAGGACAAAGGAAAGGGTCAAGATAGAACATTTTGGATGTTGACGTCTCTAGAGACGCTTGGATAGCCATTAAAGTGCGGCTTTGGAGTTGTCCACGTCTTACTTGAATCTGTGATGGCTCAGCTGAAGAAGATGCATACAAAAACTTCTTTTGTTTTCATTCGTTTTATTTTTTATATGAGAATGTGGTAAATTCTATGAATATAACACAAGCCATAGAGAATAACTACAAAAGGAAGAAGCACACTATTTGTTCATCTAATGGTATCCTACCACATCAAAAAACACAAATGCTAAATTACCTAAACTAAGATAGTGACAATGACCACCAAACTTCTAGATCCTTTTTTATGTCAGCCTGTAATCTCGATCTATTCTGATTTGATTTAGATCCATCTCATCGACCTCCCAATACAAACTAACACGTAACATCCACCACTGTGCATTCAAACATATAAATGAATATATATATATATATATCACCAAAATCTACAAAACTTCAAAACATTTATGATCAAGATGTTATATAGCCCATAGCCCATGCCATACCAACACATCCATTTTCTGATACGGTAAAAGTTTCGACATTAATTTGAAGCCATAAATTAGGGTTTCTACTTTCTACATTATATAATAGATATATCACCACAGTTCCTATCATCACTCTCATCAAAAGAAAATAAATTATTAGTTAGGGAAAATTCGCTGGAACCAGACTCAAATTAGGGTTATTGAAAGTTTGTGCGACGATATATAATAATTTGAGAAACTTTAATTAAGATATGTATATGTATGTCACTATGCTCTTTTAGAGTTCACAAATTCAATTTGAGTATGTTTTATTTTCAAGGAGGAGAAAAAGCAACAAGAAAATAATTTTTTTTAAATGGGGTTTGCTCTATAGATGTTATCAGGAACTCAATATTAAATATCTATAATTGCTGAAGTCATATATATTATTTTTACCTCTTGAAAATCTGATGAGACTTCATTAATTGGAAACAGAAATAAGGGAGATCTTGCCCAGGGTTAGGATAACGAGGAAAACAGAGCGATAAAGAGATCGTTGTGGCTGAGCAGAGAGATGAGACAAATTGAGATTGAAAAATAAGAAAGAGGCCACGAGTTGATATCAATGTCTTGTATGTGCATGTCACAGGGCGTCGTTGATATCAAATTGTGGTCTCTTTCTTATTCTTCAATCTCAAATCATCTGATCTCTCTCCTCGGCCGCAACGGTCTCCTTATCCTTCTTGCTCTCCCCGTTATCCTTACTATGGGAAGGATCCCCCTTATTTCTGTTTCCAAAAAATGACGTCTCATCAAATTCTCAAGATGTATATGAACTCAACAATTATAGATCTTTAATATTGAGTTCCTGATAACATCTATAAAGCAAACCCTATTAGATAAACTCATTTTCTTATTGATTTTTTTCCTCTGTGAAAATAAAGCATCCCTAAATTGAATCTATGAAATCTAAAAGAGCACAATGACATGCACATACATATCTTAATTAAATTTTCCCAGATCATTATATATCATCTCGTAAACTCTCAATAACCCTAATTTGAGTCTGTGATTTTTCCCTCACTAATGTTTTTTTCTTTTGACTAGAGTGGTGATATGAACTGTGGTGATTGGTTAGCAATTTTAGATTGACCATCAAAGAGACAAAACAAGTAGATTTAATAGAAAACCAAGCCAAACCAAAATGTATCTAACCGAATGTTTAAATTGAAACATAACCGAAAATAAAATTTGTATTAACCAATTGGTTTTCATAGCTTAAAACTAAAAGAAAAGAGAGAAAAGAAAGAAACTGAGACTAACTCATATTTTTGTTGTAACCGAACTAAACGAAATTCAATAAATTAATAGCTAAGTTTATTATCATAATCTTATACATACTTTAAATTATAACTATAATATTAAGTAAATTATCAATATTAAGTAAATCATTATATATAAATCTAATAATTCAAATCTTTATCATTTTTTTTCTTATTAGAGACCGACGGTTGGTGGTTCCCTTAGCCCCGTTGTCGGTCTCCCTTTTTCTGTTTTTCCTCTTATTTTTTCTATTCTCGAATTTATGGTTGCGTGATTTTAGACAAGATGATTGATATCTGACAAGAGTTGAAGGATGATGTGAAGTGGTAGGTACCGAATCTCAAGATCAACAGTGCAATGTCAGATAAGAAGATCACCTCTGTTTTAAAATCATTTTCTCTTGTTAAATTGGTTCATCGATATAACATATGTTACCTTGGTGTGCAAGTCTCTTCAATGTTGTTGTTTTGGTTTCCATATGGGGTTTTGTCTCTATTTCTTAGATCAGTGTGGGATTTGTTCTATTCATTGGTTCGAGACATGTTATGCATTGTTTAGTTTCTTATCAGTAAGTTTGTTGGACATCTACTGGTGTTTTATGAACCTTGATGATAAAGAATATGTGGATGCATGCTTTATTCTTCTTTTGAAAATCATTTGGTTGTTTAATTTATTACCATAATCCCTATTGCTGTGAATGGATTTTTTTCTCGGAAAAATCTTTATGGCTAAATAAGCTCATCATTCTTGTGTTAAGCGTGGATACAATACAACATAATAATTATGTCTAATTTTTAATTTGGCAGTATCTCCATATATATACGAGGTTAATTTTTTTTGGAGCTTTATATGTTTTTTTAGCTTTTTCTTTAGATACCTTTTTGATGTCTTCTCTTGGTGACTTTCTTCATACCTATGTACTCTTGTCTTCGATTAATGAGAAAATTTACAAAAAAGTGTAACTTATTATATTTTTTCTATTACCAAATTAACCTTTTAGTTAAAACCGAATCAAATTCAAACCAAGAATCAAATAGTGTTGATTACTTTTAATTTCTATTTAATCAATAATAGTGAACCAAAACAAACAATAAACCGGGATTTCTATAACTCTGTCTCTAACTGTTATCCTACACCTAAAAGGCTACAACTACAAGCAAAGCAACATAGAGAAGATAAACAAATATCACCAAAATTCAGAATATTCCCTCTGTCTCTATGACGAGGATCTGGAAAAACGCAGTCGTTTAGTCTCGCATATATGGGCCAAATAAAATCGGTCATAAACATAAAAATGGGCCCAAGGCCCATAAATATATTCTCTGCCGCCGCCAGAAATGGAAGAAATCGAACAGTTTCCTCTCTCGCGTAACCTTTTCCGCTCTCTCTCTTTGTCTCTGCCGAAACTCATCTTCTCAGCCGTGAAAAAAATTCAGCCTCCACCGATCAGTGAGTTTCTTCATATCTCTCCATCTCCATCTTCAAATCTCTATTTATCAATCCTCTTTTTTTTCCTATTAATTGATTCCATTTCTCTTCTGATCATTTATTTGTTTGGTTGGTAAAACAATTCAATTTTAAACTTTTCTGATTCAAATCTCTTTTTTTTTCTTTCAGATTTGGGTTTTTCCGATGGGTTGTACTGTGAGGGAGAAGCCTGTAAGAGCAAACCGGAGGATCCGACCCGTCGCCGTGAGATCCGACCCGCCGTTAAGTTTGATCAACAGAATTGGTCTATCTCAATCAATCGCTGAATCAAGTCTCAAAAACCTTGTTTATCATCCAGGTCTCACTGATTCTGGTTGTATCAATTCAAACCCTAGCGGAAGCAGTTTCGAAGAGAACATTTGGGATTGTTGCACAGAAGAACATTTGGAAGAGATTTTGCTGAAACATTTGGAGTTTTTATATAACCAAGCTATTTCGAAGCTTGTTAAATTAGGTTATAAAGAAAGTGTTGCTTTGAGAGCTGTTTTGAGTAATGGTCATTGTTATGGTGAATTCGATGTTTTGACAAACATATTGAATAATTCAGTATCTTATTTGAATAGTCATAGTAATGGGAATGGTGAAGATCAATCCGAGACTGGTTTTACGGATTTGAAAGATTTGGAGGAGTATTCATTGAATGGTATGATTTACTTGTTGCAACAAGTTAAGCCCAATTTGAGTAAAGGTGATGCAATGTGGTGTTTGTTAATGAGTGAGCTTCATGTTGATAGAGCAAGTACTTTGGATATTCCGCTTCCAGGGAATAGGGGTAGTTGTTGTGCTAAGGAAGATAGTAATGTAGAAGATGTTGGTGGTAGTAGTAGTACTCTAGATATTGCTGGTTTTATGGCTCCAGCGTTGTGTCGATTCCATGGAGGTTGGGATTTTGGGTCTGGTGGAGGACCTGAGTTTTCTGGTAATGGATTTTCTATGAAAGGTGACGAGTTGAAGCTGCAGAGAGAGATTGTTTGTCCGAAAAGGTTTAATCTTTCGCCATCGATGAAGTCTTTGTTGAAGCGGAATGTTGCTGCGTTTGCTGCTGGGTTTCGTGCTAGTATGAAGCAGAAGGAGATTCAGTCTGAAACTAGTGGTGATAGCGTTACTTGTAAGGATCCTGCAAGTGTGGAGACTCTTGAGAAGCCATGTACTGAAGTAGTAAGTTTTAGTTCAGTTGTGGAGAAGTTTCGGGATCTGAACCTTGATGATGATCTGGAATCAATTGGTGAGGAGGATAAGGATGGAGTGATAGTCAATCTGCTTCATCAGGCTAAGGATCTCGAGAAGAAATTAAAGGAAAGGAAAGACTGGGCTCTGAAGAAGGCAATGCAAGCTGCCCAAAAGGTCAGCGAGGAATTGACCGAGCTTAAGTCATTGAGTAGTGAAAGAGAAGGAATCCAATTGTTGAAAAAGGGGAAACAAGCTATTGAAGTATCAACAGTGAAAAAATTATCCGAAATGGAAAATGCTCTTAGAAAAGCTTGTAGTCAAATTGACAAGGCAAATGCGATTGCAAGAGCGCTTGAAAATCAAAATGCAGAAATCCGAGCAGAGAGGGAGGGTGCCAAATTAAGTGCATCCGAATCTAATAAAGCGTGCGCGGAAGCAACAAAGAAGGAGAAAAAATGCTCGAAGAAGCTTGTGGCATGGGAGAAGCAGAAGTTGAAGTTGCAGGAGGAGATTACAGCTGAGAAAGAAAAGATTAAGTCTCTTTACATGGCTTTAGCTCAGATTACACAGGATGAAAAGGAAACTGAGGTACGTTGTCGTTGGTTCATGTATTCATTTGTTCTTTGAAAATTCTCTAGATCCTTACAACTTTTGACTCTAGAATTGTTGTAAGTACATTTACTTAGGATTTAAAATATTTACATGTCTCATTTGAGGCGTGCATCTAGTTGCCAAGATGGTCATGTCTTAGATGGTAGTCCGTTACCGATGCCATACAACTTCAAAGATCATTTAAGAGGTATAGTCTGCATCTGCCACATTTTTTGCTAGTGTATATGGAATCTAGACTTAACATGAATACAATCTTGGAGAAGCAGTTTTGAGTTGTAGAACTCAGCCAGATGAATTTTATACCTATTGATAAGTTCATCAGATTAGCTTTTTCTCATTACACGGTGGTCCTTATTTTCTTTTCGTTACCTTTTCGCTGGTACGTTATCTATGTTGCTGCACATTTGTGTTCAAAGACTTGCTTGGACTGTGGTGGATGGCTGATAATTGAATTATTAATCTACTTTACCTCAATCAAACATGGAAGGTTAGTCTATTGAATTCTTTTTATATTTTGGTTCATATATGTAATTCGCAGGCGAAATGGAGGCAAGAGCAGATAGCAAAGGAGCAAGCTCTAGCTCAAATGGAGGAAGAACAACGCTCAAAAGAAGCAGCTGAGGCTCACAACAAAAGAAAGCTGGAGACTCTGCGGTTAAAGATCGAACTAGACTTCCAACGACACAAAGACGATCACCAAAGACTGGGGCAAGAACTCTCTCGGCTCAAAGCCTCTTCAGATACTGACTCAAGCCACTTACCCAACAACGTTTGGAAACCCGAAAAATCTCAAGGAGAAAACATTGCTAAGCTGCTTGAGGAACTCGATAAGCTTGAAGGGTCTTACGAGAATGAAGCAAACTATGATCGTGAATGCATAATCTGTATGAAAGATGAAGTCTCTGTGGTGTTTCTTCCTTGTGCTCATCAAGTTGTGTGTGGTAGCTGCAGTGATAGCTTCTTCGCGAGTAACAACAATGGCGGAAGTAAAGTCACTTGTCCGTGTTGCCGAGGTTTGGTTCAGCAGCGAATCCGTATCTTTGGAGCAACCTCTTGAAAATTGAAATAGCTTCTCTTTGGGTTTCAAAGAGATCTCAGATCATCTCAACTTCAAGTTTTACTTTGTAAGTAAAAAATAATAATTTTATGGTTCTTCCTCAAAGCTTTTATACTCAGGGAAATTTTGTTTCTTCAAAAGATATTTCACGATGTACAAAAACTTGTGATCGTGATTGAAACTTTTTCGAGCTAATCTTGTGAAGGATCATTGTCTTCAATTCGATTTGAAGGAAACATGTCTCTCTTTCAGCTTTTCTAAGTAAAAACCATGTGTTTGAGACAAAGCTAGAAGTGCAATATGGTCGGTTTTGCAATTTATTTGGTTTACGGAATAGAAAAATTGAATATCTTTCGGTTTGGTTAGAAACGGTACGTACTTATTTATGCAGCCAAATTTATATGTACTAGTTGAAAAAATCTTACAAACTTAGAGGTTTTAATTTGTTTTCTCTCTTAGGTTTGATTTAGGTAATGGTTTGTGTAGAAAGAAAGACCTAATTGGTTATATCCAAATGGTTTGGTTCAGTTCTTGTTAAACCGGAATTGTAAGCAGAACAATGACAACCACAAGTTCTTGAAAACAACAATTATTAATGCTGTCTTTGTCTAGTTTAGTTCTAGTTGCTTGCTTCTGTTTGTGTGGCCGTTATTTGCAAGAAAATGGCTTCGTGTGCCATCTCAAACACAATTCATACACCAACCTTCAAGACTTCGAAGAGAATAAATCCGTACAACGGTCTATTCGGTTGGAACTCCGGCAAGAAAACAAACGATCTCCGGCCGCCACAGCAACCGGCTTACCATGACGACGTTCAAGTTCCTTTCTCTCTTTCGTTGGTAAAAAAAACTTTCCTAAAGGGTATATAAATTTCATGCCTTCTTCATTTCATTTGAAGTCCTTTTCGAAGCAAACAATTCATTTCTACTTATATGTATAAGTAGAACTCATAGAAATCTAATAGTCTTCAAACTCTATAACATCTTTTTTATCAGGAAGAGAATTGAAATGTTGCTACAAGGCAAGCATTGATGGGTTTAGTGCAACAAAGTTCCATGAACGTTGTGATTTCAAAGGTCCATGTGTTATCATAGCTTACACCAAAGACAAGTCTTTCAAGTTTGGTGGATTTAGTCCAGAAGGTTATAGAAGTACCGATGATTACTACGATACATTCGATGCTTTCCTCTTCTATTGGCTTGAAGATTGCGATGACCCGATCGTTCTTTCTAAGGTTGGAGGAAGTGGAGCGGCTCTATTCGATTATGCACGTGGAGGGCCTCAATTTGGAGCTGATGGGCTTCTTATTGGACCACCTTTAGCTCCTGTGATGGGTGGATTTGCGGGACCGGATACGAACTCGGGGATTGGTGATTTAAGAATGGCTAAATCAAGATTGGGTTTGTCATATGCTAAGAGGAAAGATGGTAAAGAATCTATCTTTGGAGATGAAAATAAGGTTAGTCTTGATGATGTATTGGTCTTTTGTAGTCCTTATATTGCTTCTTTGTATTAAATTACAAAACCAATCTCAACTTTCAAATATAAGTATCCGATAATTCATTTTTATTTATATAATTAATAGAGACATACAACATTGGTTATATATACTTTTGTGACCTAAAAAAGTCTCTGGAAAGTGTCTTTATAACTACTAGTTGATGGTGAGGAGAATCTCGTAGTTTAAACTTTATAATATGCAACTATACTAATATATCTATACACACAAACAAATCTATATATTCAACAAATGGTTCTTGATCCAATTGGAGTGTTTGGTTTAGAGATTAAGTCTAGTTAACTATAAAGTTTTTCTTTACCCAAGAATTTGATAGTTCATGACTTCATTGTTCATATGAGCTTCTGGATGATAATCGAACGTGAATGGAGTCTCCACTTCCCAGTCGAAATTCAAATCTGCGAAGAACTCGGGTGGATATTCAAATTCGGGTAGTGCAAATACTTGGAAACCAGAATCTTCTTCTGCTTGTGATTGTGAATTTTCCTGGACAAAATTGTAATGAAGTTTGAGACACAGTGACATTGATTAATGAATGGGATTTTTTTCAGAGTTTGGATTTTGATTTGTTAAACCTTAAAGGATGATTCAAGGATGAAATCAGGAGATGGCCTGAGTGTGTTTCTTGCGTCACAATAACTCATTTCTAGGTCACTTGCTTGACAGGAAATCTCAACATTGTTGCTTAATGGTTCATCTGAAACTTCTGGTAAGCTGGTTAAATGATTCTTGAGCGTAAGTTCATTCCTCTTTACCACACGACACAGCGCAAAGTCTCCCTTTAGAGCAGAAGAGTACCAAAAGAAAATGATCAATTGGTAATGGTAACTAAGAAACAAAGTTTTATTGTTTTTCCATCTGTTGGTTAGATTGATGATGTTGTTACCTTGAAATTTAGTGATCCTTGTGAAGTATCATTGTCGCAAAGACGATACTCATGCATTACCCACTCTGTTCTTCCACCAAAAGGAGCTCGACCCAGATAAAAAACTAGGGTTTTTCGACACCCAATGATAGAAGAAGACGAGCAAGAGGAAGAAGAAGAAGAAGATTGACATATGATTTTTCGATCTTTTCCCGTGGCTTTCCAGTAACCAGATTTAGTTGCTCTGTTTATTCGAGATCCGTTCTGGTATTTTCTGTCGCGATGGCAGAAGAAAAACCATTCCATATCTCTATTTGGCAAGAAGGATTTCTCTGCAAGGAAGAAAAGTTGGATCATTTTAAATATAGTAAGATTGGAAAAGATTAAATTTTTTTCATCTAGGGGTTTTCAAGAAGGAACATACCTGGAAGTTCCCAAGGATCAAACTTGTATAAATCCATTAATGGAATTATTTCAAGCTCTATCTCAAGCCCTTCGTTTCTTCTATGCAGGTAATAACCCACAAGTTCTTCATCTGTTGGATGAAATCTGAAACCAGGTGGTAAAGATGATCCCGCCAGCTTCTATACTTATAATTTGTTCAAGAAAACCCCAGAAGTATAAGCTCTTTGGTTCACTCACTTTAATGCCAAAACAGTGTGAAACTTCCACAGGACGAATCCCTAATTGCTGTTATTGTGTTTCTTAAAGCTCAAGGAACATTCGACCAAAACAAAAAAAGTTCAAGGAACATTAGAAAAACAAAACAAAACAGGGCGTATGATATCAGAAACCAAGAAAAACAAGAAGACCAAAGACAAAGTTATGGTTTTGCTTCAGAATTTAAAACTTTCTCTTCGGAAAAATTAAAGAAAAAGATTGAAATGTGGAAGTTGATGATGCTGAAACTTAGAGGAAGAGGGAAAATGTAAGTTTGGACCGTTAGGTAGGGATTGTATATATAGCCGATGATGAAAATGCTTAAAGGTTGAATTAAAGTATCAACATAACTTACATTAAATAGTGCTAAGATGATTAAAATAGTAATAGTTTCTGTTTTTACATTTGTTCTGATAAAATAATACAGACCGAAAGTTTTGTAGATTACTTGTTAAAAACGTCCCACAAATTCCACAACAATGGCCCACCTGAACCACAAAGCTTCAGTTGTTCACACTCAGAGACTTGCAAGCTTACTGCCGTTTATAATTTATATAAATAGACATCTTGCCGTCTGTCATATAGTTTTGCAGACACCTCGTCGTTTCTATGACCTATACAATAGCTGGTTTAAGCTTCTTGGTTCATGTAGTTCCATCGACGTCAATTAAAAACAACACCTGTCGTTTTTGTATATTTTCAAAACTAATGATCAATATTTTGCTTAACTCTATGTAATTATTTCCGGCAAAAAGAATAATTAAATAATTAATTCACTGTTAATGAATTATCTAATTTGTATATTTCATTTGCAAGGACTACGTATATTGACAAGATTAGGATTCCGTCAATTTAAAGCTTGGAGAAGTCTCATCTATATTATTAACATAAATACTATTCATGATGTGTTAATTAGTATTGAGTGATATAAACACTTTGAAACTGCATTTTTAGTTATAAATTGTTTGATAAATGAAAATGTGAACACGAGAAACAGGTCAAGTAGCTTTACTACCACCTCATGGTGAGTTGGAAAACATATTTTATTAAACAACTTTTCATTGATTAAGCAAATTGTCTATGTCATCAAATAAATCTTCATTAGTAACCTTAAAATTGTGTATTTATTATTTCTTATATCCGCTTTGTTCACCTTTTGGAGATGACCAAACACTAGTACTTTGCTTTATTGTTGATTCCACATTAAATTGTTCTTAGATGTAAAGTTAGTTTCTTCACCTAAAGGACATCTACAACGGAAAAAAAAATGATTAATTGAACAATCATTTATTCAAGCGAAATATTTTGTTGAAAAATATTAGAGAAATGGTCATCAGACATATCTCTTACCATTTCTCACCGTACTATCTATTTTTTATTGTTCTTTCTGATCATTTTACTGTTGGATGTTACAAATTTGACGAGATATGTTTACTATTTACAAAAAAACTAAAAATTCAAATTCCTTATCATATAAATTTTGATAGTTTTTTAAGAAATACTAAAGATAAAAATAACTTTTTTCCAGTGAATTAACAATATTGAATTGGTTTAATATGCAAAATGTTTTGTTTGTATTGATGTTAACTATAAATGTTTATACACAGATCATCTTTCTATTCTTAAAAATGCTCAAGTCATGTTAAGGTGAGAAACTTTTGCTTTTATTATAAAGATTGATTGATATATATCTAAATCAAATCTCTATACAATTATTTGAGCAATGTTAAAAACAAAATAACCTTACATTTACATGGGATATTACAAAAAATGCAATTGAATAATATTTTTAATTTTTTTGAAATCTTACTAATGATCTTACTAATGATCATAATAATTATATATTTAGTTAATCAATTCTCTAATAAATAGCACAAAATTAATATATAGATATTTCAAATTCAAATTCTTAATATTTTAAATTTAAATCTGTTTATTTATATTTAGTATCTCCTAAATAAATATGATTTTTAATTAGAGTATTTAAACAATATAGTATTAAATGTTTTTATATAAAATCATTAAGAATACAATAATAATCAAAAAATTAATATAACTAAATAAAAAATTAGTAAATAGTATTTTAAATAATTATTATTTTCCACATAAAATTAAACTTAGTTTTTCTCTCTTATTAATTATGAACGAAAATTAAAATTAAATTTTTTTACCATCCAACTTTAAATAATCTGGATTTTCAAATATTCTTATTTTTATAATGGATAGGGACGGATCATGACGGGTCATAGCAGAGAAAAATGGATCATGACAGATCTCGACGGATCTCATATCGAATTTCTAATCATTGATAATAATTTATATATTTGAGTAAATCAAACAGTTATAGATTTTGGAATAATGTAAAAATATATGCATACCACCAATTAATTTTTGCAATGAAATTATATTATAATTTAACTTATTAAATAAATTTATCAAAAAATATAAGACCGCACATGATTATATATTAGTAATTTAATTAACACAACACAAGGCATATATAATAATAATAAATAAGATAAATAAGATAATAAAACATAAAATAAATCTAATTTAAAACACTAATAATAATTCATAACAATATAAACTAACAAAGTTTGAAATCGATATTTCTCCGCGCTGTGGAGCGCGGGTTACTATTTAGTGTTAATATATATTTGAATAAGGGTTATTGTGTCCGAAATTTAGTTAGAACTTAGGTGTGAAGAAGCTAAGTTAATGGCTACTCATTAGTTTAGGCAATGATTCTCGTTATCCTTTTTTCTAGTTGATATGCCTTTTGTTATTTAATTTAGATAGATTGTTAAATGTATTAATATATACTACTATCATACCAATCTTAAACATATTACAGAAGAGTGAAAATAGTTCCTTCAGAAACAGAAAAAAGAAGTGTAATTCTATAAGAAAAAAAAATTTATATTTAAAAATATTATCATCGAAATTCAAAATTCTAAAGTTCTAGCAAATTTTAAATTTCAAAAAGAAAAAGTAGAAAAGAGTACTACATGATTTAAAAACTCATACTAAATTTTAAGAAATTCTCCAAAACCTAAATTTTGTGTTAACTACTTTTTTGTTCTTCAAAATTTTGGTATTTTTAAAATTGAAACTTGTTTGTATCTTTTTTTTTTTACCAAAAGAAAACTTTTTGTATCTTAAATTCTTGTATTTTTTAAGAAAGAAATAAAGTTAATCGGGCCGGTCTAAAATAAACAAATGGGTCTATCATAGAAACCCTATTAGCCCAAGCACAACAAGACTACAAAAAAACAAGAAAAATATAAAATAGAGACGAAAAAAAGAAGAAGAGAGAAAAGTGAAAACTCCATTAGAGTAAAACTACTTGACGAATCGCTGCAAACGAAAAGAGAGGGAAATCCATTGATGGCTGCAGCCACAGTTCTCAACCGCTTATCATTGATACCGAACCTATCTTCAAAACCAAAATTGAAATCAAACAGAAGAACAACTTCAACAAGTGTTTCTGTTCGAGCACAACAAGCTTCTTTCTCTGACCCTTTTGTACTTCAATTAGCGGAATCTCTCGAAGACTCTCTTTCAGCTTCTTCTTCTTCTTCTTACTCCGCTACTTTACCTCTCCAAAGAATCCGTGAATCTTCCGCTGAGTCTCTTCTATCTACTCAATGGCCATCACGAAAAGACGAACCTTTCCGATTCACCGATACATCATTCATCCGATATTCCCAAATCGAACCTGTATCGACCCATCAACGAAATTCTGAAATTTTAGATAATCTGAGTGAAACCCAGTTCCCAAACGCCGTGATTATTGATGGGTTTGTGTCGAATTTGACTATTGGTCCATCAGATTTACCAGATGGGGTTTACTTCGGAAGCTTTTCCGGTTTACCAGATGAGCTAACGAACCGGGTTTCTGAATTCATTGGTAATTTCGATTCTGGTGATTTGTTTTGGTCAATTAATGGAATGGGAGCGCCGGATTTGACTGTGATTTACGTTCCTGCGGGATGTAAAGTGGAGAATCCGATTTATTTGAGGTACTTTTCTGGTGAAACTGGTGACCGGGAATCGAAACGGTTACCGGTATCGAATCCTAGGGTTTTTGTGTTAGTAGAGGAAGGAGGAGAGCTTGGTATAGTAGAGGAATTTGTTGGGAAAGATGAAGAAGGGTTTTATTGGACTAATCCGGTTTTGGAAGTTGTTGTTCAGAAGAATGCTAAAGTTAAGCATTCGTATTTGCAGAAAGAATCCATGGCTTCTGCACATATCAAGTGGACTTTCGTCAGGCAGGTTCGTTTTTGCTTATTCTCTTCTTGTAGAGTTGCTAGTAACTAATTAGCTTAGTTTAGTTTTGGTATTTAGTAGAATTCTTGAACTGTTTGGGAGAATCAGTAGTTTAGTTCTTGTTAAGGTTGGCTTTGTTATTCTCTTGTGGCTTAGTAATCTGTTGGAAGGTTTGGTGTCAATCGTGTTCGGAAATATGAATTTTATCATTGATCGTTTCAGGAGAGTGTCTTAGTCTAGTTTTGCTTCTGCTGGAGTTGGAAAAGTTGTTATCTTTAGGGTTGAATTGGTGAGGAGGAATGTGAATTTTGCTTTTGTCTTCGTTTCTTAGGTGGTTGAATGTTTATAGCTTAGTTAAAGTCTTTAGGATGTTTTGAGTACGAAAATTGGAATGTTTTATGCTGAAATTGTTTAGGAGAGTGAATTGTTTATGTGATGATCTCTGTAGGAGGCAGAGAGTGAATATGAGCTAGTGGAAGTGAGTACTGGTGGGAGGTTGGGGAGGCACAATCTTCATGTGCAGCAGCTTGGGCCTGATACGCTCACGGAGTTAACCACGTTTCATATGTGTGTCAACGAGCAGACACTTGATCTCCATAGCAGAATTGTCTTGGACCATCCCCGAGGCACTTCGCAACAGCTCCATAAGTGTATTGTTGCTCATTCCTCTGGTCAAGCTGTTTTCGATGGCAATGTCCGAGTTAACAGGTAAGCTCATTCTCTCTGTGCCCCCATTCCGCTTTTCGGTTTGGTTTTGATTTTCCGGTTTTTAGATTTCTTGGTTATGAAATATAGAAAGAAAGTTTGGTTCTGTTTCAATTCTTTGTGTGATATATTTGCAGATTTGCTCAACAGACTAACGCGGGACAACTAACACGGAGCCTCCTTTTGAAACCCCGAGCAACCGTGAATATCAAACCGAATCTTCAGATCATTGCAGACGATGTGAAATGTTCGCACGGTGCTGCGATAAGCGATCTTGAAGAAGATCAGCTCTTCTATTTCCAAGCTCGTGGTATCGACTTAGAGACTGCAAGAAGAGCTCTCATATCGTCTTTTGGGTCAGAGGTGATCGAGAAGTTTCCAAATCGGGAAATCCGAGATCAAGCTAGGAATCTTGTCAAAGGCTTGTTCTGATCTGACTTCACAAATCACATAGACAGAAATGATTTCAAACTGCGCTTGTGATTCATCCATTTATTTATCAATATCTCTTTCATCACTATATGAGGCCCATCTAGTCTTGTTTGGCCCATTTAATTAAAAGTTATGAGAACAACAAACAGTTGGCTTCTATGTAAAATATATAACGTGCAGTGTTTTAAAATTTGCAAAAAAACGTTTTACTGTTGGCATCTCCATAATCGAAATGGCGTGATTGTTTCAATTCTGTAAAACTTGGAAAACAGCAAAGATTCGACCTCTCAGTGGGTAAAACCACACGGTGTTTATTTGAAATCTGATAAAACAGCAAACACTTGATTTTATTATACCGCCTCCCTTTCTTTCCTCTATCAACCGTCGGAGACTCTCACCGTTTTGTTTTTCTCCACCGTCGCCGGTGTAATAATCACTTCGATAGGTTCCTCCATATACTCGCGCTTACCAGAAGCTTCGAAAACAGAGCTCCTCACTCTCTAATTCTTATTACTCTGTAAGCTTCGAGAAACTTAGACCTTAGTTACCCAAATCTAGGGTTCGTAACTTATTCCATTCGCTCATTGATTAGGATGCTCTTATATGTACTTAATTAGGATCTTGTGCTTAGATAGTTTAGTTAATAAGAGTTTTTATTAGTATTGCAATGAAATAATTTGAAATTGGTTAAGATATGGAATTTGATGTGAAATTTGTGGTGTTGCTTTGTTATTCCAATGCAGCGAAAATGGCGAGCAATGATTTGAAGACCTGGGTTTCGGATAAGCTGATGGTGCTGCTTGGCTATTCTCAAGCAGCTGTTGTTAATTATCTCATTGCAATGGGTAATTTAATACTTTGATTTTGGATGATTGAGCTTATGAAGAACATTACTTTACAGTTCTAAAAGTTTACAAATGGGGTTGTCATCTTTGTGCAGCTAAGAAAACAAAATCACCAACTGAACTTGTGGGAGAGTTGGTGGATTACGGGTTTTCTTCTTCTGGTGATACTCGTTCGTTTGCGGAAGAAATTTTTGCCAGGGTTCCTCGTAAAAGTGCTGGTGTGAATGTGAGTTTCTCAATGAGATGATGTAAAATTTATGGTACTTGTGTTTTTTTCTATTGGAACTTTTGGAATTATATGTGTTTTAGTTTCTTTTTTTTTGGGAGAAGTATGTATGGATATACGCATAGTTGTAGTTTTGGTTGGGTTTTCTTAATTTCTTTAACTCCTCTATCAGCTCTACCAACAACGTGAAGCAGAGGCAGCAATGCTAGTGAGGAAGCAAAAAACATATGCTCTTTTAGATGCTGATGATGATGAAGACGAAGTTGTTGTGGAGAAAAAACCTTCAGCTTCTGAATCTAGAAAGTCAGATAAGGGCAAGAAAAGGTTTCGAAAGAAAAGTGGACAATCAGATGAGAGTGATGAAGAGGCATAGTTTCTTTTCCTTGTTGACAGATTCCAATTTCTTTCTTTTTATGGTTAGATATAGCTTGGCATCTCATCTGATAAAATTGTTAACAATAATGTAGGTTACTGTTAGAGAGGACAATAGGCACGTTAGAAGAAAGGTTTCTGAAGACGAAGATGATGGTTCTGAGGTATGTCTGGTGACACTCTTAGGATGTTTGATTTCAGCTATTTTCTGGGTCTTGGTTTTTTTCTTGTGGAAGTCAAGTAACTAGGAGATGTACACTTGTGCTTTTATAATTTGCTTTGATCTTTTACACTTGGCACAGTCAGAAGAGGAAAGATTGCGTGACCAGAAGGAGAGAGAAGAACTGGAGCAGCATTTAAGAGATCGTGATACTGCACGTACACGAAAGGTATGTTTTTTCTGTTCTGTCCTCTGAATAGCTAGGTATGCCTCAATCTGATTCTTGGTATGTCTTGGGCTAAGTATGTTCGGCAATTATGTACAAGTTTTCTTGAGAATGAGTTTTGTCGGAATTAATAACAGGAAAATCTAGCTTCGTTTGAGTAGGGAAAACGAATTAAGCAAAGACATACACATTCATATGTCACCCAATCAAATAAGAAGCATGTAGTTAGCATGGTTTACTTATCGATGTATTGTACATGTGAAAGTTAGTGACATCTTCTTTTCTTTTGTTTAATGATCAGCTAACAGAGCAAAAGTTGTCAAAGAAAGAGCAAGGTACGATCTGTTATAATTCGTGCATGAACATATCATGAAATTTCTATGATACATTGTGATCTAGAATTTGTCTTTTTTGCCTGATAGTCTCATTTTGGACTCTTTTTTTTTGGCAAAACAGAAGAGGCTGTTCGAAGAGCAAACGCTTTGGAGAAGGATGATTTATATTCCTTAAGGTAATGAAAATTTTCCTTCTTTATGTGTTAGTGATGTTTGCTTTCCTATGGAGAAAGAAAATAATGAAGTATAGTTGCCTAGCATTATTGACAAGAACAATAGTCAACATGTACCTGTGTGCTGTGTGTTTTATTCCATTGTTGAAATACAATATAAAGTTGCAAACTTGATTTTCAAATACCAATTCCTGACTCTGCAATCATCTGACTATAAATTTTTTAGTTTTATTTTTTTTTCCTTGTTACTCACTCTTGATGGTGTTTCTACTCGAAGAAATGATCTCTGTGGAGGAGTTTTTGGTATTTTCCTTGTTATTAATCATCTTTTGTCGGGTCTGATGCAGGAAAGTCTCGAGACAAGAATATTTGAAGAAGAGGGAACAGAAGAAACTGGATGAACTAAGGTATATGACATATAGTTTTGCACTTTTTGTTTCTTATTATTGATATCCTCTTGTTTACTGATTTCTTCATAGGGATGAGATAGAAGATGAACCATATCTTTTTGGAGGTGAAAAGCTCACAGAAACAGAGCTTCGTGAGTTTAGGTAATTGTTACAACTTTCTTGCATCAAGTGGTTGTTGCCATTACCAATATCTATCTGATGCAATGTGCTAGTTTTGATGAGTAAATTTTTTTTCCACTGTGAATTTTCTTAGAATTTTTTCATTTTCGCAAGTCATATTTAAGATGGTATGATTTTAATTGAGCTTGTGTTGATCTGTTATCTTTAATAGATACAAGAAAGAGCTTTATGATCTCGTGAAGAAAAGAACACAAGATGAAGATAATGTTGAGGAGGTAATGTTTACATCTTGCTGGACCCTTCTCCCTCCTGGTTCTTTCGAAAGTTTATATATCTAACACATCTCTACCTCTCCGAGTTCAGTATAGAATTCCAGATGCTTATGATCAAGACGGTGGTGTTGATCAGGAGAAGAGATTCGCTGTTGCTGTACAACGATACAGGTTAGTTGACAAAAAGCACTTTGCTAGTGATCCAACACATTCTAATCTTCTTGCAGTTGCACTATCTACATAAATTATTTTGCAAAATCCTTTTGGTTGTTTAAAATCACCTTTTTTGTTTAGGGACTTGGATGCAACAGAGAAAATGAATCCATTCGCAGAGCAAGAAGCTTGGGAGGACCATCAGATTGGTAATTTCTCTTTTTACTCCTTTTCCGCTGAGCATTCTTGTTTTTACTGGCCACTGATTGATGTAACATGTCTCTTTGAATGATTTAAATGACATTGTTATGCAGGAAAAGCAACATTGAAATTTGGTGCAAAGAATAAGCGAGCCTCAGACGATTATCAGTAAGATCTGTTACATATTTGTTCTTTTATTGCTATTCTACTGCTTTGGAATTTTTTTTATCTTGTTTGTTCTTAAACATGGGTTAGGCCCAGGGTCTGGGGATTCTAAGTGTTTTTGTTTCTTTGCAGGTTTGTGTTTGAGGACCAAATAAGTTTCATAAAGGAATCTGTGATGGCTGGTGAAAATGTATTGCCTATGATATCTATTAAACCTGATGATACCTTCTTGCATATGCCGAGTTATAGCTGACTGCTTGTATTTCTTATGCAGTATGAAGATGTTATGGATGCTAAACAATCTCAAGATTTGGCAGAGAAAACAGCTTTAGAGGAACTTCAGGTGCTATGTTTTTCTGGGTTTTTTCCCCATTTACTGTGTTTGAGCAAACTCAACTACCAGATCTTTTTCTTAGGATGTATTTCGTAAGAAGTTCAGATTGTATGTTTCTTTGAGTTAATATCCGTAGGAAAAACTAAAACTTACCCCGACATGTTCTTGCATCTGTTTGTTCATGAATCAGGAAGTCAGAAGAAGTCTGCCAATTTATGGGTATCGTGAGCAACTGCTTCAGGCTGTGGAAGAGCATCAGGTAATTCAAGTTCTAATGCCATTTTTGATATCATTAGTAACGGGCAAGAAGCTCACTTTACCAATCCTTAAGAAAACAGTATTTTTTGGATAAAACATTTGAGTATGTTTAAGTGATACAAAATCAACAGAGAAAGGAAACACTTGTAAACAAAAGTATGCATCAAATTTCCTGTCATATACAAATGAAGATGTAGATTGAAGTGTTTGATTATGGAATTGTGCATATTTTTTTTATTTTTTTTGGGGTATGGTCTGTCCTCTGCTACATGTAATTAAAATTTGAAACCTTTTTCTTTTAACGTTTTTCTATTTATTAGGTTCTTGTCATTGTGGGAGACACTGGTTCAGGAAAGACTACACAAATACCACAATATCTCCACGAAGCTGGTTACACAAAGCGTGGAAAGGTACAACCTACTACTTGCCCCAATTGTAGTGTATAGTTAGTGCAGAAATCACTAACAAATTAGTGTGTTATTCTTTAGCCAAGAGCTGTTAGCTTGTCTAGAAGGAACTTGGCCGTTTCTTATTTTCTTGTGAAGTTGTCCCTTTTTTCATCAAAAGCTAATTTATTAAAGTGTTGTTTCATTTAGAAAGAAAGCCCTTGTTCATGACCTTTGTGGTTGAATAGGTTCAAAAGTATAGAGACTGATAAAGTAGTTCCTTTATCAAATAAAGTACCATAATGCTTTTCTGTTATATTTCAGGTTGGTTGTACGCAGCCCCGAAGAGTCGCAGCTATGAGTGTTGCTGCCCGTGTGGCTCAAGAGATGGGTGTCAAACTCGGACATGAAGTATGTTGGCTACTTTTCGTTTTTTGCTGCTTGTACTTGGTTGTTACATAACTGTGGGTTCACTCTCAGAATCTAAACTTTGGTTGGTGCTTGTCACAGGTTGGTTATTCCATTCGATTTGAGGATTGTACGTCAGACAAAACAGTTCTGAAGTATATGACTGATGGAATGCTTTTGCGTGAGCTGCTTGGTGAACCAGATCTGGCCAGCTATAGGTAATGAATATTGTTGAACATATTTTATTATTACTATTGGACAGTTTAACGTTTTTGCTTACTGATTGCAAAACCTTTCAGTGTCGTTATTGTGGATGAGGCGCATGAAAGGACCTTGTCAACAGATATACTCTTTGGATTAGTTAAGGCAAGTGGATTTTCTAGTAAAATGTCTCTTCTTACTTGTGTAATCAGGATTAGATTAATTCTGATTGGCTCTTCTTTTATTTGACAGGATATAGCCCGGTTCCGACCTGATTTGAAGTTGTTAATATCTAGTGCAACAATGGATGCAGAGAAGTTTTCTGATTACTTTGATACAGCCCCGATTTTTAGTTTCCCAGGAAGACGGTATCCAGTTGAAATTAACTATACAACTGCACCTGAAGCTGATTACATGGACGCAGCAATAGTTACTGTGCTTACGATCCATGTGAGGGAGCCACTTGGAGATATATTGGTCTTCTTTACTGGTCAAGAGGAAATTGAATCTGCAGAAGAGAACTTGAAGCAGAGGATAAGAGGTTTGGGTACAAAGATCCGCGAATTAATTATATGCCCGATTTACGCAAACCTTCCAAGCGAACTCCAAGCAAAAATATTTGAGCCAACTCCAGAAGGGGCACGGAAAGTAGTCTTAGCTACTAATATTGCTGAAACATCATTGACCATCGATGGTATAAAATATGTGGTTGATCCAGGCTTTAGCAAGATGAAATCATATAACCCGAGAACAGGGATGGAATCTTTGCTTATTACTCCTATCTCTAAGGCTTCTGCAACTCAACGAGCTGGTCGAGCTGGAAGAACAAGCGCAGGGAAATGTTATCGTCTGTACACAGCGTTTAATTACAACAACGACTTGGAGGAAAACACTGTTCCAGAAGTACAGAGGACGAATCTTGCCAGTGTGGTACTTTCTCTGAAGAGTCTTGGAATTCATGATCTCATAAACTTCGATTTCATGGATCCTCCACCTGCTGAAGCACTTGTGAAGGCTTTAGAACTGCTGTTTGCTCTGGGTGCTCTAAATAAGCTCGGTGAATTGACTAAAGCTGGTAGAAGGATGGCAGAGTTTCCTCTTGACCCAATGTTGTCGAAGATGATTGTTGTTTCTGACAAGTATAAGTGCTCCGATGAGGTAATATCAATTGCGGCTATGTTGTCAGTGGGTGGTTCTATCTTCTACCGTCCTAAGGACAAACAGGTTCATGCCGACAATGCAAGAATGAATTTTCACACTGGGAATGTCGGTGACCATATAGCTTTGCTAAAGGTTT
Organism: Cardamine occulta; assembly: GCA_028015245.1. NCBI lineage: Eukaryota > Viridiplantae > Streptophyta > Magnoliopsida > Brassicales > Brassicaceae > Cardamine > Cardamine occulta. The sequence continues at coordinate 12,834,415 of CM051363.1, read as the reverse complement.
GAACCTTCTGTATTCCTCTTATCTTATGTTCTCTCCATTAATTTATAAGGCTATCTCTGTATGTTTACCGTCTTGGTTTTTTCTCTTAAAGGTTTACAGTTCATGGAAGGAAACAAACTATTCTACTCAGTGGTGCTATGAGAACTACATTCAGGTACAAAGTTGTCTCTTTATGTTTATCGGATCAAATGTGGATCCAATTAACATTTGTTTTCAGGTTCGGAGCATGAAAAGAGCCAGAGATGTCCGTGATCAATTGGAGGGACTTCTCGAAAGAGTGGAAATAGAAATCAGCTCAAACCTGAATGAATTGGATTCAGTTAGGAAATCCATTGTAGCCGGTAAATTCTTCAAGTCTCCTTCCCATTTTTGTTCCTAAATTCCTTACAATTATGCCTCTGCTAATGAACTTGTTACTTTTGACTCAGGGTTTTTTCCACACACTGCTAAGCTGCAGAAGAATGGATCCTATAGAACTGTGAAGCATCCCCAGACAGTGCACATACATCCCAATTCAGGCTTATCTCAGGTTAATTAATTCTCACTCTACATATACCACAAATATCTTACTATTGATAGAATCTTAAAACTTTGAATGTTGATGAGTTTTTCTCAATGCTTATTGTAGGTATTGCCGAGATGGGTTGTATATCATGAACTAGTACTTACATCCAAGGAATATATGCGACAGGTAATAAATATGTTTAATCATGCAAAGGTTTACTCATGATTGGATCTCTGTATTTGTTTTAGTTATAATTGGATATTTGTTTCATTCATTGGTTTGCTTGTACGCTAAAAACTCTTATAATCACGAAAATGCAGGTAACAGAGTTGAAACCAGAGTGGTTGATTGAGTTAGCTCCTCACTACTACCAGCAAAAAGACGTTGAAGATGGTATGCACCTTTTTGTTTTTTTTTTTTCTCTTTACGTTCAATTTTCCTTTTGGTAAAATCGATTATTTTTCTATCTCTAAAGTCAAAACCCATCTTAAAATACTTTTCAGCTGCATCAAAGAAAATGCCCAAAGGAGCTGGTAAAGCTGCAATGTAAGAGCTCAGATTGGATCGGCGAAGAATAGTGAAAACAGATGTTAGTATATATTAGCTTTGACAGATTGTTTAGAAATGAGGAGCTCTCTTTGCTACATTAACTCATTTTTGTTCAGCCTCATGAGTTTTCCTCATAATGAGAAACCAAAAAAAAAAGAAGCAAGAAAACTTATATGGAAAACTTTTTGTCCCGAATTTAGAAACCATTACTTCTCAAAAATGTGGTTACCAAACTCGAAAACGCTATTATACCATACAATCTATTTTTCTTTTTCTTTTGTCAAAACATCAAAACAATTGTGAAGTCAATCCAAATTTGCAATTACTGCAACAACTTCCTGTGTATTAGTATTACTGTTTCCACACTTTCCTTCAACGATAACACATCGCTTCAGGGCAGTCTCAAGCTGGTCTGCAGATAAAGTAAGCTGAAGATGTCTCAGCATCATCACCGAAGAGAACAGTTACGCAACCGGATTTTCAATGTTCCCCATTGATCCAACTTGCTCAAAAACTGCATACTCACCACCAAAATCTCCTCCGGGAATAATGCCTCCTCCAGCAACACTACTAGCAATGTTTGCAATTAGCTTCCTATAGAGATTTTGAGTTACAATGACATCGAATCGCTCTGGTTTCTCTACAAGTTGCAAACAACACTTATCAACAGATATTTCCTCGTAGATAATTTTTCGATACATGTTGGAAACTTATTGACAAGATTCCAAGAAGAAAGCATCAGCTAGTCTCCCGTAATTACCTTTATTGTGCACTGCTGTAACTTTATTCCTCTGGTTCAATTTAGCAAATTTAAAAGCATACTTTGCGATACGATCTGACCAGAACTTTGTCATTGTCACCTTAAAGCTCTCAATAACACCGGGAACAACTTCGTACTCTTGCCCTACATATTCACCTTCAGTGTTCTCTCTGATCACCACGATGTCAACATTATCGTGGCGACTCGGCTGACCATTAAGATTGAAGCAGTTGACAAGAGATACAAAGAGGTCAAACTCCTTACTTGTACCACCACACAAGGAGCTATTGAGTCTGCCATTCAAACACACTTTGTTCTTCCGTATCGAGTCCACCACTTCCCACGGCAAATGATTCATATTTCCCTTTGTATCGTACGTCTCGAAGTAGACCGGTGCGTGCATTGCATCCATCACCTGGTGCACCGCATTTGTCACATTGCTGTGGATAACCGTCACGGGTCTGGTCATATATGTTGTGGACCGTGTTTGAACCGCATTTGTCACATTGCTGTGGATAACCGTCACGGGTCTGGTCATATATGTTGTGGACCGTGTTTGAAAATTAGACCCGGTAGTGATTCTACTCAAATTCTTCAGGATAGATATTGATTGGTGAGACATCTTCAGCCTCCAATTTTGTGTGGAAGAAGATGATCACATGATCAGTAATGGTTGTAACAATTCACAAAACATTAAGCACTTTAGCTGATCCATGACATACAACAACTAGTTTGAAAAAACAAAACAATCATAAATGTCAAAGAGTTGACTAAAGTAAAGAGTAGGAACATAATGGAAGACATGTCTTACCACTTCTCTTGTTTTATAAATTTTTATATAGAAAAAAGCAAAAAACCAATTGGCTTTGGACTTATGTTCTTCCCCGTGAAGAGGACCGTTCTTTCTTGGATCATATATTTATCCTCTCGTTAATTTGAATGAACCCTATTGGGTTGAAGGATTATGATACCGAAGAAAGATTCATGAGTCCACCACAAAGCCAATTGGTAACCAATGCTATAACTCATCCCTATTATATACTAGATGAAATCCTTAAAAACTCTCCGATGTGGGATAATTATGGTTAGTATTTCAAATTTTTGCCGACATTGTCATAATAAGGTTTACGTAAACCTCAAGTCATTTGTTTGCCTTTTTATATTTAGTGGGCTTTTGGGCCAAACTAAACCCGTTTTAGTTTCTCTGTTTACATATCTTTATCAAGTTTTGCTTAAAACGCCAATAAGTTCTATTCATACAATAGAAGTAATGGTTGTAAGATTCACAAAAACACATACATGTCAAAGAGTTGAGTAAAGTAAGAGAGAACACATAATGGCACACATGACACATGTCTTAACACTTATCTTTACCAATTTTACATTCCAATCATATTTAACTTACGAATAAACCCTATTGAACCTTGACTTGACCTCAAATTTACTTAATTCTCAAGAATTCGGAGCTATTTTATTGAAATCATATAGACATAGACCAAAAAAACCAATTGGCTTTGGAACTCATGTTCTCTTCGACTCTTCCCCGTGAAGAGGATTGGCTCTTTCTTGGATCATACATTTATCCTTTTATAATTTGAGTGAACCCTATTGGGTTTAAGGATTATGATACCAAACAAAGAGATTCATGAGTTTCCACCACAAAGCCAATTGGTGACTAATGCTATAACTCCATCTTCTTATATACTAGATCAGATCTTTAAAAGTCTCCGATGTGGGATTAATTACGTTTACAATTCTAATTTTTGGCCGACGTTATATCATTAGGTTTACGTAAGCTTCAAGTAACTTGTTTGGTTTTTATGTTTGGTGGCTTTTTGGGCCGGAATAAACCTGTTTTAGTTTCTCTATTTACTCAAAATACATATATTTATCGTTTTTTACTTAAAACGCCAATAATTTCTATTATTATACAAATAGACCCAGAACTTTTTTCCTCCATTCCAACATATTCTAAAACCTTCTGAATTGTATAGAAGGTTTGGGTCACACTTTTTTCAACAACACCATTAAGATGAGGCCTTCGTTTTCTGCCATACATCTAAAGATAGAACACAAACGTAAATAAAGCAAATAAGTAATCTCTTCACTTTTTTCCCACTTTCCTTTGAGCAAACGCAAAGAAAGAAAAAAAACAAAAAAATGGCTCTAAGAATATGGGCTTCCTCCACAGCAAATGCTCTTAAGCTCTCTTCTTCTGCCTCCAAATCTCATCTATCTCCAGCTTTTTCCATCTCCAGATGCTTCTCCTCAGGTAAATAAAGAAAAACATCTCAACTTGTGTTTTGCATTGGTCTTGTTTTAGAACTCTATTTTAGGATTATGTCTGCAAACTCTTTACTGGTTGTTTGGGTTTCAAGTGTTGGAAGGACTTAAGTATGCAAATTCACATGAGTGGGTGAAACATGAAGGCTCAGTTGCTACCATTGGTATCACTGACCATGCCCAGGTAACAAAAACCGTAGCTCAGAACTTAGTTTAGATCAAGATTTTATTAGTGTCTAAAATAGATGATGTGCAGGACCATTTAGGAGAAGTTGTGTTTGTTGAGCTACCAGAAGAAAATAGTTCAGTGAGTAAAGAAAAAAGCTTTGGAGCTGTTGAGAGTGTTAAGGCCACAAGTGAGATTCTATCTCCAATCTCTGGTGAAGTCATTGAGGTTAACACAAAACTCACTGAGTCACCTGGTTTGGTAAGTTTTTATAAATTTTGAACAATACTTTAGTCTATGGTGTGGCACGGATCAAACTGATTTATTGATTTTCATTTGCGTAGATCAACTCAAGCCCTTATGAAGATGGTTGGATGATAAAGATTAAACCAAGCAGCCCTGCAGAACTGGAAGCATTGATGGGTCCAAAGGAATACATCAAGTTCTGTGAAGACGAAGATGCTGCTCACTAAAGTTTCTTTCGCCTTTTATGAATCTTTCCCGAATGTTTGAAAAAAAGAAAGAGCTCACAACAAGAGAATTCATACGCTAAAGTTTCAATCTTTCACTTGTCAATGTTTCTTACTTCTCTCAGCTTGTATCTGTGTGATAATAATTTGTTTAAAGATCATTCCAATGAGACTCATCAAAGCTTTTAACTTGAGACAAAAAAAAAAGAAACTTTCATTGATTTTCCATAATATAGGTAAGGAGAAACGTTAACGTATCACAATGGTCTAATTTTAGATCAAACCAAAGTCTTAATGCATAAAGAAGTAAGACTTCAAGCTGTACATTTACACCTCTATCCACGACAAACACCGTTGGGAAGGTTCGGGGAAACAGCTACATCCGGTGAAGGTGAAGGTGAAGGCGAAGATGAATCGTCATACGAAATCGAAATCAGCTCAGCTCTAAGCTTTTCCGCATCATCGGTGTTGTTTCCTTTGACAGCTCCGTTTGTGGTATTGTTGACAAGTTTCAGATCTGAGGAGGTTAGATACTCCTCTTCCTCAGGTGAAGTGTAAGAAATGGCGATAAGAGCTTCACGGGCTTGATCTTGAGAAGTCTTGTCACTAGGTTGTTCCATCAATACCTTAACGCTTCTGCATATTTTGGAACAAACCCATCTTTACATTGTTCTTCTATATGAAAACACAGTTATTATAAACACAAATTACATTTCACAACAATTCAAAACCTAATCCAATCCAATCCAACTCTCAAATACTTTCACACAGAAACAAAACCCAATTTGCACATGAACAATCAAAATTCTCCGACCAAACAACAACAAAAAACAGTCTTGATCAGTTACATATCCATCGAAGCTTAAAACAGAACAGATACTTTAAAGTGTTAAAACTTTATAATCCAATCCTAATTCTCCGACCAAACAACAACAAAACAGAGTCTTGACTAAAAAAGAATAAAACTTTACAGTTCATAAAGCCTACAAAAAAAAAATCAATCAAAAATCTGTAAACTACAAAAAGAAACCCAAACCCTAAATTCTCAAAATTAGCCCCCAAAATAAAGTCAACGCAGTTTCTAATAATTATTCAATTTTCGTGATTTTTTTGTTCCCTAGCGATTTTATCGGGAATCAAGATCATAATAACATATAAAACGAAACTAATAATCCAATTAAATAACCAAATCCCTATCAAATCGCGATTTTTTTTCTCTCAGAACAAATTTATACTTTTAGAACTTCCCCAGGAAAAAAAAAAAAAAAAAAAAAACTATCCGATTCAATTACAGAAGTAGGAAACGAAAGATAAAAAAATCTGAAAAATTGAAGGAAGAAAAGGACGGAGCAGCAAAGAAGAGAAACGTACCTCGTTGATGATTCTCGTACGATAATGGAAAAGAAAAAGTTGGAGACAAAATTGGATAATTGGTTTGATTTTTATTTGCCATTTTTATTTTGCTTACACGTTTTTTATTGACCGGTAAAGATTATAATATTGTGTGCCAGCTAATTCACACGTCGACAATCATCTTCAATTAGCAAGTGGGGTTTTTTTATTAATGACCAGTCCTCTATTTTCTCTGATCTTGTAGATTTTAGTACCCTTCTTTTGTTTATTAACACTTGATTACTAAATGAGATTCTATAGTATGTGTAGAAAAGGTTTAGAAATACGAGAAACGCAAAAATGGAATTAAAAGATGGGTATTATTGAAAATTTAGAAATTAATTAATAGCAAATGAATAAATCTTAAATGTAGAATATGGAAAATTAAAAAAATGGAAAAAATACCGATTGAAACTGAATCGCAATCGCGTGGATCTCACGCGCCTGCGATTTCTCTCTCAAAAATCACCGCTAGGTCTTCGAAACTCGACTCACGAACTCTGCCTCTCCGACGCCGGTGGTTCTTTCCCGGGTCGGGGAGGGCTTCTTCTCTTCATCCTCGGAGTCCCTCTCCGTTTTCCGGTGAGCAATCGTAGTGCTCCGGCGGATTTGCGAAGGCCTCTTTCACTCCCTCCGGCGTTCTTTACTTTGTTCCCCGGTGGACTCCCCTCGTCTTCTCTCTAGTATATTAGCGGCTCGAGGACGGTTTCTATTTGCTAGGAGTTTCGTCGTCTCTGGGTGTGTTCTCCGGAGGTTCATCGTTGGTTCACTGTCTAAGGGTGGTGCTGTGGTGGTCTGGAGCAGCGTTGGCTTCTCTCCGGCATCTGTTCTCCGGGAAGCTCTTGTCTCGATTGGTCACTCGGTGCTCTTCCTTCAAAGGTGTCTCAGCGGCTCTTCTGTGCTCCGGTGGGAGTGATTGGTTAAGTCAGGTCACTCACCGCCTTCACTCTTCGCTTGTGGCTTCTTCTGTTGTGTGTGAGGGTCTCTCGTCTAGGTGGCAGCTTTGGCTCAGCCTAGTCTGTGTCAGTTTGTTATCCTCATCGTCCGAGTCTGTGGGAGCTTGGGAGGTGCTGCGGTGGTTTGGCCGGAGGGTTGCTGGGTTTTCCATCGGGGGTGAAGTCTGATCAACTTTGCCTCTCGGTGGGTTTCTTGATGGGCCTTTCGGTGTGGCCCATTCTTCTTGGCCTAGATTTTTGTTATCGGGTTTAGGCTTCAAGGGCCTTGTTTCGGATTTGAAGTGTTTGGGGGTCTACTCGGGTTTTGGCTTGGAGGCGTCACGGCGTGGAATAGAAACGACGTAACTTCTTTGGTAGGCTTTCATTCATCCGTGGGAGTTGATTCCCGGGGTTCTTTATCTCGGGAATGGTGGTCGGTGGCAGTTGTCCGATTCCCAAAGAAACTCTCGCACCGTCGGCTGAGTGTATGTTTATCTTGGGGGTTGCGTGTTTGCGATGTCTTGGGAGAAGCTGTAGTCATTTCGTGTTTTGGAGGTTTGCGCGGCCTTTGAAGATGGATTCAATGCGGCTTTGAGGATTAGGACTCCAATTCTTCGGGATTGTGGCATTGGCGCAAATGGTTGGGCTCGATGCTTTTTTGGTTACTTCCTCTTCTCGCTCTGGCGTGTGTGTTTCGTTCCGTATCCTTTAGTCCGTCTCGGTGCCTTTGTTGTTCTTAGTCGGTTTTGTAGATTTTCGGTTAATCCGTCTTCTGTTTCCCTTGTAACTTCTGTCACAAATTTTTATAATGATATGAAATTAACATTCATGCCAAAAAAAAAGAATATGTAAAAATAGGTTATATACATAGTAAAAGAAAATAGGGTATATATATATATAATAAGAACAATTCTTAAAAATAGCACTAAATTAAATTTTTATTCCACAAATAACATAAATTTTCATTTAAGACAAAAATAACATTTTTATTAAAGATTAATTTTTTTATATAGCACAAAATCTCATAATTTCATATTTTTAGGGTTTAAGATTTATGATTTAAAAACCCTAAACTCTAAACTCTAAACCCTAAACTATACCTTTCACCCCAAACAAACTAGACCCTAAATTCTAAAATACTTAACCCAAATAAAAAATTTTAATTTTTGTCTTTTATAGAAATGCTACTTTTGTCTTAAATAAAAATGTGTTTTATTTATGGAACAAAAACTTCATTTGGTGCTATTTTAGGAAATTTCTCTATATATAATTCATCAAATTGGAACATTAAAGAATTCATTCTTACCATACTCCCCTTAATATATAATATGTAGGTTTACAAGAATAGTAAACCTACATATTATATATTAAGGGCAATACGGTAAGAAGTCAATTAAATGCATTCATGGATAATATTGAAAAATGGAGGATCAAATCAAAACATATAATCATATAATTTTTAGATTTTGTTCCAACCTTCCTTTGTAATATCTCCTTGGGAAACAAGGAACTAGATGTTAAAAAATAAAAAAGATAGTTGATAAAAAAATGTTTTGACAAAAAAAAGTTGAAATGAACAAGTAAATTTAAATAAAGGAAACGGTCATCTATTTATCAGATGATTCTTAGATAACCTGTGAGATAATTTTAATTATAATATTTTGAAGATATATTTTAAATGTTTTAAAATTATATTCTCTCTGTTTCAAATTGATTATATTTGTAAGATTTTCACACATATTAAGAAACTCATTAAAAGTTGATTATAAATGTATTATTTTTTGTAAATAACAATTTTCTATAATTTTAAATCAATAATATTCAATTATTTTTTTTAAAATTTATAATTCATCATTAATAACTAATAAAACATGCATAGAAAACCTAAAAATATGATATTTTTGAAACAATTGTTTTTCCTAGAAATAGGGTCAATTTGAAATGGAGGGAGTAGTATTTAAAATTAATAAAAACATGCACCCGTTTTTCTGTGTAAACATGACATCCAAAGCCGACTTCTCCAATTTCATTTTTTTTGCTTATGAAATATTTACTAGTTGATGTCGACCGAACTCTTTACAATAATTTTTATTTTAATTTAGGTTATATCTAATAAAAACTTTAATATCTAGAGATGACAAATCGAAAAGATACGAATCTCATTAGCGAATCGTGTTGTTCTCCAGAGGAATTTTTGATGATCTCCATTATTGTTGTTAAGCGCCAATCCTTAATAAGATGATGTTTGTGATTGGTTTGATGATGAGTTTGTCGATCCTATGGAGAATTTTGTACCAATATGTTCCTACCTTCATTATGATGTTGGTGGTTATGATCGAGATTACAGTGACGTTTTTGTGTAACTGGGTTCAATTCAAGTATAGTTGGAATAAATATTGAAAACAAGAGGCAAAAATATGGAAATCACTAATAGTGACTTAATTGTGGGCAATTTTTGAGGTTTTGTTCATTCGTTCTCTTTAGGTCAGTTTGGTGTAGCCGTTACATTTATGCCAGTGGGAATTTCGGTGATTGTTCTCATACTTCATGGGAGAGAGATTTCTCTTTGGTTTTCGACCCTAGAATCATTAGTATAGTCATTCTCTTCGAATGACTAAAATTTTAATGTGATCGGATCGAGAGAAAAATAAAGTTAAAATCTTTCAAAATGACCTAATACAGAAGCTTTGGTATTAGAATGTCGACATTTCATAATTTTTATTGGAAGCATTGAGTTTTGTCATCCAAGAGATGCCCCCCCCCCCCCCCCTTCCTCCCCCCAACACATATATGATTCATATTAGAGTAAGATGATATATGGAGAAGGAAATAATGGATTTATATGGTAGAGAGTAAAGCTTATATACAAAAATATCATCAAATTCACTTCTTTTGATGTATATTTTTTTTACTTTATGACAGATATATATATATATATATACACACTTATGAAATATTTTGTTTTTCAAAAATTTTATAATCTTGAATTGGTATCAATGAAATTTGCAGTGGGATTTTTTAAAATAAAAACATAGATAATGTATAAAAGAAATGTAAATTATATAAATTGTGTATGATATAATATATTTATTTATATTATTAAATCATGTAGTATCACAAGATATGTAAATAATATCACCAATATCACCTTTGCTATCTAAAATACTTTGAAGTCATTATTGTTGAATACTGGACCCCGAACAGAGGGATCCACTTTCCAAACAAGACAACATGTGTCCGCCACTTCATCATGTTAAAGAAAAAACAGCTCGGTCCGGGAGAAGTCAACTTGGACAAATCGTTAAAGAGGCGGATGAACAGCAGAGATGTTCAGAGGAGCGAGGTGAGAGCTCGCGGAATGATAGAAACTCACGGAGCGACAAGGAAGCGCGAAGCAATGAGAACCAGCGAGCTAAAGAAAAATAGAGTTCAATAATTGAGACGTTACAGCAATTAAGATCAAATCAAAACTGACATATTTAACGAGAATCATAGGATTAATTAAAATTTATTAATCACATTTAAGTCTTATATCATGTATAAATATCGACCCCCATAGCTAGCTCTTGACTTTCGGGTTATTCGGTTCGGTTTAATCGGTATTCGGTTTATACGGAATTTTTAAATGGTTCCAAAACAAACCGAAATTTTTTTTTTGGTTTAATCAGTTTGGATATAAAGTTATTCGGGCCGGATTCATCTAATAAAATCAGTTCCTAAATTTTTTGAAACTTTCATTTGTTCGGATTTTTCAAAATCCGAATACAGTCCAAATAATATTATTGGGTCTAACTAATTAACAAATTTGTAACAACAAACAATTAAAAATGGACCCAAATAACAAGTTTAAATAACATGCCCAATAGAATTTAATAATAGGTTCATTACAAGCCCAAATCCATGAAAAAATTAGGGTTAGGTTTTTTATTGTGTGGTTGTGGCTATGGCTGCGGCTGCAATGGTAAGTTGTAACGCCGAGATTCCACCGTGACATGTTATCCGCCGTGAACTGAGAGGTTGGATCCGTCACACCAAGCAAGATTATGTCTTTTTCCAACTCGATATCATCAATCTTCTTGAAGCAAGCTGGAGAAGAGAAATTGAAATCTGTCAAACCAAGTGCAGTTGAATCCAAAACTAAATCAAATCTATAATCAATACAAAATGAAAGGATCGTCATACTAACCAGAGAAGAGAAAACAGTAGACATCTCTGGTGGTGGCTCAAAACAACGGCGGGTTGAGTTACGAAGTGGCCAGTGGAAGCAGCATCACGAAGGAGAAAAAATAAGAAAAACGAAGAAGGAGAAGAAATCGAAGAAGAAAGAAGAAGGAGAAGAAAGAAGAAGAATGAAAAAGGAGAAGAAAGAAGATGAGATGAAGAAGAAATCGAAGAAGAGATTTAGGGTTCGGCTGAGTGAGAAGTCACGAAGGAGGCAGGAGAGATGAGAAAGTGATGGTGTTTTGAGGGTTAGTGTATTTATACATCGGTTTAGGTAAAACTGATCAAAAACCGTTTACTAAACCAAACCGAACCAATAATCGATTCCAGAAATAATTGATTTCATTTGGTTTAGGGCTTGAATTTGGTCAGCAACCGAACCCGATTACTTTGGGTCGGGTCCGACCCAAACCGAATAACTCGGTCCAGAAGCCCAGAGCTACCCATAGCCCTCCTCTAAAGGAGGTCGATGATTTCGCAACTCTAGAGCAATAATACAATTTTTCTTACATTTTCTTTGTGTAGTACAATTTCTTTACAAATTCTGAGTTTATATTTCGAGTATTGGATTGAGTATCCACATCTTAGCACCGTATGTGGGAAAGATCATACCCCTTAATCTATCTACATATCTACCATTTTGATTCGGTTTTCTTCATCAAGTAATTATTCATCATGACCGATATGGTCAACTTCAACGAAACTCTCAAAACGTTAGTCGACAATACGGCTACCTTGACCTCTAAGCTCGACACATTGGAACGAGATATGGCCTCATTGTAGAATACTCAGGTAAAGTTTAAGTGAAAGTCATACAACTATTTCTGCTCGTTTGGAATCTATGGTTGCATGAACTTCTTCAGGGAGTAATATCTCGCGTTCACTCTTCTGGGCTGCAAGGACTCTCAACCCCCAAACTCCTTTAAATCCTACAACGTCCACCCCGGTGGGAAACAATGAAGGAAATGCAGGAAACAATAACAATGATGGTGGAGGCGTTGGAAACAACAATAATGACGTCCTGGGCGAACAAGATGACGAGAGGAACCAAGCATTCATTACAAATTTTAACAAAGTTCATCGCAAACTGAGACCCAAGTAGGAGCGTAAACCAGTTTTGATGGAGAGAGGTCTGCTGATGGGGACTAGAAAGATACTAAGAAGGCACAGTTGCATGACTGCCACAATCTCACTTCTAGAACCAAATTTCAGGTGACTTCACTAGTTATGTAATTGAGACATACAAGTTATGAGTATTGCTTGATGGAAAATTTTCCTTGCTTTCTCAAAGTTGGATTTAAATCTGAGAATATCTTGGCTTGAGAGGGAGGATTTCCGTGAAAATGGGTCACTATATGGTTCTTCTATATCTGATAAGAGTTTAGGAGTATGGAATGAGGATCGAATCTACATAGTCGGAGTTCCATCTTCAGCAAATGAGAGAGAATCTGTCTATGAGAGATTCTAAAGTGAAAATGGAATCTTTCTCAAAATAGATTGTATCATTGAATTTCTTTTTTCATTTTTCTAACAGGTAATGGAAACTGAAAATGAAGAAAATAGCAGCTGCAAACCGTTCACTCCGGGGAAAAAGTGATGTTGCCTGGTCCTATGTGATTCAATCAAAGGATTCAAGAGGGAAAATTAATTATTTTAGAATGTGGATTTTGTCATAAGAAAAAAATCAGGATGTGACAGTAATAGGATGAAACATCATATTGCTGGTGTGACAAGGGATACTGATGCATGTTCGAAGGTTCCTCCAGATGTGCGATATAAGATATTACAGACATTAAAAGAAATTGAGGGCAAGAAGAAGAAGAATATTCATTTTATTGATTTGAACTTCGACGGTCCTAAAATTCAAGATGTTGATGGAGATAATATCAGAGGTTATGTTTGCCCAAGTCAAAAGAGAAAACAAGGTATTGATATACACTAATACATTAAAACAAGTTATGAGTTCAAACCCAACCTACTATAAAAGCATGTATGCAAAGTAAAGAGAGAATACATGATGTGGACACGTATGTTGGTTTTATGACGCTTGTATTCCGATGAATGCCGTGAATTCTCCCTTTGTTCCAGCCTATGATGAGTAAAGTAGCAACTAGCAAGTGTAGGTCATGGATATGTGGACCCTTCATACCATGCTTTGCGTGTTGGATTGTTACGTGATGCTAAGTTACAAATTTCTTTGATCATTGATAAGATTAGAAGTATTTGGGATATGACTGGTTGTACTCTTATGGCATATGGATATGGAAAGACACAAGACAAAGGCTATTGATTAATTTCTTAGTTTATTGTCCTAAAGGAATTTACTTCTCAAGTCAGTGATGATTCTGATATCTTTGCAAGTGCTGAGAATTTATGCATCTTGTTGCTGATTTTGTGGGTATGATCGATCCAAATAAAGTGGTTCATTTTGTGACTGATAGTGCACCAAACTACAAAGTGGCTGGAAAGCTCCTCGTTGACAAGTTTCCCACCATTGCTTGGTCTCCACAGATCATTGTATCAATTTTATTTTAGAAGATGTGGCAAAACTATCTTCGGTTTCGCCATTTAGTGAAGCATATCTCTAAGGTAACCATTTTTGTTTGCAACCATAAGTCGACTTTAAATTGGGTGAGAAAAAGATATGGCTGGAGATAAATCATTCGCCTGGAGAAACATGTTTTGCTACAGTTTTCATTGCTCTACAGAGTCTTTATCAACACAAAGGTGATTTATAAGCTTTGGTTACAAGTTCAGATTCTGAACTCAAGCAGGTTTTTACATATATACTACTGAGAAAAGCGTAAAAAAGGGTTTATCTAAATATTGCGTTTTTTAAAACTAACATGAATCGATCTCGCATGTATTTTTAACGAATGCTTTATTATTTTATCCGATAGTATGTTATTTCACATAATCACACTATTTGTTATGCCAAATGCTAAAAATACGTGACTTAATACGGTTTTGCAACAGCATTTGATTTTTTTTTTTTTTTTGCCAAAGTTATGGCTCTGCATATGTTATATAGGAAACTCTCCCATTTCGTTTTGTCAAAAATAACATAAATACTAAAAAGGCAAACGATACAGAAATACATAATTGAAACAACGTGCACTTATAAAATATTTTTGTTTGTTAAAGAACGTACGCTTGTAAAATATTATTTTCTAACAACATTATATTGATCAGGTTAAACGTTTACAAAGTCATATCAATAGTGTTAATGATTCTCCACAGTATTTTACTTAGTGGTAACACTTATGAATTAACTCCATTGTTAGGTTTTGCATATTTGTTGTGTGTATTCGTCGCAACTCTCGCAGATGATCTCATAAGTGATGAGCCACTCGAGCTTGAGGAAGAAATGTAAGTTCACATGCATACACGAAATAAATGACTTCATAACTCAAACATATATGGAGATTCTTTCATCGGAAAAATTTCCCAGAAATCAACTAAAGAATTAAATGGTCTGCACAAAAATCTTAGCAAGCACAGCTCTTATACGGCTTTGACTTTTTGCTCCCACCTTATTTGTTTTGTACGAACCAAAAAAGGATCAAGAAGAACAAGAGGATGGAGAATGAAGATTTGTGAAAACCCGAAAATGCCCACGACTGGTTAGAGGGTAAACACTTACTCGAGGTGAGTCTCTTGAATCCTGATTATATTTTGGAGTTTTCTGATCACGAACACAGAAGACTCTCTTCCAATGTCATCAATATGTAACGTAATAAAGGACATATCATATATAGATGTTTGAGCTTACCTACGCAATCAAAAGCCACTAACGAGGTTTTGGTATATTCTATGAGTGTATGACACATACATTAACGACTTAAGGTAAAGTCGCATCGACTACGATTTCTCATCTAAGTAATATAATTAACACTTGTTTTGTTTCTTATGGTGAGATGATATACTTTCTTATAATGTCTTAAATTAAAAAATTAAAACTATAAATCCACGTATAGTTGATTACATAAGCTAATCAAAAACACAATATTTGTTAAACAAGTGAAAATTATTTATCCTTTCCTGGTATAACTTAAAAGGTTTATTATAAAACTTTTGAAGAACTAGGATTCAAGTTTTTTCTATTGTGATTTCAGTTATGCTTTTTTGTTGTGGATGTTTTAAATGACCATAAAAGCTCATTTTTTTTAATGTTCGGGAAATTAGTTTGAGGAATATAAATGAATCGCAACTTGGAAAATGCTACAAGTTTAGTGCTTGATGAATCATGAAACATGATGTCTACAATGTAATTCTTCTAACTTCTAATTAGCCTAAGTATGCTAGTTAATATTATTGTTTCTGTATAAAAAATTCAACTTTAGATACTAATTTGGAATTATAAGAGATACGGAAACCTAAACAATCATACGAGTACCGATTTACAATACCCAAAAGAGAGGAATATATATATAATGAGATATAGATAATGAAAAAGTGTTTTGGCGTTGGCTAAAAAGATAATGAGATATAGAGATCAGATCACAATGTGTTACATAACTCTAAAAGACTAAAACAAAATGCGAAAGTAAATATCGAAAAACACGTTCTATTTAGAGTTGAGAATCTTACTTAAAATAAATTATTGTCTGTTAACAGAATTAATTGGATAGACTTAACTAAACTTTCATTCTATCTATTTCATTATATATATTTTATTCGAAAAAATTCCTGATTCGATGTTACCATTAATAGCCTCAACGGTTTGCTTTCAAATCAAGACCCAAGTTTCTATTTGTCTCCTATTTAACTTTTCTTAATTAAAAATGAATTAATCTGTGAACGCTAGGTTTTATGCAACGTGACATCACCTCTGTACAAAGAACAATGAATAACATGAACAGTGAGGAAACGCACTTTCGAAAGACCAAACAAAATAGGCAAGACTTTACTATAAGACGACATTGACAACAATGTTTAGGAAATGTCACTAAAAATCCTAATTTATTGAAAAGTTTGGAAAGAAAATTTAAATGATTAAAACTGCAATTGCCCGGCCGTACTTAATAACCACCACATACACACAAGCCAAGTGGACAAGTAGGCTAACTCATGGCTGATCGATGAGTTGGATCGAACTACATAGAATCTGATCCAAAAGTTTGAATCCAAACTGAATCTAGTTTTTTTACATGAATCTGATTGATGTTATTTTATTTTCAACCGAATGTAGTGCAAATTGCAATTTAGAATAAGGAAGTTCATAAATCAAATTATATGAAGTTAAAAAAAAAGTTATATGACCTTTAGATGATATGACTTCAAACTAAAGGAAAAATAGCATTTTCAACTGTGTGAGATGCTAGTATTTTAAATTTTGAAGGTATTACACTAATATTTTAAATTTCTAAACTATTTTTATTAACGTTTTAAACCTTCAAACTATCCCTCTTATTTTTTTCTGCCATAAAATTTACAACAAAATAATTATCAGAAAACTGATGGGAATTCCAACGAAGATTTCTGACGGTAATCCAAAGAATTTCTGACAAAATTATTTTGTCGGAATTTTTAAAATTCAACCGGCAGTATAAACATACATATTTTCTAATGGACTTCCAATAGTTACTCAAAAATCAGTTGAAAGATATCCGACGGAATATCAACATAACTATTTTTTTTTAAATTCATCGGATTAAGATCTCGTGAGAAAATTTCATCAGTTTTCCAGTAATTTTATTGTAGTGAATTTTATGTTAGAATTTTCAATATTCAAACGGCAATAAAACAGTTATATCAACGGACATAACTTTCAATGGATTTCGAACAACTATTTTATCGATAGTCCATTGGATAAATTTTGACTAATTTTTGAATAACCGTTGGAAATTTGTTGGAAAATATGTACATTAATATAGTCGTTTAAATTTTAAAAATTCTGACAATACTATTATATCGGAAATCCGTCGGATTACCATTATAATTTTTTTTTATCTTATTACTATTGGAAATTATATAAGTTTTTCGGTAACTATTTTGTTATGAATTTTATTGGCAAAAAAATTTGAGAGATAATTAAAGTTTAAAGTGTTAGTAAAAATATTTTGAAAGTTTAAGGGAATAGTATAATACCTTCAAAATTTGAAGTGCTAACATCTAACAATTTAAAGGTTAAAAATGCTGTTTTCCTTAAGATAAATAATATTATTTAGAGGTGATTGCTAATTTGTTATACGATATCAAAAAATGTTTTTGACAAAAAACGAACGAACTTTTTGTCAAGCCCAAATTGATTTTCTTCTCACTGGTTACAAGTAAATTCGGAACAAAAATTAACCATACGACATGACAAAGTGATAGGGTTCTAACTGAGTTCTGATTATTCAAAACCGACTATTGTCATATATCCTAAAAATTTACTTTAGTAAACTAATATTTTTTATTTTTAATAAAATTTACTTTAGTATTTAGTTTACTTGATCTTATATATATATATATATATATTGAAAAACTGTAACTGAACCGGAACAACAAAACATATTAACTTAATTTTCACTATTAAAATTTAAACATTTTGTTAAAATACAACCTAAAAGTGTAAATCTGTACAAATAAACTAAATTTAATTAAATGTTGAAATATTTATATAAATCAAAAAACTATTTTTTATATTAGTAAAACAATATATCTATAATCTTCCTTGATTGGAATTGTTATCATATGCCGGCGCACCCATTAAATATGATATGCTCTTGTCCGCAACTACAAAACTGTAACTCTCCTATCACGTATGTGTAAAGTAGTCTCACTGACTCATTCACAAATTAAAAATTTTATGTTTTAAAATTGTTTTTGCATTGAATATAAAATGTTTATTTGAAAATCAGAAAAAATGATAGATATATTCATGGTCAAAGTATATCAAAATGAACTCATTTAACTAGATCTATACAAATTTAAGAATTTCAAATTATTATCCACATAAATATAACTTTAAACGTATACCGTCCACACATAATCGGTGTAATCGTACAAAGCATAAAAAATAATTTTATTTTAAATATAGAAGAAATGATGTGCATATAAATTATATTTATTTTTATTTAAATTTAAAATTTAAACATGAGCTCTATAGAACTTGAGAGAAGTGTGCAATTGGTTTGAGACTTTGAGTTGCTTTGTAAATTGGTGGGAAAATTAATATTGACCGTACCGAATTTGAAATTGACTTAAACCACCGGTTTCTTGCTTGGCGAAACCATTACACCAAACATTTGAAAAGTAAAATGACCTTTCATTAACCACTAGGATGAATAGAGCCGTACGTGAAGAGTCATTTTAGAAATTTAAAAGAAGCATAATCCACTTCCCAATGGTCATTAAAGAAGCATAATTGCGATATTACAGACCATTGAATTATAATTTTTAAAATTGTATAGAGGCACAGCTCATCAATAGTTGTCGACCGATACGAGACATGTCACTCTACATATATATGGATTGATAAAATAACATGAAAATATTATAAGTGGTGCAAATTTACCAAAATTTTCCGAGGCAAAAGGTTCATAAACTAAAGTTAATATATAAAATTACCTACGGTTATAAGATAATGGAGGCTGCATAAATTGAAAACTTATCTAATGATTAGTTTTTAATATTAATGTGAAAAAAGCAAAACTAGTGGCGTAGACAAAAGAGCCAAGTGTACTAATTGAAAACAACGAGAAGTCTAAATTAAAACAAAAAGTGTGGAAGAATTAGGTCATGATTTGCTTTATATTTTGATTATTCTCCAAAGTAGTCGATAATGTATATGTAGTGATGAACAAATGTCTTAAATAGTAATAAAACCTAATCATATCTATACAATCCATTTGAGTCATCTCTACGCTCTATTGATTTGCTTATGCATTAGTGGATAATTAGTCATATATTTAACATTCCAGTGTACATGAATGTATTAAATATATAAACTAAGAACTTTTAAAGATTTTTATCAAGAAATTATCTTTTCAGAGTATGCAAAGAATTTAGAATGTTGTGTTTGACAAAATCTAATCTAGTAATAATCTCATGTTAAAGAAAGGCTCTCATATTATGCCAAGTTTATCATGACTCTATTATTTTGTTATTCGATGCAATTGAAGGTGTACAATAAAAGAGGATAGTGTATTTGATCAAACTAAGTTAACAACTCGAAAAGGGAACACATTATATATGAAAATAAAACCTTATGTATCCTCTACTCCTTAGCGTAATTGAAAATATCCCAAATCTATCTTATTCTTGCACTATCTAATATATTTATAAACCATTTTGGCCAAACTCAATCAATGTAAGTTCAAACAATCTCTTAACCTGTTTTTATATTGTTCCTTAACCACGTCGTTTTGCTAAAAAAGTAGAGCAAAATTAACGTCATTTGAATTAATTTTCCAAATAAAAGCAAACCCCAAATTCTCATATGGTATCGGAGTTCGATTGTCTTTAGAAAACGTCACTAGTCCTTGTCTGTATGCACAGCCTAATCTAGTCCAATTCTTGATTTTTACTCCACAGTCCAATATAGTGATAAGTGAAGCCGATGATGTAATATATCACACATGAACAGTATGAGTGGACCTGCGCCTTTGTGGTTGATAGAACAAAGTATCTAGTGGACGGGACTGTGATGTTTCTTTTATTTTCTATTGGCCCAAAATTCACAATTTTCCTATCGTTATGCTTTTAAATTAAAATTTGTCATAACCTTTATGTATATATACGAGGACATATTTTGAGAACTTGAATCTTATCGACGGTATCCGAAGAATACATTCTCATGCCATAAAATGTTTTGCATTGAAAGAGTGTGATCTTTTTGTAATTTGTTTTGACTATTTTTAGCTATGAACATCTACATTTTTTCATGTAAGTGTAGTTTTTAGTTTTCAATTTGTATGCAACACGATACGTTACTTTAGAAAGCTCCAGAGCTACTCGACGAGCTTTTTCATTTGCCAATTATATTTCAACATGTTATCTATATTTTTGTACGTGTGTGGAAAATCATTTTAAAATTTACTTACCCATCATAGGAATTTATACATTAAACGTGCTTAACTACAAAATATTGCTTGAAATGTTTTGAAAAAAATGTGCATTCTGATGTTATATACAATCAAAATCAATATTACACTGAGGTAATAAAAATGTTACATATGATGAACTTCTGTATTAATCATCTTGGTTCTTAAACCAAATTACACCATCTTCTATGTAACTCAAAAAGTTATATGGTTTAATTTGCTCTCTTGCGGTTTAATTTGAAAACACTAGTAATGATAATTAAACAAAGGGAAACATAATATAACTTTAACTAGTTTATCAGAAACAATCTAGCCGAACTTAGGCATAGAATGAAATCGAACGTGCAAATATTTTATAAAAAAGCATACATGATATGGAAAAATTGAAATTTATCCACCTACATATTATGAAGTATGAATATATGACTTGGACCAATGATATAAACTTGAAGTGGAGCTAAGCAATGGGCTAATTCAGGTTTTTGTCTCCTTCAAAGGCAAATAGTTGATTATGACCGAGTTTCACCATATTTTTTAACCTTTTATTTCGTTTTTTATAATAAAAATTGAAATGATTTTTCAGATTAATTTGGTATGGATGTTGATGTCTTAATATAATAAAACAAAATAAACCAATACATATACACATATACGAGTGGAGTGGGATCCAACTCGATCAAGCTCCTGCGGATTTTTTATGTATTAATATTAAGTTTTTTGAAAATCACATTTATTTAATTGATTTCACTATTGTACAAATGGGGGGACATTGGCAAAGCCTAATAAGTGATTTGTTCTTGATTCTCTACTGTTTTATTTATTATTTATTGTTAGCAAAAGCAGATTTTTATGGATGTTGTTTTATTTAAAAAGGTGATTTGGTTACGTAAGAGAGAAATTTTGATAAGTAAGTGGGTGGACGTAATACGAGCAATTGCTTTTCAATTCGTATCCATGTCTTTGCTGTTAATTAGTCATTTGGAAAGTGTTAGAAGTTTAAATTTTATTCTTTACATAATTACTTGATTATTTTAGCCGCTATATTAGTTTCGACCTGTAAACATTATATATAATATGTATATCAACATTAAAACGTTACAAATTTTTGGTGTGAATTATGTTGTACATATTCAAAGTTTCTCAAATTTGTTTTCCAAATTTACTTAGTTCCGTGCTGCAGCTGGTTGAATCAAATAGTAATTCTATGAATAATATAACCCATCCATTACTATTTTTTTTTCTTTAAAGGAGGCTATAGCACGGTGAAATGGGCATAATTAACTTTATTTGTCTTCTCAAAATAGTGCTCATTTGATTCGACAATTGTAATGGAGAAGATGATTGCTTTTGAAGAACTTCCTTTACTTTTTTCCTATGATAGGTAAGATCAACTTTCATAGTAACATGACATTTCCATTTTTTTAAAGTTAAAAACATAGTTTTATCTACAATCCAAAGGTCATAGTCTAACAATTCATGTCAAATTGTCAACCAAGAACTTGCACATATATAATTTTTTGTAATATATATGTGTCTATGTTTCTGTGCGTTAACCAAGGCCTCCCCATAAAGCAAAGGAAGATATTATGCTTTAAGCCACATTTTTAAAGTCTAATATTAGTGTATAGTAGAGTTTGTCCCCATTGTTCTGTTCTTTTTTTTTTTTTTTAATTTCAAATTAGCAATTTCCCATCTTTCTTTTAGCTTTAACACAAGTTTTCTATATTCTGATTTTCTTTCTCATAATTTTTTTTAATGCAACTGTTATTAAATTTTACATTAAATATAATTTTTAACCAACAGATAAGATAAAACTCTATAAACCTATAGCTAAAAAGTAAAAAACATATTTCTGTGTGTAGCTATTATATACTTTTCATTATAGAATTTTGTTTCTTCTAATCTTTCATTTCTTAAAATTTTATAATAAAAATATATATTAAATCAAGTACTAACTCAACGTAGAAAAAACATATATTCAATCAATAATTACAGACAAAAAAATCAATAATATAGAAAACATTAGCAAAGGCCATACTGTTTTGCTAAGGTCTCAGAAATATACGGACCGGCCTTGGCGTTAATCATACACATTTTTGTCATACATTAGCTCAATGTCATTAAATACTACACCATATAAATTTAGTGTATATCATCAAAAATAAAAATTAATTTCTATTAATTACTTATGTTTTATCTATAAATGCATTTAGTCAAATGGTTTATGCGGTCTTTTCATCGGAGTTTGATTTCAGTAGATAGTATTTTCCAACGAAATAGAAATTACCGATTCCTATCGATCTATATAATGTAAAAAAAAAATGTATCTAACGTTCGTGCGATCTTTTCTAGGTTTACAGTATGCAAATTAGTCTGCACAACTATAAGAATATGTGTCGTCAAAAAAATGAAGAATATGACTCTTTAACAAAACAAAACGAAACAAAAATATAATTAAGAATATGAGTCTAGGATATAATAA
>CM051363.1:12086423-12161423 GCA_028015245.1 Cardamine occulta | reverse complement strand
AATAAACTGCAGATCAAAGTAAAATAATTGAGGCTAGAGATTTCAGTGGAGATATAGCAGGAAAATTTCCTAGGTCTCCAACTCCATCCCCATCGACGATAAATTCATTAGAAGGAGACAACCAAGATTTTGTGAGCACATACCACATGGGAAATGAATGTCATTGTAAACCTCACCCTCATAGTCCTTTTTCTTCGATGATAAATTCATCAGAAGAAGTCAACCAAGAATGTGAGAGCACTTGTTCTAAAGAAAATAAACATCATGGCAAACATCGTCATCACAAACATAGTCATAGCAAACCTAAATCTCCTAGTCCTTCCCCTTCCATAGAGTTTTATTGAAGAAAATGTTGTATTTTTAATTAGATGAAACTCTGAAATATATCTTCTTCATATAAAATAAAACAATCGAATCTATTTTGGTTTGATAATAATGGAATCAATTTCTATACTATTAAAAAAGGCTTATTAATATATCATTATATTTCCAATATAAATTAAGGTTTTAGTTGACGATTATATGATTACTATAGAGTTAGTAAAATATTGACTTAGTATTGGAATAAAGTATATACACTTATTCTCTAAACATGGTATATCTATATAAAAAATAGAAGCAAAATATTTATTCAATACCAAACATCAATATCATACTTGGTGACTAAATGGATTTTTGCACTGAGAGTTTGGAGATATACCATCCAACCTTTTTGAGTTAACAAACAAGGTTTTATTTTATCAATCCTTTAAAAAGATATGTGTTAGAAAGGTCTAACTTTTGTTTTTTAAGACGTATTCGTTATCATCTTTTGATTGGGCTTCTCATTTAATTATCTTCTCTCACTTCTTTCTCATTTTTAACATCTTATGATTTTGTTTTTTCTTTCAAGTATAATATTCATTGATACAAAGGGTGGAAATGGACCGACAGAATCCTTGATTTATATGGTGTATAGATTATGGAAAAATTCAAAATTCTACATTGATCTTGCGTAAAATTTGTAGTGTAGAAGTCTTTTATTTTTATTTTCTTTTCCATTTTTTCCCGACAAACAAAAAAAAGAATATGAACCAGATCTTGGTTTAAACTGCTATGTTTTGGATAGAAATTGTCTCCCACAATTTCCATTGTCTAGCAAATGTTATTAGAAACACTAATGCTGACTTTTCTTTTTCCTGGTTTGGAAACTCATACATAAAACAAATTAGAAAAGATACGAACAACTTGAAATAATCACACAGATGAAGAAGGAGACTCCAACTTCTTTCTCTCCTTTTATACCTCGTGTGTATTTCCATATCTCAATATCTCTCTGTTTTTCTCTGTTCTCTTTGTGTCTCTCTTACAGAAGATAAAAATAAAAGACTTTTCAAATATGTGGTATAATCATCAACATTTCAATTTTTTATATAAAAAATTGAAAATTTTAGATTGGAGGGGGTCTAAATTTTTTTCATATGTATATATTTTTATTTTACTATAAAGTTTATAAAAAGATGACTCATTTAAAAATATTTAGTGGTTAAAAAAATTTAGTAAAAAAACAAAAAAAAAGAGTTTTAAGGGTCCAAACATTTTTTTTACCCTAAGAACATGATTAATTGAAGGTTCTAGAGGGGTTCTTAGGATTAAAAAAATATAAATTTCATTGGTAAATATTGTTTAAACCCCCTTCTTAAGAACCGATTCTTAAATCAGAGTTTTAGAATTAATTTTTTAATTTTAAGAACCCCTCCATCTTGATTTGCACAAAATTTATAATAAAATATTGATAAAAATACCATAAGGAGTTCTCCCATTAACGACCCATGAATATATTGGGAGTCGGGACGTCCCTGCTAGGCAATAGGAGCCCTAATCTTCTCTTAATTTTGTTTTTTTATTATGTATTATTTCTCATTTTTTACATCTTACAATGTCTTTGTCTTTCAGTATAAAATAATTGATAAAAAGGATGAAAATGGACGATGGAATCATTGATTTTTATAGTGTATGGATTTGGATTTTTAAGATTTATGGATTTGAAAAAGAAGAAAAAAAACACTTCTACTATTAGTGTATATAGTTTGTGTATAGTTTTATTGTAAATATCGATAAACTGTATAGTTTTCTTGTATAGCTATATATACTCACAATTGTAAATTGAGATAATTAATGAGAATTAGAGTGAAGTTTAATATCTACATATAAGTCAAGATAATGCGTAAAATTAAGTCTTTCATCAAAAAAAAAAAAAAAAAAAAAAAAGAGATCATGCGTAAAATTCGTAGTGTAAAAGTTTTTTCTTTACAGTTTCCAGTTTTTCATTCAATTTTACTTTTTCTCTGACCAAAAAAAAAAAAAAAAAAAAAAAAAGACAAGGACCAGATTCGTGGCTTGTACGTGCTGATTAAAAACTATTAACCAATGCGACACCGGTTCGAAACCTGCTAACTTTTTTAGGGTTCTAGTATTAATTTCTTCAACCTTTAACAATTCTCAGCCTTCTCTCTCTACATCTCGGTCCTCACAAAATCTCCACCGCCAATGAAATGACGCCGTAAAACCACAGTGAGATTCGAAGAATCCAACTAATCAGCAACAACCACGGCGGAGTTCTCCTTCTCTCTCAACAGCCGATTCCTCTGCCGTCAACACTCTAACCCTAATCACCACCAAATTCTTACAACCCCTCGCCGGACTCGCTTCTTCGTTCTCAAACAGAGCTAATCGTACGGAGATTAACCTCTTCGACATCGTGAATGCCCTCCAAGATATCTCTCTATCTACTTCCGACTGGTTTCCCGGCGGCTCCACCGTGCACGACACCGAATCGAACTGCCTGATTAAATCCGGTGTTCTCCGTAACCTCTCCGATTTCGTCACATACGCTCCTGAAATCCCTTTCGCTGAGCCGTTACCAAAGCAAGAGATTGATGGGTCGTCGGGAAGAGATATGCCGCGTGTACCGTTGACTCGATCGCCGGGAATTGA
The DNA here is from genome assembly GCA_028015245.1 of Cardamine occulta. NCBI lineage: Eukaryota > Viridiplantae > Streptophyta > Magnoliopsida > Brassicales > Brassicaceae > Cardamine > Cardamine occulta. The sequence continues at coordinate 12,158,447 of CM051363.1, read as the reverse complement.
ACGAGAATACATAGAGCGGTGGCGGGATATAAACGACGGCGAATCCGGCCGTGATCTTGAGGTTGAGAAGAAAATTATAGAAGAATACATAGACAATGCTTGTATCGTTACCGGCGATTGGCGGATTTAGTATAGTCTGCTGACTAGGAAAAAAAAAAAAAAAACCGGAGAGGCTTGAGATGGTTTCGAACCTGCGACCCTTGAGGACTTCTGTGAAATGCCCATTTGGTTTAAACCGCATGTGCTGCATTTCTCTGAGCTTTTGATTCATCAAATTTTATTTTATAGCTATAATAGTTTTTTTTTTCCTTGTACGATATTATTTTAAAGTATATTCAAATTTTTAAAATGGTGGAATTTTTTTTTTCTGGTCAAAACTCAAAAGCCAAGATTATAAAAGGAAAAAAAGATATTGAACCTCCTAGGATTTTAGTTGATCTTGATCTTTAGCCAATGTTAACTCTAGTCCCTGAAACATTGAAGCAACATTTTCTTCGTAAACAATGAACTCAACTCACAAATATAGCCTTTTACACCCTATTAGTATCAAAGTTGCTTTCTTCCCTTGTATGAGATTATAAAGGAAATTTTTCTTGAACCTCCCATGATTTAGTTGAACTTTCTACTTGATCTTTATCCAATGTTAAAAGAACATTTTATTCGTGAACAATGAACTCAACCCACAACTAGAAGTTTTGTTCATTGAGCTAAAGATTGTTATAGATGCTAAATTTCTTATGGTGAAGTGTGTGGCTCTGTTGGAAAACAGAAATCGGATAAGTTGTTTCTCAAGATTTTGGGCTAACTGATTTTCCAAATTTTCATCTCGTCCACCGTTTTATATGTCAAGGAAAACTATGTACTTATTTGTTTGTGATGATATCTAATAAACTATAGGTTGGTGGATTAAAAATATATATATGAAAAACAAAAAATGTCATGTGTGTTTTCTTTTCACCAAATTTTGTATTATTTGTGAAGCCTTTTTTAAGCAACTTGACTCTAGTGTTTGCTTGGATGGACACATTTTATGCAGTCTTTTTCTTAACATTATTTTCATAGAGACTAAAATTAATCTCAACCGTCCATACATGAGACAATCAATAGAATACGTACACGTGCCGGCCATCGAGCTTTGAGGTACTGTTTTATTACTCCACTATGATTCATATATAACAAAACAAGTCGCCTTCCTTCTCTAGATTTACTGAATTGCCACTGTTTTCGAGTTTGTTCTCCGATCTCGGCGGCTCTTCTTCTCCGGTGGAAATTTTCCGTTAGATTTTGACTGAGCTATTACCTGTGGCATCGGTATGATTGTTTTTCATTTTTGTTTACATTTAGTCGCTGTATGAAGTTAGTAATCCACTGGTTTTGACAATCTGTAGAAATCGAATTTGAAACTTTCTACAGAATATGCCGGTGGTTTCTCTGGCTAAGGTTGTTACTTCGCCGGCTGCTTCGGCGGGAGATTTCAAGGTTCGCATTCCGTTCATTTCTGGGAAACGTCTCGAGTCGAATCGTGTTTCCTTTGGAATTTCTAGGCGCCGGAGTTGTATAGGTCATAGCGTTAGAAGCGAATTGCAGAGTTCTCGTGTTCTTGGTTCCGTCACAGGTTTGAAATTCCGACTTTTGCTTTTTGCTGTTATCTGGGAAAATTGGTGGTTGTTTTGTAGATTTGTGATTTACATTTCTGTGGTATTTCAAAATAGATTTAGCAGTGGATAATTCTGTGGAGAATGGTCATCTTCCTAAGGGAGATTCTTGGGCTGTTCACAAATTCGGAGGAACTTGTGTGGGAAATTCTGAGAGGATTAAAGATGTTGCTGATGTCGTAGTTAAGGATGATTCTGAGAGGAAGTTGGTGGTTGTGTCAGCAATGGCTAAGGTCACTGATATGATGTATGATCTCATTCACAGAGCACAGTCTAGAGATGATTCCTACTTGTCTGCTTTGGATGCTGTTCTTGAAAAGCACCAAGCAACGGCTGTTGAGTTGCTTGATGGAGACGAACTTGTGAGGTTCTTGGCTCGGTTGCATGATGATATAAACAATCTCAAAGCAATGCTTCGTGCCATTTACATAGGTACTGTTTTTTTTTTCCTTTGTCAATGCTCAATGTATATTGTTAGGAGGAGGTATAAAGTAATTGAATGAGATTGACATATGTTCTTCTGTAATCTTATTCCTTCTGTTATGCACTCTTCTATCTCTGCAGCTGGTCATGCAACAGAATCTTTCTCAGACTTCGTTGTGGGTCATGGAGAGTTGTGGTCTGCTCAGATATTAGCTGCTGTCGTGAGAAAGGTATGAAAGTCATATATGACGTGCCATGAGAAACTCCTTTAAAGAAAGAACTTGTTATTCTTTTATTTTATCTTTCTCATATGCTTGTGTCTGTTCTGCTCATAGAGCGGATTGGACTGTACATGGATGGATGCAAGGGATGTGCTTGTTGTTATTCCTACAAGCTCTAATCAAGTTGATCCTGACTTTGTGGAGTCAGAAAAGAGACTGGAAAAATGGTTTTCTCAGAACTCGGCAAAGATTATTATCGCAACTGGCTTCATAGCCAGTACACCGCAGAACATTCCAACGACTCTCAAGAGGGATGGGAGTGACTTCTCTGCAGCTATAATGGGTGCTCTATTTAGATCTCACCAACTCACAATCTGGACAGATGTTGATGGTGTGTACAGTGCAGATCCAAGGAAAGGTATGTGCAAGCATTGCATATATCTAACTACTGGATAGCTAGGACTAGTTATTGAGCTATGACAAGCATGTGGTCCTCAGTTTTTTTGTCTATTGTTATGCTAACGAATATGTCAATATGCAGTTAGTGAAGCTGTTGTACTAAAGACTCTTTCTTATCAAGAGGCTTGGGAAATGGTAAATTTTCAACCTCTTGCACTTTTTTGAATGCCTAGTTTCCAGAATCGTTTTCTACATCCTTACGTTCATGTTCATATGTCTGTGCAGTCTTACTTTGGGGCAAACGTTTTACATCCTCGGACCATCATTCCAGTGATGAAATATGACATCCCAATTGTAATAAGGAATATTTTCAATCTCTCTGCCCCTGGAACAATGATATGTCGGCAGATTGAAGATGAAGATGGATACAAATTAGATGCTCCTGTCAAAGGGTTTGCGACGATTGACAATTTGGCTCTTGTAAATGTAGAAGGGTGAGCTGATTGTGGATATTGTGTTACACACTCTCTGCTTATTGTGTTTCTTATCCAAACTTTGCATTCTCTTTGTAGAACTGGAATGGCTGGTGTTCCTGGTACTGCCAGTGCCATATTTTCTGCTGTCAAGGAAGTTGGAGCTAATGTTATTATGATCTCACAGGTCTTTGGATCATATAGTTCAGCTTTCTGGTTTCTTTCATCAGTTAAGTTTCCCCCCTTTCAGTTGTGAGTTCTTAATAAAAATTAGATAAATGCAGGCTAGTAGTGAGCATTCTGTGTGCTTTGCTGTACCTGAGAAGGAAGTGAAAGCTGTTTCTGAAGCACTGAACTCACGATTTCGTCAAGCTTTGGCTGGTGGCCGTCTTTCCCAGGTGCACCTAAATCTCTCTTTGTTCTTCGAAGACATCAACTAGCTATTCCTTTGACTTCCATTGTAGATGAGCATATGTCCAACACCACCTGTTTAGAAAAGCAGCAGGATTCTTGTTAATGCATAGGCTATTTTTTCTCAAACTATTGTTTTATTGTTATTTTTCAGATTGAAATCATCCCTAATTGTAGCATTTTAGCAGCAGTTGGCCAGAAAATGGCAAGCACTCCTGGCGTTTCTGCCACTTTTTTCAATTCATTGGCAAAGGTAAACTAAGTTTTGTGTTTGCCAAGAAAATCAGATGACGGTTCTATAGTCCATTTCATATCCTTTTTTCTGCTAAGAAGCTTCTCTGATACATTGCCTTTCGTAAATACCTGCAGGCCAATATCAACATACGTGCTATAGCTCAAGGTTGCTCCGAGTTCAATATTACGGTAGTCGTCAAGCGTGAAGATTGCATTAGGGCATTAAGAGCAGTGCACTCAAGATTTTACCTTTCGAGAACCACTTTGGCAATGGGAATCATAGGACCAGGATTAATTGGTGGAACCTTACTTGATCAGATTAGAGATCAGGTGAGTATCAGATGTATATATGTGAGACTAGTTAAAAATACGGATCAAGGTTTAAGCTGAATCATCTTTGATTTTTTGTTTCATAGGCTGCAGTGCTCAAAGAAGAGTTTAAAATTGACTTGCGTGTTATAGGGATCACTGGCTCAAGTAAAATGTTGTTGAGTGAATCGTAAGTCAATAAACTTAATACATTACATCTTTTGGTGAATTGCATTACTGCTGTATCTTTACACAGTCATCATCTTTCAGAGGAATCGACTTATCAAGATGGAGAGAACTTATGCAAGAAGAGGGAGAGACGGCTAACATGGAGAAGTTCACCCAATATGTCAAGGGAAATCATTTCATTCCCAACTCTGTTATGGTTGACTGTACGGCTGATGCTGATATTGCTAGCTGTTATTACGACTGGTTGCTGCGTGGACTTCACGTGGTCACCCCAAACAAAAAGGCTAACTCAGGACCACTTGATCAGGTAAAGTGTTTGATATTGCTTAAATGACTGTTGAATCGGAAGCTACAGAGTATATATCCATTGAAGTTCCATGATTTTATGAAGAGACTAGTTGGTAACACTCTCCTGTAAATGCAGTATCTAAAGATCAGAGATCTTCAGAGAAAATCGTACACGCATTACTTCTATGAAGCAACGGTCGGAGCTGGTCTTCCAATTATCAGCACTTTACGTGGTCTTCTCGAAACAGGGGATAAAATACTGCGGATTGAGGGAATTTTCAGGTATTTCCTGATTATCTTGGTACCACAGAAATTTCTTCAGATAACACAATCATGGTCTGGCTTTGCATCTTTACACTAAAAAATTTCTTTGATGCCTTGCTGCAGTGGTACCTTAAGTTACATTTTCAACAATTTTGTTGGCACCAGAAGCTTCAGTGATGTTGTAGCGGAAGCAAAGCAGGCAGGTTTCACAGAGCCAGATCCACGAGAAGATCTATCTGGAACTGATGTTGCCAGAAAAGTAGAGTTCTATTTTTTGTCATTAAATCGAGTTAATGCACTTTATGTTCGACCAATTAAATGATATTGTACCTTCCCTGCTACTTCTGCAGGTGACAATTCTTGCTAGAGAATCAGGCTTAAAATTGGATCTTGAGAGCCTCCCGGTCCAAAATCTTGTGCCAAAGCCTCTACAAGTAAGTCTCAGTATAATCACACAATTATATACATGACCGATAAGGATAATCATTGTTTTAACATTTCAATATTCTATTCCATTGTTGATCACAGGCTTGTGCATCAGCAGAAGAGTTCATGGGGAAGCTACCTCAGTTTGATGAAGAATTGTCCAAGCAAAGACAAGAGGCTGAAGCCGCAGGAGAAGTAAGTAGTACCTCTTAGCAGAATGCACTGCCTCAAAAAGAACTCATTCCAGATTGTGTTATGCTGTGTTTTTGTTAGGTCTTGAGATACGTAGGAGTTGTAGACGCAGTAGAGAAAAAGGGAACAGTCGAGTTGAAACGGTACAAGAAAGATCATCCGTTTGCTCAGCTCTCGGGTGCTGATAACATCATTGCTTTCACAACCAAACGGTACAAAGAACAGCCTCTGATTGTTCGTGGACCTGGTGCTGGTGCTCAAGTCACAGCCGGTGGAATCTTCAGTGACATTCTTCGCCTTGCATTTTATCTCGGTGCTCCATCTTAAGACACAATCGTTTCTTCTAGGAACAAATTTAATGATCAAACATTGTTTGTTATGATCTAGAATCTGTAATTTGGATTTCAAAGATTTTGATTCTTATAGATGAAATCAAACTTCATTGCAATAAAACATACTAGGATCCTACCAAAAAAAAAACATTCTAGGAAATTTTTTGAATAAAGCTCTCTCCTGGTTCTAATTTCATCTACTTCCATATGATCCCAACACAAACCGAAACAAAATTTAACCTCGAAAACATTTCTCAACCTATACTTTGGGCAAACACTTCTTCTACAGCCTGAAGACTATAACAATTTGTTCTGAAAATGGAACTAATCTGAGATCCAATGATGTGTAACTTAATTTGTCGAGGATCTAATAATACTCATCAGGATCTTCTTTGCTTTGAATGAGAGGGACACCATCTTCTCTCCATTTAATCCGCTCTTCGCAAATCGCAGCCACCACCTCCACATAGAGTTTGTGTTCCTGATCCCAAAATGTAAAAAAAAAAACAAATGAAATCTTCTAAATTGTGAAATGTAATGTTCAAAAAGTACTCTTTAGTAGCACCTCATGAAGAACCCTTTGGGCCAATTCTTCAGGTGTATCATTAGCAATCACGCGGACTGCACTTTGAGCAAGTATCCGCCCTGTGTCATACTCCTCATCGACAAAGTGAATTGTCGGACCTGAATATCTATGGAAGGAAAACCATTGAACTACACATTCATCACATTGTAACATTGTAAAAGTTTGCGACTTTACCTAGCTCCCGATGCTAGAACAGCTTTATGCACTCTCATACCATAAAGTCCTTTACCTCCAAAAGCCGGAAGAAGCGCAGGATGGATATTAAGAATCCGTTTAGGAAAAGCTTGGACCAGCTCAACCGGAATAAGTTTCAAATATCCAGCTAGAAGAACAAAGTCTATACCATATTCCCTGTTCATTAAACAAATGTCATGAGACATACATATATGAGTTTCAACAAAGCAGTAACACTATTCACTTCAAGGATGAAGATACAAATAAAGATGGATAGAGATCACAACCTAAGAACATCCACGAGCTCAGTAGAAGAGAGTCCATCAGATGGTTCTCGTTTAGCTTTTGGGAATACTAAAACAGGAATGCCATTACTTCTTGCATACTCAGCACCTCCACAATCTGGAATTGATGAACATAAACTTAGCACACAAATCAAAACTCTGAATCCATGCACATTACACACAGAAAAAAAACATATTCAAAATCCTTCAAACTAATCAATTAAGTATATGTTTAACTCTAAGAACCAACACACACAAACAGAAACTAGACTTGAAGAAGAAGAAAGGTAATACCTTTTTTGTTAGTGACCAATAAAACAACATCGCCTTTAACTGAACCAACACTGCATCCTTCATGAATCTTTTTGAAATTTGAACCACCTCCTGATACAAACACAGCAAGCTTTTTCCTTTTTGTTCCGTCTCTCGAACTATCGACCTCCGCTACTATTGGAGCAGATGAAGCAGCTTTTACAAGCGGTCCAATCTTCATTACAAATTGGTCTGCGGGACTTCGGAAAGAGAAGGATAGATCGTTCCGGGAAGGTGTGAACGGAGAAGCGATTGAGGTTTTCAGAGTTTTCCGCCGCGGATTCACCGGAAATTTGAGTTGACTGGAGAACAAAACTCGTGATTCCATTGAAATTCCGACGGTCTAATCGGCGTCGGGAAGTTTTTGAAGCTTCTGCTTTGGAAATGGGGTTTTAAGAGAACACCGTATCGTCTCATTATAATTCAATCCGATTTTGTGCCGTTTATCTTACAGAATTATCCGAAAATTAATTTCCGGTTTACAGCGGTTATTTTAATTGGCCCAATTGAAACGAGGCGGTTCAGGATTGTTCAACCATTAACAAAGAAAGAAGATCTTCTTCGTCTTCACTCCATTTTTTCCTACGGTCTCTTTTTCTCTCTCTGAGAAATCAAGAGACTAATTTTGTCACCTCTGATTTTCTTCCCCGGAAATTGTTCGTTCGGTGTTTCTTCTTCTCAGGTACATTTTCCCTTTCACCTTTGGTTCTTGGAATCGGTTATTCAAATGCTTGAATTTGTCGCTATAGATTTCCAAAAATTCCTTAGAAACGAGAAATTGGATGTGTTCTCTTGTTTTACCTTTCGAGATTCTGAAGAATGAGGAACATTTTAGAATTTTATCGCCGATGGTAGATGAATCGTACGACATGTTGTGAAAAATGCAATTTAGCTTCACTTTGATTCTTTCAAATTTTTGTAGATATATTATGTATACTCTTTAATAGTTTATGATTGATTGTGTTGTATTTTGGGGTTTGGAGATTGTGTTGGTTGCTAGAATCTGAACTTTTGTATTGGTTTTGTTGTACATAAATTAGGGATTCCATTGCCCCAGAAGCTGAGGGTGGTACATGATCTTGTTCTTTTTTTTGGTGGAGTGACAGATAATGAGCTATCAAGTTAGGAGAGAACGGAGAGAAAGACCAAGATTCAATTCTCAATCTTCTCAGCAAACATGGGTTCCAAGAGGAACCTCCTCTACCTCTGTGGTTGTAAACGAGCCTTCGGTTCCTCTTTATACGAATGTGAATTCTGGAAGCCTTGATGCTGGTGCTAGACCTGTTCCTGTTTATCAGCAAAGGCAGCACTATGAGTCTGGTCCTCTACTCAATAACCCGCACCAAAGGGGTAGTAATGTCCCAGGTCCTCCTCCTTATAGCCGCCAAAGAAGGAACAATGCTTCGAGACCTGTGCCGGATAACCATCAGAGAGGTGGTTTTAGAGGTCGCTCGGCACGAACTGTGAATGAAGGAACATGGTTGGATAAAGAAAAGAGTGGGGGTAAAGAGACTACTGTGTTGACAGACCCAAATCTGCCTCAACTTGTGCAAGAGATACAGGATAAGCTAATGAAAGGTTCTATTGAGTGTATGATTTGTTATGACATGGTTAGGCGGTCTGCTAATATTTGGTCTTGCTCCAGTTGTTACTCCATATTCCATATGAACTGTATTAAGAAATGGGCCCGAGCACCAACTTCTGTTGATTTGTTGGCGGATAAAAACCAAGGTAGTAATTGGAGATGTCCAGGTTGTCAGTTTGTGCAGTTGACATCATCAAAGGAGATTCTGTATCGATGCTTTTGTGGAAAGAGGAAAGACCCTCCAAGTGATCCATATTTGACTCCTCACTCTTGTGGAGATATATGTGGCAAGCCACTGGAGAAGGAGTTTGCAACAGCTGAGATGGCTAAAGAAAATAGTTGTCCTCATGTTTGTGTATTGCAGTGTCATCCCGGTCCATGCCCTCCATGTAAGGCGTTTGCCCCACCTCGTAGCTGTCCTTGTGGGAAGAAGATGATCAGAACTAGATGCACTGAAAGAAAATCTAATCTTACTTGTGAGCAGAGTTGCGATAAAGTTCTCAATTGTGGCCGTCATCGATGTGAAAGGGCATGTCATGTAGGGCCTTGTGATCTTTGTCAGGTAAAAGTCAATGCTTCCTGCTTTTGCAAGCAAACGGTGGAGAGTGTCATTTGCGGTGATATGAATGTAAAGGGAGAGGTGAAAGCAGAAGATGGTGTGTTTTCATGCAATTTGAACTGCGGAAAGCAGCTTGAGTGTGGTAATCATTGCTGTCGTGAAGTTTGCCATCCTGGGCCTTGTGGGGACTGTGAGTTTCTGCCCAGTAGAGTAAAGACATGTTATTGTGGGAAAACGAGTTTGGAAGAGGAGAGGCAGAATTGCCTTGATTTGATTCCTTCTTGCTCAAACATTTGCAGCAGGGTTCTTCCTTGTGGGCTCCATAACTGCAACGAGATGTGTCATTCAGGTGATTGCCCGCCTTGTTTAGTCCAAGTCAGCCAGAAATGCCAGTGTGGGTCAACATCTCGGACAGTAGAATGCTACAAAATAGTTTCAGAGACAGAGAAGTTCATTTGCGCTAAAGCATGTGGTCGCAAGAAAAACTGTGGAAGGCATAGGTGTAGTGAGCGTTGCTGCCCTCTCCTAAACCACCCAAAGAATGGTGATTTATCTGGCGATTCTGATCTCCACTTTTGCCAAATACCTTGTGGAAAGAGGCTAAGGTGCGGACAGCATTCCTGTGAAACTCTCTGTCACAGTGGCCACTGTCCTCCTTGTCTAGAGATGATTTTCACTGATCTTTCATGTGCTTGTGGTAAAACTTCGATACCTCCTCCATTACCATGTGGAACGCCTGTCCCGAGTTGTCAGCTTCCTTGCTCGGTTCCTCAGCCTTGTGGCCATTCCGCTACGCATGGTTGCCATTTCGGAGACTGCATGCCTTGTTCAGTGCCCGTGGAGAAGAAATGCATTGGTGGTCATGTGGTTCTTAGGAACATACCTTGTGGGTTAAAAGACATTAGATGTAACAAAATCTGCGGAAAGACAAGGCGTTGTGGCATGCATGCTTGTGCCAGGACTTGTCACGCTGAACCTTGTGACAATGGTGGTAACACATCTGAAACTGGTCTGCGTGTTACTTGTGGTCAGATGTGTGGTGCTCCTAGAAGAGACTGCAAACACACTTGTGCAGCGCTGTGCCATCCTTCTGCGCCTTGTCCTGATCAGAGATGTGAGTTTCCACTGACAATTGCTTGCTCATGTGGTCGCATAACAGCTACAGTCCCTTGTGATGCAGGAGGAAGTGCTAGTGGTTTTAATGGTGACTCTATCTATGAAACCTCCATTTTGCAGAAGCTTCCGGTGCCGCTCCAACCTGTCGAGTCAAATGGGAAAAGGATCCCTCTTGGGCAGAGAAAGCTTATTTGTGATGAAGAGTGTGCTAAGCTAGAGCATAAGCGGGTTCTTCAAGATGCATTTGATATCGCTCCTCCAAACCTAGATGCTTTACATTTTGGTGAGAATTCCGCCATGACTGAGATCATTTCAGATCTTTATAGACGTGACCCTATGTGGGTGCTAGCAGTTGAGGAGCGGTGCAAGTTTTTAGTTTTTGGAAAGGCCAGAGGTAGCACAAGTAGTGCCCTAAAGCTCCATATTTTCTGTCCAATGGAAAAGGATAAAAGAGATGCGGTCCGGTTGATAGCTGAGAGGTGGAAACTCACTGTTAGCAATGCCGGGTGGGAACCAAAACGCTTTGTCGTGGTTTACGTTACACAGAAGTCAAAACCCCCAACAAGAACCATCGGAGTCCGAGGTGTTGTCTCAGCAGGCGGGCCACACTCACCGGCCTTTGATCCACTGGTTGATATGGATCCTCGACTTGTGGTTTGCTTTCTTGATCTCCCAAGGGAAGCTAACATCAGTGCCTTGGTTCTAAGATTTGGAGGTGAATGCGAGCTTGTTTGGTTGAGTGACAAGAATGCATTAGCCGTGTTCCATGATCCAGTTCGAGCAGCCACTGCCATGAGAAGGCTTGAGCATGGTTCTGTGTACCAAGGAGCCGTCGTCGTTGTACAGAAGCCAGGACAATCTCCGTCACTCTGTAACGCATGGGGAATACCAGGAAGCTCGGTTCAGAGAGGAAACCCATGGAATAAGGCTGTGATTAAGGAATCAGATGACTCTTGGGTAACGGAAGATTCCCCAATCAAAGGATCTGTGTGGAAATCAACAAAGGATAGCACTTTGATCACTCCTTTGGTCAACCGTTGGAGCATTCTCGAGCTGGATAAGGCTGTTTCGATGGAGCCGCTAGTTCAGACAGAAGGGACAAGTAGTTCGAAAGCTGCTGGTAAACAACTGGAAGAGACACAAGTGGTTGATGATTGGGATAAAGAATGTGATTGAGAGAAGAAGATTAAACACGCCAATAAAATTTGTCTCTGTGAGTGCTTAGCTTCCTTTTTTCGGCTTTGATGTTCTTATAATTTGGAGCTCAAAACAGAGAATTAGTAATCAAGATTGGCCAAACTCGCTTTTTTTTTTTGTTTCAACTCTTTTCACAAAACACAGAGATTCAGTTGAAATTTTAGTTTTGGTTGGGTTAATTACTTAGTGAATACTTTTTTGGAAGAGACATAGTTCGACTTCTTCGAAACCTTGGAAGAAAAAAAGAAAAAAAAATTCCCGTTGTCTCGCTGATATTATCATTATGTTTAAAATTTATATGTTACATTAAACAGGTTTGACATTTGAAAGTGAGTTGAGATCCAATAGTTAGGGAATCAAGAAGAGTGTCAAGTGGTTTGAGAAACATAACTTTCTTTGATTCTCAGATTCTTATTCAGATTAAGAGCAACAAGTTGTGTATATATGCTTTCCCCTTTCGTTGGTCTTTCAAGCATTTTTAGAACTTTGTCCCTCCAATTTAAGAAAAGTCAGGGTTTTAGGTAGATTACTTATTTCTCCTTCTTCTATTTCAATCTGTTCATATGAAAAAGAAGTCTATATAAAGCTCATTTTCAGAGATATGGTTAAAACACACAGATTAAGAAAATGTCTTCACAAAAGAGTTCGCACCATAAGGCAGTCTCCAAAATGGAACAAGATGTGAGTTTCTTTGTTTCTTTTCTTTGCTAGTTAAGATTTTAGTTAATATTGAATTTTCTGAGAGTAAAATGATTTGCGACAACATTTATTTATATATATAACCAAACTCTAAATGATATTTGTTTGATCTTGCTTATCATTTTCTTGTTAAATTGAGCAGACCAATAGAAAAGCTTGGATTCTTCAACCGAGTGGTCTTAACTATGTTTGGGGAGGTGACTCGAGATATTGGGTTATCCCTAAAGAACCAAGGTATCTTGCGGTTCATCTTGACTAAACCGATAAACCAACTTTGTGGTTTGCTAATACCAAAAGTCTTAACTTATTTATTTGATTGTTTGGTTTTAGGATCCCTGCTGAGCTGAAGATGGTGAGTTGGTTAGAAGTAACCGGTACGTTCGAGAAGATTGAACCCGGAAAAACATATCGAATCGGTTTTAAAATCTCGTTTAAACCAGACGCATCCGGTTGGGACCAAGCCCCACTTTTCATATCTGCTAAAATCGGAAAGAAAGGCAAGACGGTGTGGAAACGAATCAAATCCGTTAACCAGAACTTTGGTAAACCGAAAGACGCATCAGAACAGTTCAATATACCAGACCAATCTGATGGCTCGTTCGAAATCTCGGTTAGTCCCACAACAGTTAACAAAGATACCAAGCTTCAGTTTGGTCTGTATGAAGTATGGACCGGACAGTGGAAGACTGGTATGTTGATCCATGAAGCCTTTGTTCAAGAAGTGTAAGAGAATATGATCATTGTCGATTTTTATAGTCCGAAAAACGAATCTAATACCTCAAATTTCGTAGATTTAGTTCTAAATAAACGAGCTTTACAGTTTAGATCATACTAATGTAACTGAAAGAGAGAAGCCTTGAAGCAAAATGGTACCTATCTTGAACAAGTCTTAAACATCTGTGTGGTAATCTTCCGGTTTAAACCACAGCGAGAAATCGATTCCTTTCGTCTTCAAATTCTCAGTTGCGGGCGCGATTCTCTCCAGAAGCTTACAATGGTTAAACAAGAAAATTTCAGAACCATTGCTATGCGTAACATATTAAAAGCATTTTACAAAAGCATTAACAGTTCATGAAACCTTAGAGTGAAGAACGCCATTGGACACCACAACAGACCTATCGAACACTGAAAACTTCCCTCCATCCATTCGTGTCACAGCTCCTCCAGCTTCCTCAACTATCTGTGTTCAAATTAAGACATGGATTAAGCTCTACAACATATCAAGTTCAGTAAGGAGATATCAAGAAGGCTAAAATGGATTACAAGAACACCAGCAGCCATGTCCCATGGCTTTAAACGGTACTCCCAATATGATTCAGCAATCCCAAGTGCCACGTGACACATGTCAACCGCTGCAGCACCGAGCCTTCGCACTCCACGACTCACATCAGTGAACTCTTTGAACAATTCCATGTTAGTACTCCAGGCATCATCATGTTCATACCCAAACCCTGTGATAAGAAGTGCTCTCTCCACCTACAGTCAAACCCGAATAGATGTCTTTTACAAACACCACATCAAAACTAAACAGGATTCCAGATAAGTTACTTACAGCATCAGTGTTACTGACATGAATTTTTTGCCCGTTACACAATGCTCCACCACCTAAGAAGTGAACTAGTTACACAAATCTTAAAAACAGAACCGAACAAAACGAACATAAGTTTTTGACATTGTACCTGCAGTTGCAGAAAAGGTTCGAGTGTTCCAGCACATCGGACCACCAACAAACTCTACCTGTATGATGAAACTTTGTTTTTATCAGCAAAGAGGAACTGTAAGAAGTAATAGCTAATTAGTGCAAGTATATTATATTATGGATCTACCACGGAAGCAGCAGCGGGTTTTCCACGATACAAAACACCAACAGAAACAGCAAAACTAGGATATCCATGAGCAAAATTTGTTGTTCCATCTACGCATAAAAAGGAAGAGATTAAAACTTAAATCTCAGAGATTCCACACAGAAGAAGAAAAAGTAATGTGATTTGTAAAGAGAGCACAAAACCTAGAGGATCAATGCACCAGAGGTAATCAGAAGACGAATCGCCGATAATACCTCCTTCCTCACCAAGAATAAGATGATCACTGAAATTCTTATTGACTACTTCCAAAATAGCAGCCTCACTTGCTTTATCAGTACTGCAAATTCAGTAAATGCTAACACTTCAATGCTTAAGGGAATCAAGTCAACATGAACACAAGTCTACACAAGCTAAGAACTTTAAAAGATGGAAGATTCTTATGTTCAAGTCCTTACTCAGTTACTAAATCACTGAGACCTTTATAAGTGATATTCCTTGGCTTATTTACAGCTTCCATAACAACCTACAAAACCAGAAAAATTAAGTGAAAATGATCAATTAAAGTTTTTCCTCTTTTTGCTCTATCAATCCAAAGAACTCGATTTTATTGTAAAGAAATGAAATTTATAGTAGCACTGAACACAATTTTAAGTCTTTTCAGATCAATCAAAAATTCGGATATTTTATTGTAAAGACATGAAGTTTCGAACCTCGGCTCCGGTTTTAGCGGCGGCTTCAACGACTTGAAGGAGCTGTGACGGCGATATAGGTCCGGTGGATTTAGCCCCGATTCTAGGATAATGCGTCTGATCAGAAACTTCAGATAGAACAGCTTTGGTTTGAAATCTCGTCGTCGTGAACTTGAGACTGTTAGACAAAAGCCTCAAACACCCATGTCGGAAACTTTTGGTTACTGTTTGGTATGAAAATGGGTTTTGCAGAGGGAGAGATAATCCGGGTAAATGAGAGATTCTCGTTGACATGTTCCCTGAGAAAATTAGAGACCTACCCATTTCTTTCACTCTATTACCCGAAATCGAATTGTTTTGTTAATATATATCAACGTAGCCGAGTGAGTGGACGGACGAGAGTAGATCCAAAAGCTGATAGAAAGACGGAAAAAAAAAATATATGAATCATTTTTATTGAATATTATCTGAATAAATATTACAAAGACCGAATTTTCCTAATAAATTTGGAAAATTTATAGTAAAATGATGATTCCAGTGTAGTGTTTACAGTGAAGTTTCCTTGTTCATCCTCTTCCAACAATGGAGAACAAAGTGTTAACCTGAGATTGTTGATTGATTACACTCGCGAACACAAAACAGAAGCAGTCTCATTTCTGAATCCATTAGAAGCAGCAACCAAATTCCTAACCCTAATTCTCAATTACGAAGCTTTGAGGACAACAAAAAAACCCCGCCAATTTCTCAATCCTCTCCGTCTGGTTAACTTAACGCTGTTCAAATTGTTTCTGATTGCGAGAAAGACAGAGAGAAAGTGAAAGCTGAGCGTTCTCGCACTGTTTTCGCTTGAGGCTTGTTCCGCCGCTAGAGCAAAGCGACTTCACCGCCTCAGATTCCTCCGGGCAAGCATCTGCCACCACGCACTCCGCCAACGCCCTGTTTAAATGTCTGCAGCCGGATCTCCTCGCCGGTCCCTCCGGCATCCGACGATGGCACTGTATCAGCGCTTCCTGTAACCGATCGCAAGATCTCATCGGAATCTCTGATTTCGGATTTCTCCGGTGAATCCATCTCATCTCATCATGTTTAATCATTTAGTTGGATTTGGGCTTTTCTGTTTTGAGCCCATATTATCTTGCTTTATATATCAAGCCCACTTACTAACATCACACACAAAAGTAAGTGTACGTTATTAATCAAGTCATGCATGACTTATGAGAAATCCAAAGTTCATCGGAATTTTCTTAGACAAAATTGCTATATAGATTTTCAAATATTTTTCTTACCATTTTTCAAATAATGGAATTGAATTTCATTTTCGCAAACAATCTCCAACAGATTTATGTCCCGCGTATATGTCCATTCCTGATATTTTTTCCAACGAAATTGGTTTGTCGAATAGAACATTTTCTTGCAGTAGTAAAACCATTTCCAATGTATTCTTCTAATTTTTATTTTAAAATAGAGTAACTCTAAAATCGAGTTGAATTTTTCTCCAATGTTCTACTCTATTTTAGAGTTACTCTATTTTATAGTAATTATAGTGTAAAATATAGAGGAAAAATAGAGTTATTCTATATATATATATATATATAGGAAAAAAGAGAGTTATTATATTTTAGAGTGAGATATAGAGATGAGTTGGAGCAAATGTTATTCTATAATAGAGTTTAGAAGAAAAAATATTGTGTGATTGGAGATATCTTGTTGAGATAAACGTCATGATAAGTTTTTTTTTGGGGGAATATAGTGACAATATTAGTGGCATAGTTGAGAAATATAAAAATATCCATTGTAAAATTGTTGGTAAATTTGATTTTTGGGTTTTTTTTTGTCTGAGTTTTATCCGGAAAATGCATACGGTGAAACAAAATGTTAAAATTTTGCAACAAGTTGGAAATGATGTAAAACGTGGGAAATTCAATGCCTCTAAAACAATCGGACATATCATAATGCATAGAAGTCTAATCTTTTTTTTTTTTTTTGAAATATCTTTGGTTAATTTAGTTATCTTCATATATACAATGTTACCATCATTCGTAAAGCATGGTCATCTTCTCGTGAAACAAAATAATCGTGAGGAAGGTCTAAAAATCGTCCCAATTGTACTATATGGCTCTTAGCTCGTTTAATTATTATTATTTTGGTGTAATGTCAAATTTATTGATGAAAAAATGATACCTTATTTATAGCAAATTAAATAGAAAATGAGTATATAGAGGTTGCGGAAAGAAAAGTTGTAAACTTGTAAGATTGAAAAAAGTCAAGAAAATGTTTTGCTCGAGTATCATGAGCTCGCGCGAGGCACAAGTACGAAACGAACGACTTCGAACTTGAAACCACCGCTGAAAAAGATTTCGGAACTGAGGCTTAAGCTGGTAATTATTTAGATTATTATTCTTAGTTAGTATTAGTTTTAAAGTCTATTTCATGTGGTGGTTAAACTACTTAATCAACGTACAAAGTAGAAAAGGTTTGTGACTTTTGAGTCTTTGACTCTTTGCCAAGAGGTTCTTTAATAGAAGTGGTTACCGATGTGACTACTTGCCATTGGCTTAGACCGACTAATTTATTCTGCTAGATGAGTGATGACGTTATGATTATTCTATTACTTTTTGCTATTAATTTTCTGAGAAAGTATTATTTGTCATGGATTACTTTATTTAGAACAGGTTAGATATCAATTGTCATACATCTGTAAATTGTACAATATTCTATTAATATGTAAATATTTTATAGATAAATATTCTCCCGTGTCAAACGTTATATTTAAAGCTTGATACCAAAAAACATAGCTCAAACAAATATCATTTTGCAAAAAGTGAAAGTATGTCCGTCCATAAATATTTCGAGATTAGAAATTTATTTCCACAAAAATATATATTCTGATACATCGTTATTATTAATTATGGTGACTACAAATCCTATAATTATCTCCAAAACCCTAGTTGTTACAGATTCCAAGGATCTTCATTTCGTTTATATCTAATATCTCAAACCCATTGTATTGACCATTTGGCCAATGTTCTTAAAGTGTTTTTCTGCTAAACTAGTAATCAAACCACTAACTCGTTACAAATTATTAAAATAAACATTAGAAACCCACTATGCATTAAAATTACATCATTAATATGAAAGTGTGAGGAAGAAGAATCTTCATGATCTTAATACAATCCATCGTGTGTCCTCAAAACTAACGATCTTCGAAACAAAAACTAGAGTTGCTGATCAATGCAGCAAAGCTTCTTGAATCTCAATGCCGATCATTGGTTACGTAGACGACGTTGATTATTCTATGGTCGAACATTATAAATAACAATATTCCAAAGATAAGAAAATAGCATTAGTGTGCAATGTTTTTCGTAGATGTATCTCGAACCAAGGACAATGTTTGTTTCTAACTCATTGGATGAAGAACATTATAAAACCCAACTCTATCCCCCACCCAAAAACAAAAAGAAAAAAATTCCAAATTATTTAGATATTCAAACAATTTTTACTATTAGCTCTCACTGCACAAAGGCCAAAGCACCATGAATCAATCATAAGATTCTATGTTAACACCTATATATACTTTGTACATCTATAATATGCATTAAGGATTAATTATGATACAATGATGGAGTATATAATAAGCAGTTAATTGATCAATTTAACCATAGTTATATAGAAAAAGAGAGTGTATTTTTAATTAGTTATAACAAAAATTTATATATATTTTAATTCAAAAGTTCTCTTAATTCTTGAATATGATAATTTGTTACTAATATCTTGTGACTAAAAGAATACGCTTTTTTATATAAAAAAAAAAACTGTCACTAGATAATGTATATTATAAAATATATATATATATATATATATCCGTTTAATTATAAATCTTAGCATAGGTCAAGGCAAAGAAACAAATAGCCACATGTAAATGCGTTCCTACCAACAAACATGAGCTTGTGAACATTTCATATATTCCGCATATCACGGAGGATGAAGCTATAATTTTTTTTTTTTTTTTTTGGGTAAATGAGAATGAAGATATGATACTCTGAAAATAGCACATAAGTGGATCTACGAAGAAGTAAAAAAAAAAAAAACTTAATGTATTGTTTTGTTTTTTGAATAGAAAACTTAATGTATTGTTACCTTGTACCTCGTTCGAATGATGAATCGCTTATCTCATGAAAATTAAGTTTATCGTTTTGCCATTGTTGATTATTTAGTGACTGAAGCTGCAGGATGACCTGGTACTACCATTTACACACGCATACACACACCGAGAGAGACACACACATCTATATAATTGAACAGATTCAAATTGGTATGTAATGTAGATTGTACCATATCATAGACAAAATGCAAGCATGTAAACTATCTAAACATACGCATGAATCAATAAATATCAAATATTGTAGGAAAAATAACTTTGAGGTGTGAAAATTAGCAAGTGTATGTGTATGTCGTATGCAGCGATTACCAGATCATGCTGGCAGCTTCAGCCTCTAAAAACCAACATAAGTATATATTCATGAACACTGTAGTTGAAGTTAATCAATTAAAGAAGAGAAATGAGAAGAAAGACACCACCACCTTGTGGTTTTGCGGAGGATAGAGCAAAACATTAACAAGAGAAAACAGAAGAGAAAACAGACCGCAAAACATTAACCAAATGGTGGTATTTAATAGGTTGGGGTTGGGTACGTATCTGTTTCAATACTCGGGTTCGATTCTATTTGGACATCCAATCTACAACAAAGTTGTGCGAAAAGAAAAATGGACCTAAAGAAAATTAGTTTAGGCTGAAAGCCCGGATGAACCTTTGGATTATAAACAAAAAAAAATGGTTTAACTTGAATTGATATTCTTCACACACACAGAGATATTTATATAATTTTTTGTTTTTCAACAACAGCACCTTTGAATAATTATTTAAATAATGAATAAGATTAATACACGTGTACAGATGCTTGTTTGGATAAATGGTCCACAAATGTGTATTTTTTGTTTGTTTTATTTTTTGTCAACATGTGTATTAATTTTTTATACAGTAAAACTTTAATACAAAGATCATGATATTTTATTATTTTATACAATATTTTTTATTAAAAATATTTGATGGTGGGATGTTTTTTTAAATGACCGTGAGATGTTAGAAAGATACATGTTTGTATAATTTGATTTATTTATTATTAGTATTTTAGATGCTATCATTCTTACAGTTTTGGTTTCAACAATGAATGTTTATCAGAATACAATAGCAAATTATTTCATACACTGCAAAATTCGTTATAGTAATATAAAAACCAAAATTTAACTAGATAAATTCAATTGCAAAACTAATATTCATAAATTTAAAATGCTTGATGATTTTAGTTATAGTAGAAATGATCAGCATCAATAGTCAATTGGATTATTCGGATAAAAATTACAACTGTTTAAATATTTAAAAAATATTATACATAATCTACTACTTTTATTGTTGATGATGAAATTGAAGATGATAATATAGTAAATTTGGAACCACATTCATAAAAGTAATTCGCATGCCTATAGTTACATATATATATTGAAATATTTTGAAAATATAACATAGAAAATGTCTAATGAAAAAAAAAAAAAACTTAGAGATATGAAATTCTTAAGCAGTTTTATTCATCAAGAATGTCAATTGAATAGCCTGACCATAAGTATATCTAAAAACCTTTAAAATTTTATATAATATATTTAAGGCATTAGCAAAAATGTATATACTTTTTTTTAACAGTACCCTTTAATTTTATTTTCTTTTTCTCCCTTTTATTTCATATATATACTTATATATTAAAAGGATGGATGCGGAAGAGAAGATAGGATTTTGGGAATTAAAGGCTGAGATAAATGAAAAGGATACGACCGAATCCGAAATCTTCATTGCACGCGTCTTCTGTCTTATTGCATCTACTCTTTCTTTTGTCCTCTCGGTCATCACTCATGGACCATCCAACATACATGCATACATGCAATATACGTTTATGTTTCACCTTATCTTTTTCAATATATATATATATTGTGTTTTGTAATCTCATAAAAAAATACAATCTTTTATATTTCAACAAAAATACTACTATGTTTTAATATTAGGAAAGTTTTAGATTTTAGACATGTACCAAAATTAGAATAATATTATTTCACTTGTGTAAATAAATAAATAATCATATGTCTACGCAGAAAACCACGTTGGATTCGATTGTTTAATACTACTAAAATAAAATTATTTTAATTAATCACAAAACAGACCATGTTCAGAGTATTTGAATACACTACGAATAGTATATAAGTGTGTTAATTGGTGTGACCAAACAAAAAAAAGAAGTATTAATTGGATGTGCTAAAGAGTTGTAATAAATAGACCTTGGCATGACAAGATTGGTTGGAAGATGGAGTTGTCTTGAGTAGTGTGTTGTCTCTTGTCATCTCTAGTGTCTTTGTGTGTTTACATATAATGACAAGATTGTGTTTTACATTTCCAGTTGTATGTAAAAAATGTACTATAGTTTTCCAATTTTGCTATACACATGCAATTTTTTTTCTCTTACAAATATAATTGGAAAATTTAAAATCCACATTAATTTGACTCAATTATGATCTTCTATTTTAAACTTTTTATAGAAGGCATTACTAAGAGTTGATCTTTATCTTCATAATATAAGATATATATGTTCATCACTTGTCTTCGTAATAACTACAAGAAACAAAAAAACAAGCAGTATAATGCTACGAGACTATATGATAACTCCATTAATTGTTATCGTTGTTATAATTGACGTAAATAATTAAATAATTGGGTCCATAGAAACGTGATTATGTTTTAATGTCTCCCATGATTGAAATCAGAAAAGATAATTAGACTTTATTAAAAATAATCCCACTCGTCTTTTTTGGTTTGACATTTAGTTTGTGAATAAGATTCGTTAACCAAACCAAATCAGTGACGTGATTATTTGTCTCCGTCAATCAGTATCTGCCATACATTCGAGTTCTATAACTATTTTGTTAGTATTTCAAAGTTGGTAGTTAAAAACTTCAAGAGCCCTTTCTTCGTTCTTTTAATCACATACTCAAAACATAATAATAAAAATTTCAAAGATGGATCCTTAAAATTTTCATGTTCTAACTAAAAAAATATATCTTATTGCTTTGTGTGTTTAGTTTACATTGTGTATCGGCGAGAATGGTCACGGAACATTGTGATCTATTCAATACCGGTCTTCAAAGCAATCGATCAAGCTATACGGAACAAAGCTTACTCTTATAGATCTTCTCGGTCATCACTAGCTTCGGCAATGATTTAGATTTGGTCCAAGGAAACTCTACTTACAACGTCTCCGTCTAAAAACCGGCAAAATACATTTTTTCTTTCACTGTAAATTTGCTTACAAGACTTGTTTTATTGTTAGTAAAACATTTCTTGTTACTTAAATCGTTTACCAAATTTTTTTTAAAAATGTATAAAAGTATACGAATTGGCTCATAAACACATCAAACCAGTTGTTAACATATAACAAGCTTGGTTATCTCGAATTCAATGTTTCATAGGATCCAATACGATCGAATCATTTGATTCATTTCTGATACTTGGTGCGCTAATAGATCGTATAAACATTCTCCAACTAGTAACTGAACTTAAAAAACAAAAATCTGAGCTAATTTAACACACAGATTATACAGAAGTTTTTATTAACTAGTAATAAAGATAGCCATTTTCATTCACACTCTCACCGAAGATGATGCCTGTAAAAACCAAACAAGCTTAATGTAACCAAATCTTCATTCCGAAAAAATAAACTTTCTCTGAAGAACATACACTTATCAATACCTTAGTGTTTCCTTTGTTCCTTTGCGGATTTTGCAGCGTATAGTTGGAAGCCCTAACTTCTGATGCGCCTCGTATCTATGACAACCCGAGAACCCTACAACAATTGAGGATTTAACCATATCTATAAGATTTGATTACAAAAAATCACAAAATGAAAACATGAATTTGGTAAAATACCATAGTAAGCTCCATCAACTTCAATAACATCGATCTGTCACAACACAAAAATTAGATTCTGGTTTTATTGAATATGAACCGGAAAAAAATTGAAATAAAAAATGGTTAATAAGAAGAAGAGAGCGAGTTTTGCTTAACCGGAACTTGAAGACCGATTTGGCGGATACTATCCATAAGCTCTTTCACTTTGTTCTGATCGTTGGATCTAGTTCTCATCAACGGTCTTCGTATCTTCTCCAACGGTAATTCAACTATCATCGGACCTACACCGCCGCTAGATCCTCCGATCACCGGCGGTGAACCTGAAATCAAAAATAAAACACAGAGACTCAGCTTCAGCTTAATTTCAGACTTATGAGTAAGGATCAGTTACCGTTAGATGAAGAAGCTGAAACAGAGAAACTCCTCAAGCTAATTGGTAATCTCAGCATCAAATTCGCCATTGTCTCCTCTCCTCTCAAATCTCAAAAAATTTATGATATAAAAATAATCTTTATTTGAAAAATTTGTGAACGAAATTTAAAGATTGAAATACGACGTCGTGTGCTGTTAACTTCATCGTTTACTAGCGAAGTCAGAGAAATCAAAGGACGATCGTATCGGTTAACGAAGCAGAGAGCTTCTTCAATGGCTGTCACTTCCTCCTCTATGCTACTTCGGTAAATCTCTCTGTCTCACTTGTATACAGATATTTTGAATTTGTTGTTGAATTTGCTAATGCCTTCTGAGGTTTTCGTTTTTTTCAGGAACTTCTCTACGGCGGGAAGAGTTGCTCAGTGTGTTCGAGCGACTTCAAGAATCTTCTCTAATGGAGAATTGATTAGGGTTCTTCCTCAGACTCGTTCCATAAGGTTTTAATTTCTCAATTTACTTTATGTTATGTGGATTAATCGAATTGAGCTGATTTGGTTTATTCGCTCTGTTAGATTCATTAGTTCTACGCGTGCTGCGCACAATGAAGAAGCGGCCGCGAAAGCTGCGGCTTCTGTTGCTGACACCGGAGCTCCGACCATGTATGGTTTCGATTTCTCGTTCTGGTAGCATTAAGATATTGAATTATGAAATGCTGGAGTTGAAATCTGAGAATTAGCAATGCTTATGAAGAATTCACCTTATTTTGTGTTTTTGATACAAATGAGCCTAATCCTATAAGCATCTGACCTAGTTAATTGTTTGTGATTCTTGAAAATTTCTGACATATATTATATTGTGGTTTAAGATTTGACAAGATTATAGCTAAAGAGATTCCATCAGACATTGTTTATGAAGATGAACACGTTTTGGCATTCAGAGATATTAACCCACAGGCTCCGGTTCATGTTTTGCTCATTCCTAAGTTGAGAGATGGTTTGACCATGCTTAGCAAGGTGAGTCAGTTTTTAGATTTAACATTACATCTGTTCCTCGTGCGTTTGAGTCGTCTCTACACAGTCTTTAATCGAGAAGAAAAAAACTAGGTTGGTCTCTAGCAGTCCTAAATTTGTTTTTGGTACGGTTAAATGTCTCTATATAGTCCTAAATCGTGATTCACTGTCGATATAACGAGAAAAAACTATGTTATCTCTCGGGTTGCACATATGAAAGCTTATGTGGAACAAAGACAGGATTATGTCTTTCTTGATTATACTGGCATCACATTTCATTTTGCGTTCCACAATCAAATAGCTTTTACTCTTGTGATGCCTTATTGCGAATTTCTTTGGTCTGTTTTTGGAGATCTCATAGAATCTCATCTTGTGGCCAATATTATTGTGTTCTGTAACGACTAAGACTAGCATTACGCCAGTGTTTCTGATCAATGTATGTAAATGATGTCTGATCTTTAGCCTGACTGTGATCATAAACCGATAATAAGAGGGAACAAGTCATGAAAAGAAACATATGGAAAGAGTTAAGTTTTTGGTTTGGTGGAACAGATTAAGATCTTACCTGAACATATCTTCCCGTAAAACGCCATTTCAGGCTGAACCAAAACACGTTGAGGTTCTTGGCCAACTTCTGCTTGCATCGAAGATTGTTGCTGAGAAAGAAGGTATCCTCGAGGGTTACCGTGTGGTTATCAACAACGGCGTTGAAGCCTGTAAGTCTTTTACTTTTCCATCAAACCCAACTTCATCACCATCGTCATCATTATACACTTAACTGACTTATTTTTTTCTCATCCAGGTCAATCTGTTTACCATCTTCATCTGCACGTTCTCGGTGGCCGACAGATGAAATGGCCTCCTGGTTAAGATGAAAGATTCATGTTTAAACCAAAAGACTTCACAACCGGCGAGCTCCAAAATCTTTGATGGCTATTCAAGAGGTTCAAAATCCTGTACTCCATTCTCTTACTATGGTTTATGAGTTTTTACCACTCTCTGATTTATCCAGTTGTGAGTTTATAGAGATTAGAGAGTTTCCATTTTCCAGTTGTAATAGAATTATTTTTCTCTATTTCTTGTTAGAAAAAAGTGAATAACATTTGATATGATTTTAAAGTGTTTATCTCCTTAAATCTTAACAGTGTTTACAGAGATAAGGATCTGTACATATTCATGAACTCTTATGAGTCAACAGATAGGAAACATTTTTTATTCTTCTTCTTTGTAAAATATTTTATAGAATCTTTTCTTCAAGCATAACCCGAAAGCTATCAAAGCTATCGAAAGTTAATTCGAAATCAGCAAAGAAAATAACCAATTTAATTACATAACTATCTGTTGTAGTCAACCAAACCGGGTCAACCCTCTATACTACTATCAGTAAAAATGTTTTAACTTATTGTAATTTGTTACTTGATAGATCCTGGGCTTAGGCTTAGTTTTGGGCCTGGGCTTGAAGCTGGCTCTGATGGCGATGGCAGGAGAGTGTGGAGGAGCTGAAGAACGCCGGTGGGTTGTTCCTCACCGTAAAAAGGGAACTCCTTCACTTGCCGGCGTGTGACGTCATCTTCTTCTTCTTGCCTTTGACACGTCATCATCTGTCTCTCTGCTTGCCACATCAGCTGCTCCCAAGAGCTTCCTTTCCCCTTCTTATTAAATACAGTAGACAAAAGAAAAATGTTAGCTCTGCCATTTTATACATTTTAACTAGTATGTATGTAAAATCGTACATTGATAAATACATAATTAAACAACACAAAAAAAAGCATGTACCGGATGATTAAAGTGTTGGCTTTCTTCATACTTTTGTATTTCCTTTTAAAGAAAATAATATAAACATATGAACAAGGGGCAAATAAGAAAAGAACAACATTATATGAACATATGAAAAAGGTATAGTTACATAATAAGTTAATAACTACTATCTATTTTAGTTATTATCATATTTAAATTTAATGGAGAAAATAACAATGCCAAGACTCACTTTTCCCTTTCCCTTTCCCGTAAGGTTGTCCATTTTTTGCTGCTGATGCATGAGCTCAAACTACATAATTAATAAGCAAGAGACAAGAACCATTAATTTTTTTTATAGTAAAGATGACTACAACTGTAACAAAAACATCGTGACAGAACGATTAATTAATGCAAACATTCTTTTTTAAAACCCTTCATTTAAAACAAAATTCTCTTTTTATGTAGAAAACAAATAAAAACTCTTGAAGATTCGAGAATTTATGTTCGCAAATGTGTGTAATGACTACTGTATATTGTATAGTGTATATATGTATAAAAATCAAATAAAATTGTAAATTAATAGAAAGCAGAAGAGAAATGCTAACAAATCCGAGTTAGTTATGGATAAACATCAATATGAATTTTCTTTCCGATCAATATTATAAAGATCATAGCTTTGCCTATTTAATTATCAGAAGGTATATACTCTCTTATTTCATTGATTGAATTTTTTTATAATTTTTAAAAAAAATCAACCCAATAAATCATATAAACGATATAATACCAAATTTATAGATATAGAAATTAGATGACCATAATCAAAAATACAATAAAAAATGCAAATCAAAGAAAAAGAAAGGAATTGAAGAAAACAAGTGATGATGGTATTGATTAATTATAATAACATCAAGAACTCGTTTTTTCTGTCCATATTAAAAGAGCATTCATTTTTCTTTTTCTGTTCCATGAAAACAAGAACACAAATATACATATGATAATATGGATATATGTGTATATATTAAAAACCTGGTGGAGTGGGAGCAGAAGTCGCAGAGCTTGTTGGAATGGGAGAAGATGATGAGACCAATGGGGACATCGCGAAGAACAGAGAGTTCTTGTGCCTTCTTCATTAGATTCTTTCTTCTCTTTGCAAATGTCACTTGTGTCCTTATCTTCTCCTCTATCTTTTTTTATCACTATCTTACCTTTCCTCATCTTCAATCGATCTTTCTAAAACCCTAATTTCATGAGAATGCTAAACGAGAAGAAAAGAGAAGGGTGGTGGCTTTTTCTTTTTAGCAAATGAAACCTTGAGATGAACAATTGCTATTTATATATAGAATGCTACTTTCATATGTATGTGATGTTAATGGAAATTTAAGGGGATTTTTTTTTTCGATTATTTTCTACACGTGAAAGATTAAATTTCGAAGGTGAATAAATGGTACCTTAACCTAGCCGTTTGGAAGGTTCATTAAATAAGAATAGAAAGTTTTTACTAATAATAAAGTTTATATTAAGATGTATCCGTAAGTTTTTAAAAAGTGTTATTTGATTTATTGTTAAAAATTATGTTTGCAATGTGTATTTTGCAAGGTATTTAATTTATTCAATATTTTGATCATATACATTTGATTATTTGCTTGTAAATTGCAATATGGTCTAATCAGCCCAGTCTGATTGAAATAACAAATATGTAATATGTCTATAACATCCTGACTGGTCAAAAAGACAAAAACACATCCGATTAGATATGGTCTTGTACATTTGTTACATTTTTTTTATTGTACAAAGATTAAAAATTTAACTAAACCAAAACAAAAGTTGAAAGTATAACCAAGGATCGGTCTTGTCCATTTATTAAATTTCTCTGTACGAAATTGAAAGCATAGACATATCGTGTGTGTGATAGTTCTTATCCACAAAATTTGATCCACTCTTATAACTAAAGATAACAGACTAACAGTTGTAAGTTAAGTTCTATGTCCTTACGTAAAAACCAACTCTAAGTTCTACAAACCCAAATAAAATAAAAAGGTGTAAGTTCAATAAATCACCTCAAGAGATAACTTTGAATTTATTAATTATGCAAATTACACTAGTATAGTATTTAATTTTGACTCCTTAATTATAAAGTTGATATCGACTGTTAACTGTTGGGGACCATCAATCATTTATCTTTATAAAAACAAAAACTATTAAAAAAAATTCTGATATGTCAATGAAGTTAAATCGTATTATTACTTTCCTTAAACTTGATTGTTTTCAATAGGATTGCTAAAAAAGAACTAAAGTACGTATTAAAAAATAATATTAATTATATTTTCCTGGTCAAAAACTCAATTAATTTGAAAGATAGTGATATATATCAATCATTTATCTTTGTATAAACAAAAAAAAAAGAAAAATTGAAAATTTTCTGATATGTCAATGAAGTTAAATCGTATTATTACATTCCTTAAACTTGTTCATTTTCAATAGGATTGCTAAAAAAAAGAAGTAAATTACGTATTAAAAAGAATATTAAAGAAGTAAATATTAAAAAAAAAATATGAAAGTCTTCTAAGAAAACGAAAACCACAAAAAGAAGAAAGTCTTAAGCCTGATTCAATGTTTGCGTCTCAAGAAAAAGAATTGTGCTCATATATAGACTTGACCAATTAAATATAAAATAATCATAAAATAAGACTTTATTGCCCATAAAAAATAATAATAATCCTAATATATTAATTAAAACGCCAAATTTCTTTGGAAAAAAGAGATAAAAAAAAAAAAATTTGGTACAAACAAACTAGTCAAAAACTTAAACGTGTTATATGAGTTTCCCAGAAGTTTCCAAGAAAAGTCGTTATCGTCAATTTTTTCATCTTCCTCTCGGTAACGCCCCCAAATTAAAAAATATAATCATCTTTCTCAGATTTCATTACTTGACCCGTCGGTGTTTCTTTCTTCATCTCTCATCTCCGATTCATCACCGACTTCAAATCTCTCTCCGAATCAATCATATCCACCATGGATCTCCAACCAGAAGAGCTTCAATTCTTGACAATTCCTCAACTAATTCAAGAATCAATCTCAATCAAGAAACGATCACCAAGAACCTTCTACCTCATAACCCTATCCATAATTTTCCCTCTTTCCTTCGCAATCCTTGCTCACTCACTCTTCACTCAACCAATCTTGGCCAAAATCGACTCTACAGATCCACCAAACTCAGATCGTTCTCGTCATGATTGGACTGTTCTTCTAATCTTCCAGTTCTGCTACTTAATCTTCCTCTTTGCTTTCTCTCTTCTCTCAACAGCAGCCGTAGTCTTCACGGTAGCTTCACTCTACACAGAAAAGCCAGTTTCTTTCTCATCAACCCTAACTGCTATTCCCAAAGTCTTTAAACGTCTCTTCATCACTTTCCTTTGGGTTGCTCTGTTGATGTTTGCTTACAATGCAGTCTTCTTCGTTTTCCTTGTGATTCTCCTCGTGGCTCTTGATTTGCATAGCTTAGGTTTAGCTATTATAGCTGGAATCATAATCTTTGTTCTGTATTTTGGTGTTCATGTTTACTTCACTGCTCTATGGCATTTAGGTAGTGTGATCTCTGTTCTTGAACCAGTTTATGGTATTGCTGCTATGAGGAAAGCTTATGAGTTGCTTAAAGGGAAGACTAAGATGGCTATGGTGTTAGTCTTTGTTTACCTTTTGATTTGTGGATTGATTGGAGTTGTTTTTGGAGCTATTGTGGTTCATGGTGGAGGAAAGTTTGGAACTTTCACTAGGACTTTGGTTGGTGGTTTACTTGTTGGTGTTCTTGTGATGGTTAATCTTGTGGGTTTGTTGGTTCAGAGTGTGTTTTATTATGTTTGTAAGAGTTATCATCATCAGACTATTGATAAGACTGCTTTGTATGATCATCTTGGTGGGTATCTTGGAGATTATGTGCCACTTAAGAGCAACATTCAATTGGAGAATTTAGATCTTTGAGAAGGTCCAAGATGATTCTTGGTACTGTTTTTTCTTCTCTTATTATCACTCTCTATGTGTGTGTAGTATGTAAACATTGGAGAAGAAGAAGAAGAAAGGAGAGATTTGGAATCTGAATAATAGTTGTAATATTAATGTGTATGTATTAGACTCCAACACGTTTGTTGTTGTTTTGATTTGATTAATCAATGATTTGAAGGATTTTGAGTTTATTGGTTTATACTCGTTGATGATGAGTTTGATTCTTCTATGATTGCTTATTAGTGTTGGTTTTTAGATGCTTAAAGTTGACCTCTAATGGAGTTTGTGTTAGTTTTTAAGGTGCAGGATTTTTGGAACCTACACTAAGTTAGGTCCAATTTTGGATAACTGTGTTTTATTTTGTAATGACTATACCAAATTTAAAACCTTGTAAAAAAAATACAAATGAACGAATATATGAATCAATATAAATTTTTGGTAACAACGTAAGTCATACAGATAAATTTGGATGATGATGTTCCAATGACGCTTACACTAATTATCAATGACAAAATTATTGTTATGAAACCCATTTGGAATTTTTTTTTTTTTTTAAAGTAAGTTATTTTCCACCAAATGTTATCGATCAAATGTGACGCTAGCAAAAGCCAAACTGAAAAGAATCTAAACGTTTAAACTCGGTATTCTATCACTTGGATTAGGAGTTAACATGACACGTCTAATATTTGAAAAACGAAGACACAAAGAACTTAAACATGCCTCAAAGTTAAGTTAAGCCAATCTTTTGGGTAAATTTGGGTACATTGTATAAATTGTGTAATTGCGGATATTTGTCAAAATTTATAGTATTACTCCTACTATTTTAATGTAATGACCAATAAAAGAAAAGTATGATATTAATGAGAGATAAAATAGACAAATTTATGTTTTTTTTTAATTAGTGTGCAAAACCTTATACTACAAATAAAGTGAAACATAAAGAGTTCTAGATAAATATATAAATTAAGGTACCTTACAAAAGAGAAAAAAAAAGTTATCTCTATATAATTATTTGAGCAATGTTAAAAACAAAATAACCTTACATTTACATAGAATATTACAACAAATGTCATTAGAAAATCTTTTTAATTTTTTAAATTTTACTAATAATCATAATAATTTCTTATTTAGTTAATTAATTTCCTACTAAATAGCACACAAAAATCAGTATATAAATATTTTAAATTTTAGTTTTAATATTTTAAATTTAAATCTGTTTCTTTATATTTAGTATCTCCTAAATAAATATAATTTTTTAATTAGAATATTTAAACAATATAGTATTTAATGTTTTAAAATAAAGTCATTAAGGATACATAAATAAAATTAATTATAGTATTGTGATTAGTGTTGTATCCTTAATGACTTTATTTTTTTTTAACAATTATTACTTTCCATAGAAAAAAAATCATTTTATCTTTATTATTAATTATGGACAAAAATTAAAATTAATTTTTTACCATCCAACTTTAAATCATCCGGATATTCAAATATTTTAATTTTTATAATAGGTCAGGACTGGTCAAAAATGAGTCAGAGCAGGTAATTAAAAACTGGTTAAGATGGATCATGACATATCTCAGATCGAGTTTCTAATCATTGATAATAATTGATATATTAGAGTAAAAAAAACAGCTATGGATTTTTGAATGATGTGAAAATATATACATAACACCACTTAACTTTTACAACAAAATTATATTATAATCAACTTATTAAATAAATTTATCAATAAATATAATACCATACGTAATTATATTTTAATTTTAGTTAATACAACACAAGCTATATATAACAATAATAAATAATAATATAAACAAGATAATAAAAACATAAAACAAATATAATTTAAAACACTAATACAATAATCTATGATAATATAAACCAAAGTATGAAGTAGATATTTGTCTATGCTGCAACACGAGTTACTATCTAGTAGATTATTATATTCTGATGTTGCTAAACATAATTATAATTATATGAGTAATAGAAAAAAAAATGTGAGTCGGGGGGAAAGAAAAACAAAGAAAAAAGGTTTAGTGAACTTTAATTGGGCTTTCTATTTGTGAAGTGCGTTCAAATCTTTATTACAGTTTCCGGTGGTCGGCCCAATAAAAACATCTTCTTTACACTGTAGAACTTTCGTCAAGAGGCCGTTGTAATTATCTCAGTATACGTAATACGCAATAACGTGTAATTTGCAATTTGTTTTCTCGAAATGTTAAAATGGATGTTTATTTACCAAAAGTGGAAACAATGAAAATAAAAAATGACTATTGCATCGAAACCTTTAGATTGAATTTACTATGGCTCGAGCCTCGCTATCATCTTGATAGCGAAGAGATATCATTTCTATTTCGTATCGAAAAATACAAATGAGGTGGCTGGTCAACGATAACGATGCAATTCGCAATTCCATCTAACCTGCACAATAATTTTTTTTCAAGGAAACACAACAAAAAACTTAAAAATATTCTTTGAGCTTTGCCAAAATATATAATCTCTCTGATTCGATTTATATGTAGTTTAAAATTTTTACACACAAACTAAAAAAGATAATAAAATCGTTTTTTATCCCTGATTAATATACAAGACAATAAATTCTATTGATCATGACATTAAAATAATATGTGTAAAAGTAAAAGTTCTACCAAATATTTTCATTGAAAACCCAAAACAATCTTTAAATTGAAATAAATTTTAAAACGTAAAACTATAAATAAACTGAAACATAAAGAGTATATATATTCTTTGAGCTAATATTCTTCAAGGATTTCAAATTTTCAACTTCCAACTTCTTCTATTTCTTTTTCAAAGTTGTTGACTTAGATTTATGAGTGGATAAGAATATATTTTGAGAATTGACATATAAATAAATAAATATCTATATGTATATATATCTTTATCAAAAGCAAACTATAATTTTTATAAGTAAAGAGTAAATCTGGACCTTAGATTCAACTAGCATTTAGTCGGTATATGATGGAGACAATTTTCAGAACTGGCCAACGATTCCATTCAAATTCAACACCAATTAATTTGGAATCAAACATCGGGAGAAATTATGAAATAAATTGATTATTAGAAAATATCAAAATATAGAATTTGGCTTTACAACTCACACATTATCATTGAAATTTTGAAATCATGGATCATTTTAATATCACACATAAACTTCACTAACTAATAAGTCCGAAACACAAATTTCGGAAATTTTTTAAGTTTTTAAAAAAAATTATATCACAAATTTGGAAACAGAACGTTGCCTTAGAATTTAGAAAATGGTTAGGAAATAATGTAGACTTGATTATCTATGAACGTGTGAAAATATAATTCAATGCAAGTGGGCCAAGCCCACCTCATGGACTTGATTTATTTGTAACGTATATTGCTCTCTCTCTCTGGTTGACTATGGTTAATATATTATACAACCGTTCGTGGCTGGCCATCATTGATCAAACTAATTAACGGTTTCAATGCTTAATGAATTCAGTGGTGTAGGTTTATGAATTGACTTTTTTAAACAAGAAACAATTAATTAGTTCACTAGTAGCAATTTTGCATAGTTTTCTGGAAATAGTTAAGCGATTCAATTAGGGTATATATTTTTCTCATTATTTCCTTCAATACCAATTAGCAATAAAGGCTTTATATATGTAAATCTAAAAACAGTACTTAAGGCATTTCCAACCTACCTCCATTTTCACTTCCAAACTCCATTTTTGGAGTAAAATCATCTCCAATCCACCTCCATTTCTACCTCCAAAATAGAGATCTCCATTTTTTTTATTCTATATTTGGAGATCTCCATTTCTTGCCTCCATTTTGGAGGTGAACTTTTTATTTGCAAATCAATCCCTTAAATTTTATGTATTTATATTTTATGCTCAAATAAAATTATTTGTTGTTATTACATACTTAAACCAAATTATAAATACTTAGATTATTGATAAGTTATAAATACATGTATAAAGTATAATTGTACATGTATAATGGTACACACCTATAAATATTTAGATTAGTTGTAAATTATAAATACATGTGATAGTATAAATTACATGTATATGATATTTTATATGTTTTTATTTATTTCATTAATGTTATGTAATGTAATATTATTTTATAATATATTTTAAATTGAAATAATATTATGATTTGTTACTTAATAGTTGACTTAAAATAAATGGGTAGAATTTGTAACTTTAGAAAATATAGAAGTATAATAAAAAATAATAATTAAAGAAAATATAATATAATTAGAATAGTTTTTTTTGGAGTAAGAAATGGAGTTATAGGTCGGAGATAAACTCATCTCCAAAATGGAGTAACTCTATTTTGGAAAAAAAAATAGAGTATTCTGTTGGAGATGGTCTTGGAAGGATCCAATTTTTGGAATAAAAAAGTATCTAGTAATCTGAGAAGGTAAATTAGCAAACAATGTATGTTCATATGGTCCTATAATTCAGTTCACCATTTGAAAACAAAACGACTAAAGAAGTAAAAACCCAACAACAACAACAAAAAAATTACACATGAATTTTAATAACTATAACGAGATTGAAATCTGACTATCGAATGTTATGCATTTATTATTCAAAATACGAGTAAACTTAAACTTCTTAGCGACATTTAATTAATTTAAAGACACATAGTTAGCTATACACACATAGAGAACTAGTCAAATATGTTGTAATTTTCAAACCTAATAAATTACACGTCAAAGACATTTTATTTTCTTTTGTTAGCAAATGTGTATATAATTATAGTCAGTCATGAATCTCCTGATTTTAGTTATCCAATATTATATCTAAAATACCCCATATAACGTCGTCTATTCGGTAACCTAAACTAAAACGTTTGTACCTAATTTTTTACGATACAAGTATGGACCATGGCGCATTTTATATACAAAAAAATACAATTCGTATCGAGACACAGCTGGATCTTCGTTTGTCTTCTCCATTGTAAACGATTTTTCACCGAACGCTCTTAAAGGCTCATTGTATCTTCTATCATTATTCTTTGTTACTTGTTGGCTTTTGATTAAGGACAAAAACCGAAAGTAAATATTTGGCTGACCTTGGCACTCATCATCAAGTTCGAATGGTCCCATCGAATGGCCTTCCAAGTGGGGCTGCCAAAAGAAATTTGGTCGTTTGGAACCGTAGGACAATCGTTCCAAAAAGTTACTATTCACATTTCTCTCGAAAAAAAAAACTGATATGGTGGTTGAGTCAAATAAGAGCGAAATAAAATGTATCAGTTTTTAGGGGTCGTTTTTTTGTTTTCATATAACAGTATCATATCATCCATATAGGTTTTATTGGAGGCCCAAAATTTTGTCGTCTATAGTTCGTGTTGCCGCTTTCCAAAGAATATCTTTAACCCTACACGAGAAGTTTTTGGGTGAACACGATTTGTTGGTCGAAGGAGCATGCATGATTTGATCCAAAGGTTAAACTTTTTTTTTTACAACTAAACATTTAGAGGAATTTTCTAAACTATTATTTTATGTTTATTTTTCAAAAATTGAAATTTACAAAATACAAGAAAAGATGGAAATGATTTTTAAACGATGAAGAAGGTATATATATACCCATTAACAAAAGAAAAAGGATTCTTAACCCTTTTAAAAAAATTTAAAGGTATCTTACATATGATTTATGATGTTTTCTTTAAACGTTTCAAAAGTATTTTATATATTTTATGGATTTTTAAATTTTTAAAAAATTGGATGAAAAGATAGGTATTTTGAAATACCCATTATTTAATTTGTAATTTATTTTAAAATATTTTTATCAGATTTTAAAATTATAACTAACACAATTTAAATCCAAAAAATGAATCTAACATGTTAATTGTGCGTAATATCATATGTTACTTTTGAAAATAACTTCAATACTATTTTAACAAAATAATAGAAAGTACAATATTTTACTTTTTTTATTCACTTTCCAAATATAATATATTACATTTTAACAATCACAAAAAAAAATAAAAAAATAATGAAGAGTTTACGATGACAAAATTGTTTTTGGTCGCACAGTTGCACTGACCCTTCTATTAGAACATACTATTTAACTATCATTTTACTCAGAGGCGGTCCAATAAATTTGGAGGTCCTGTGCCAATAAATTTTTTTTGGCTTTTTTGCTATACTAATTTTTTTTTTGAATTTGAACTCTAATTAGATTTTAAAAATAACAAAAAAAAATTTGGACCCCGGTAAATGTTCCACTTGCTCCCCTTCTCTCAACCGCCCCTGATTTTACTAAAGTAACTAGTTGTTGAGTATTGCGGTGATTAAAATTATTCTGAGGTATTAATTCAATAAAATTGGAAAAAAGTATCTTTAACCAAAAAAATAAAAAAAAATGGACCAGCTTTGTTTTTGCCTTTTCCGGACAAGGACCACTTACTTTTGGTTACCGTATCAGCTGTCATACTGTTACATTTTAGCATACGAGCACGTGCACGTGCATATGATAGCGTAGTTAACATACAACTATATGAGTCCATACAAATGTTGAGATTGTCTTAATTAGTCTTTACCTACATAACAAAGTGGTATGGTAATAGTTCATTGTCTTAAGTCTTAACACATAGTCGAAGATCTCGAATGAAATCTAACGTTTATTTTATAAATCTGAATCTCAAATAATAAAGAAGATGCGAAAAGGATTTTATTGGATGAGCTTATCAGATAACGTATTTTTTTAGTTTTTTTGACGTGTATATATAATGTTAAACAAGCATTATCTTGGATGCGATGGATCAGTTCTGAACATCTTTTTCTTTGAGTCAAAAGTCTAATGTTTGAACATTTAATTTTATAACATTGCATAAACATAAAGGTCCCTAAATATAATTAAGGAATTAATAAAATAATTTTTGGACCCTAAGTTTTTATTTTAATTTGGTTTACCAAAACTGGAAAGTCGAGACCACATGCTATAAGTCTATTAGCCTAAAATAGACAGCGTCCTTTGATCTGGTCAACGTGTTAATGCTTTGCACGCAAAACTTTCGCAAGCTGAAAATCTACAAGTGAACATATTTACTAATACTCGAAGAACAAACAGTTTTGATCTTTTAAGAGTGAATTTGCCTGCGTCGACTCTTAGCAGTAGCAACAGTTACTATGATCCAAAATGTTCATAATTACAGATTTTGTCTATAAAACTGAAAATTACAATTGGTCTGGTGATAGAAATATACTACCAAAAACAAAATTGGACACAGACAGAAAAGAGACAACAACCAAGTGGAAAATAATTTAATTTAATTAATATACATGATTTAATTAAAAAAATACATGATTTATATTAAAATCTAAAATATGATTTGTAATGTCAAATTTCATTTAAAACTTTGCAATCTCAATATGTGCTGTCAATTTTTTTTTTCTTTTTAATTATGTTTATGTACTATATCTAAATACTAGTAAATACCCAAACAACAAAGATTAAACTAAAAAATTCCTAGACATATTATTGCAAACAACACCTACTAGTCTACTACACACATTAATGTGTAAATAAATATCAATTTAAATTTAATTATATTAATGTAAATCAATAAAAATAAAATATATTCAGAGTTTATAAACATTTGAAATGAATTGTATTAATGTATATAATAAACACGAATGAACTGTAAAATATTTTACAATTTAACAATACAATCAGTATTTCTGCCGTTACCCTCAAAACATGTATTAATATTAATATATAGAAATATAAA
Source organism: Cardamine occulta (assembly GCA_028015245.1). NCBI lineage: Eukaryota > Viridiplantae > Streptophyta > Magnoliopsida > Brassicales > Brassicaceae > Cardamine > Cardamine occulta. Next base: position 12,120,759 of record CM051363.1, on the reverse strand, counting down.
TAGATGGAAATAATATTTTCAATACATGTAAATAAACAAGGTAAAAATATGTGTTGTCGAAAAGACAGACAGTTTTTTTAGTAAAATAAATTTCCAATAGAAGGAAATATATAAAATTTACAAACTTCAACGGAAATTATTAAAAACAGAAAACACTAATTAATTATTTAGTTCCTCTCCCCCAAGTCTCTCTTCGTCTCTCTGTCTCTCTCTGCAAAATAAAAACTTGTTTCTTTACTCTGTAAATCACCGAAACTTCTCTCTGCGGAAAAAAAAGAAGAAGAAATCAGTTAGTTCTTCGTTTCTTCTCTCACTCATCAGCCCAAGAAAGTTTTTTTTTTTTCTCAAACAAAATTCTAAAAACCCATATTGTGCCTTTTCCGATTATCTCCGGTTTCTTTTGCTTCGGATTTGGGTAATTCGCAGAATTTTCCTGGGTTTTGTGTAATTTGATTAACTGGTTCGGTTCTGAATTGAACCGGGCCCACCAAACTACCAAAAGTTAATGCTCTATAACGTGGAAAACATTTCAAACTTTCAGTTTCTCTCCATAGATATAAGCTTGACGGGGTTTTTGGAATCTCTTGCCAAAACAAAATTCTACCTTTTTGGGGTTTTCGGTAGAAGATTTTGCATTTTCAGGGAAAAAAAAAGTTTGAACTTTTTTTTTTTGATTTGTCAATTAGAGTTAGTTAAAGATCGATTTTTTTACTCAAATTGGGATGCAGTACAGAAGTAGATGTTTGCCTTTTTTTGTAAATCGTATGTATCTTGTGAAATTTTCAATCTTTATATCTCCTTTAGTGATTTGTAGATTCTCTTTTAGTTGAGAGAATTTGATCTTTTAGCGTAATTGATCGAATTCAAATTAGAATTGAAACCTCGTTAGTCAAAACTGGTTAGTAAAGATCTGGGCTTGGGGGTATAGAGGAGATTTAGGGTTCTGGGTTTATAGCAAAATAGGGTTTTTGTGTTCTAGAGAATCAAAGATTAGATTTTTCTTGAGAAAACAGAAAATGGAAGCTAGAGTAGAAGCATCTATCAATGGTGAGATTAGTGAAGAGGGTGATGAGAGAGGTAGCATGTGGGATTTGGATCAGAAGCTTGATCAACCTATGGATGAAGAAGCTGGTCGTCTCAGGAACATGTATAGAGAAAAGGTTTAATCTTGGTTGATTTTGTTACTCTTTGAATCAAAATTTTAGCTGCCTCAAGTGTTCAGTTGTATTGGTTTTGGTTGTTTAGTTGTTCTTAGATTGTTGTTCCCTGCATTGGTCTAAATTTTTGTTGTTTGAGGAAATAATGTAGTTTTGGTTTTGTTGCAGAAATTCTCAGCCTTTTTGCTTCTGCAGCTTTCATTTCAGAGTCTTGGTATTGTTTATGGAGATTTGGGAACTTCTCCTCTATATGTATTCTACAATACATTTCCTCGAGGGATCAAAGACCCTGAAGATATCATTGGAGCTTTATCTCTAATCATATATTCGCTCACACTCATCCCTCTCCTCAAATATGTTTTCGTTGTATGCAAAGCAAATGATACTGGCCAAGGTAGTACTAATTACATTTTAGTGGTTCTTATATCCTCATTCGGGGTTTTTGCTATGCTTATATTGAACTATCTCTTGTTTGATGGATAGGTGGAACATTTGCTCTCTATTCTTTGCTCTGTAGACATGCAAAAGTGAGCACGATTCCTAATCAACACCGTACTGATGAAGAGCTTACAACTTATAGCCGTTCTACATTTCATGAGCATTCTTTTGCTGCACAAACTAAGAGATGGTTAGAGAAAGGTACCTCTAGGAAAAATTCGTTACTCGCTCTCGTTCTTGTTGGTACATGCATGGTGATTGGTGATGGAATCCTTACTCCTGCCATTTCAGGTATTGCATTATTCACTGACCTTCCAAATATATACATTTTGTTGTACCGTTTTACGCTCTACTGGGAAAGTATTTCATCTGTGTTTATTCTGTTGCAGTTCTATCTGCTGCAGGTGGACTCAGGGTAAACCTTCCTCAAATAAACAACGGTATTAACTATTACGTTAAATCACATACGTTTTACGGTTCCCATATATAAGATAATTGATTAAGTTTAGGTTTTGATTGTTGTGGCAGGTGTTGTTGTTGTTGTTGCGGTTGTGATATTAGTGAGCTTGTTTAGTGTACAACATTATGGAACAGACAGGGTCGGGTGGCTTTTCGCACCCATTGTATTTCTTTGGTTTCTCTTTATCGCTAGTATCGGTATGTACAACATATGGAAACATGACCCGAGCGTTTTGAAAGCTTTTTCCCCGGTTTATATATTTCGATATTTTAAAAGAGGAGGTCAAGATCGTTGGACCTCGCTTGGAGGCATTATGCTTAGTATCACAGGTTAAAAAAAAACTGATCAAATGTTTATCATCTTCTTCCTCTTATTCCTCTTTTGTTGTTCATTTTTTCTTGTTATGTCTATCTAATTTCAGGGATTGAAGCTCTCTTTGCGGATCTATCGCATTTTCCAGTCCCAGCCGTGCAAATTGCTTTTACTGTGATTGTTTTCCCTTGCCTTCTTTTGGCATATAGCGGACAAGCTGCGTACCTTAGAAAGTTCCCGCATCACGTGGAAGACGCGTTCTATCAATCCATTCCAAGTTTGTTATACCTTTCATCTATTTTTGTTCTGTCAACAGATATCTCTGGACAATATATTCAGATGAAAGTTTTTTGCTGTTGCAGAAAGAGTATATTGGCCAATGTTCATAATTGCAACTGCTGCTGCAATAGTTGCAAGCCAAGCCACAATATCAGCGACTTTCTCGTTGATCAAGCAAGCTCTGGCTCACGGATGTTTCCCTAGAGTTAAAGTTGTGCATACTTCCCGGAAATTCCTCGGTCAGATTTACGTTCCAGACATCAATTGGATCCTCATGATCCTTTGCATAGCTGTCACTGCTGGATTCAAGAACCAGAACCAGATAGGAAATGCTTATGGGACCGCGGTTGTGATCGTCATGCTTGTGACAACGCTTCTCATGATGCTGATCATGATACTCGTTTGGCGATGCCATTGGGTTCTAGTTCTCTTATTTACCATTCTTTCCCTTGTTGTGGAATGTACTTACTTCTCGGCAGTGCTCTTCAAAGTTAACCAAGGCGGATGGGTTCCGCTCGTCATTGCAGCGGCATTTCTCGTCATTATGTCTGTCTGGCACTATGGAACCCTCAAGAGGTATGAGTTTGAAATGCATAGTAAAGTCTCCATGGCTTGGATTCTTGGCCTCGGTCCTAGCCTTGGTCTTGTCCGTGTTCCCGGGATTGGCCTCGTTTACACTGAGCTAGCCAGCGGAGTCCCTCACATCTTCTCTCATTTCATCACAAACCTGCCGGCGATTCACTCCGTTGTGATCTTTGTCTGCGTCAAGAACCTTCCTGTCTACACCGTCCCTCAGGAAGAACGGTTCCTTGTGAAAAGAATCGGACCCAAAAACTTCCACATGTTCCGCTGTGTCGCGAGGTATGGATACAGAGACTTGCACAAGAAAGACGATGACTTTGAGAAACGGCTCTTCGAAAGCCTCTTCCTTTTCATCCGCCTCGAATCAATGATGGAAGGCTGCTCTGATTCCGACGATTACAGTGTCTGCGGAAGCCAGCAACAGCAGTCCATAGTCAAAAGCGGGAACGAGAACGAGAACTTATCGACGTTTGATACATTTAATTCTATAGAGTCAGTTATAGCTCCTGCGAGTACAGCAAAACGGACGAGCCACACAATAACAAGGTCAAGCCAGATGAATGGAGGAGGGGACGAGATGGAGTTCATAAACGTGAGCAGAGAAGCAGGAGTGGTGCACATAATGGGGAATACAGTGGTTCGAGCCAGGAGAGAAGCCAGGTTCTACAAGAGAATAGCCATTGATTATGTTTATGCGTTTCTTAGGAAGATTTGTAGAGAAAATAGTGCTATCTTCAATGTTCCTCAGGAGAGCCTTTTGAATGTTGGTCAGATTTTTTATGTGTAATAATATGAATATGTCATGTTATATGTTAGGCATGATTATTGATTTGATTAATATGTTGATTGAAGTAAAAGCTGTTTACAGAAAATTAAGTACGTTGATAATGAAACACCATAAGTGAATTCCAAAACAAGTTCCTCAATTGATGAACGTTAACAAATATACAGAAAATTTCGTATAGGAATCGTGATTAAAATCGTTTTCCTTACAATATCTTTCATTTTCTATTCTCACTGCTTTGGACAGTTTATTGCCCAATAAACACAATAATTCTAGGGCAAAAGATACTACACAAGCTTAAGCGAGAGCAATAGGATAAGAATTCACCAAAATTCTTGAAAATATTTGCCTAGAAACTATAAACAAAAACAACGATCATTAGCACCCTCCAACTATTCTGTGAGTTCGTGTCTTAATATAAATAAGCTAGAATCAATTCTATAACTGCTAAAAAAGATAAAAAAATTATTGAAGTATAGAGAGCTTGCAGCGTCTCTGTGTAAAGTTGAAGTTTCCAATGGGCGCTCCACATCTTTCTGATTCGACCAATGGACATCATTAGGTCGATACTACAGGAACTCGTGGCTGTATATAGACTTGGGAATACAGCTCCATTCAACAGTTGAAAATGTTCTACATACACACCGAAGGAGAAATCACAGAACCGAGGCGCTAAAAAGTATTGAAGAGGTGATAGAATCCCAACGTCAAAAAGGGACAAGGTTAGAAAATGATGTGGTTTTATGGAAGTTCAAAGGGGATAAATTCAAGTGTAAGTTCAACTCAAAAGAGACATTGAAGTATTTTAGATCATCGCAGCCCATAAGGGAATGGTATAAAGGTATTTGGTTCTCTTACGCAACACCTAAATACTCTTTTACGACATGGCTTGCAATTCAGAATAGACTCTCAACAGGAGACCAAACTTTGAGCTGGAACACATGAGCCATTGTGAACTATAGTTTATGTTCGAAACCTATGGAGACACGGAACCATCTCTACTTTACATGTCCATATTCAAGAGAGGTATGGAAAAATCTAACTCACAATCTTTTAACCTCAAAAGTACACAACATATTGGGATGGTATTGTTGCTCTCCTAGTTGATGAATTTCAAGCCACAAGATGAGCTCCAACTTTTTTTTTGCTGAGATATGTATTTCAAGCAACTATTCACACCATATGGCGGAAAATGAATGTTAGGAGACATGGCGAACCTTCGATCCAATATTTTCAGCTTGCAAGATTCATTGACATGGGAGATACGCGATATAACAAAGGGTTAGAGCGATGGTTTGCTACCCAATGATTCCTCAAAAATAATATTGTTACACTTTTAAATTTCTTTAGCAAATTTCAAGTCTTGAAGCATTCAATGTAAAAACATTTTTTTTTTGGAATATAATTTAACATTCATTTCAAAAAAAAAAAAGATAAGAAATCTAATGAAGTTGGAGTGAAAACTTACATTTGCAGCCAAATTCTAAGTCGCTGTTAGAAACTTTAAGTCCTCAACATGGTCTACAAAGGCGCGAACTCTATAACTCTTAAGCTCTTCAACTCCTTGGATTTCAACTCTGTGAAGAGTATACCTATCAAGATTATAATAGAAAACATAAAATGGGTTAGATATATATTCCCTAGACAACACAATTTTACTTGTACCAGTCACTCCAGCAATGGAAACAGAGGCATTAACGTTGTGATTCTCCCACAATTCCGGCAAAGTGAAGACACGTTTTGAAAACTCCCGTTTCGCAACATCTTCTAAAACCCATAAAGTCAACTCAAGTCTAAGCCTTCCATCAGCATTAGCACGCCACTCACTCTGAATTCCTCCTAGTTTAACCCTTGAAATTTATCAGCACACTAGGCCTAGACCAAAGTGTAACCCCATTAGCTTCCGTGATCAAATTGAATCTCCTCTCAGAATTAATATCAAAGCAAGAAATCACCACAGTCACAGTGGAACCTACAACTTTGTGAGCTATGTAATACAAAACAACCATTGATGCATTTACCTTCACTTAAAGGATAATGTCTTAGCCGGCCCTTTAGCACGCTCCACTCTCCAGTTCCTAACGTTAGAATCTGAAACTCGTTGATTACAGCATCTTTATCATGGTTCATGAACAATGCTTTGAATTGTTTAAGAGTTGGATCATACACAAAAAAGCTATGAACCAATCCTTAGTCGTTGTCGCTTAAGGTAAAGTCACTTGTTGTCCCGTGCTAGGTTTACATATCACAGGTAATATACCACTTGAGATCTTTGAATTAGGGCAATAGATCAATCCAGAGATTGGAGCACAAGAAATTCGTAAGCACCAATCTGCAGGGAAACGAATAAGAAACTCAACGGCTTCTACAAGAGAAGAATTGTTTGGATTCTGGAACTGAGGAGACGAGCAGAAGATTAAGTCACCGGATTTTTCAAGGGTTATTAAGAGACGTAGCCGAGTAGAGGATCTGGTTAGAAACAACTCGATAAAATATTGACGGCGAAGCATTGATTCCCAGAATTTGGATGTGCGACGAAACCGAGAAATTGATTTAGCTGACGTTCTCGAGAGTATATCGAGAATGAGATCAGTTGAGTCGATTGTGGTGGGCACTTGTCTCTTCATTGAGATTGTGTAGTTTTCGTGGGAGAGAAGATAGGGTTTAGAAATCGGAGAGACTCTTATTTATAGGGATGGAAACGTGGAATGGAAGGGAAAAGAGGAGTTCAAATAGAATTAGGAAAATCTCAAAATCATAAAAAAAAAATTACCATAAGGAAAACAACTGTGCCAAAAATAAAAACAAACAAAAATGTAAACTTAGTATCTTTTTTAATTTAATTTTTAACCAGTTTAAAATTGTAAACTGTAAACTTTAGTTTATCTTTTAACATTAAGATTTAGTTTTAAATGGTAAACTCTATTTATTTTAACTTTTTTCATTTTCTTAGTTTACAGGGCGATTTATCCGGCATTACAGCATAGGATCGATTATGGTGCCGTTGGCAATCATATACTTTGATATAACCATTAAAACTCTTTGAGAATTGCCTGCAGGAGTCAGTAATATATTAGGGTCCCAAGTTTTCCTCGGAAAATCAAAAGCAAAGAATACAGATTCAGAACAAATCAGTGTGTTTCTCATGAAATCATTTTGTTATTGATCATGAATCTTTGTCCAGGATATCGCAAGTAGGAAAGTGGTGGACTTGGAGGATGACTATACAATTTTGAATCCAAAATATCATTTTTGGATCACATAGATGTGAAGCAAAAAAATTGCTGAAGGTTAAAGATCCATGTGAACTATGGACCCTCCATTTCACAGTTATCATCTCCAGGTGACATACCTACTTAGACATATTCATTCAACTTGATGAGTAAGCAGAATGCTACAAAGAAGTCATTGTCCAACATGAGCCTGGGTAACATAATTAGGACATGAACATGATAATCAAAAAGAACAAAGTGCTAAGCTAAAAGATCTGCTGTGTGCGTTAATGTTTTCACCTGTAGGGGTCACCCCAACAACGAAAATACGGTAGCTACCAGCAAATTCATTCTCTGTCAAAGGGTAGACATGTTTGACCATTCATGTTTCTCGACATCCTCTAGAACCCACATACACAACTTACGGTCGTCATAATTACAAGGATTCTTCAATTTAATTGTACCTAATTTACCCTTATAGTTTATCAATGCAATTCTATATTGGTCCGGAAAGAATTCTACGTCACTTGAACTTCTCAGACCTAACATCAAAGCAAACTATCACACACGGCCATCTATGAACACCTTCAAAGTCGTGAGCTAAGTAATACAAAACCCCATTGATGCATATGCTGAAATTAAGAGGCTCATGGCCAATGAAGGGACATTGGATCTTCCTCCACCTCCACCTGACTTTATCAGTTCCTAATGTTAGAATATGATGAACGGCTTCACTAGAAACTGTATCGGTCATCATCAATACCTTGAATTGCTTGTCAATCGGATTAAACCCTAAAACCCTTGTCGAATACTTGTCCGTTCTCAGTTCAGGTAATACAGCATATTGTCCCGTGCTAGGGTTACATATCATAGACATTGCATCCTTATCGGTCTCGATCCAAAGCTTATGGATATGGATCAAACCAGAAGCATAGCTACAATCGTATCGGAATCTATTTTTAGACAACTTCAAATGAAAATCAGCGGCTACTACCAGAAATGAATTCCCATATGGATCTTGAGGCCACGAGAAGAAATCCCACTTACCGAATCCTTCGAAAAGAAATAAGAGACGTGGAAAAGCTGAGGATCTGGTGAGGAACAGCTCGGTGAAATAAGGACGGCTAAGCATTGACCCCCATAGCTTCGACATACAACGAAACCTTACTAGTGACTTCGCAGGTAATCTCGAGAATATATCGAGAACGAGATCAGTTGAGATGGAACCTGAGTTTTCTCCTCTATTCATCATCTATGTATTTGCTGATCGGAGAGAGAGAAGCATAAGAATACAAATCGTAGAGACTCCTAATTATTATTATTTTTTTATTAAAAAATCTATTCGACCTAATTAGATAGACTCTAAATATAAAGTTCTGGCCTATGAACCTAAGGCCCAAGAAGCATGGGTTTTACGGTTTTAACCATCTAACTTTGTATAATTTTTAATGTTTCAGTGTTGATTGTTTTGCTTGACAACGTTGGAGTAAATCCTGTTTGTTTCTTTCACGCCAAGCAACATCATAAACTTGGCAAAGAAGAGTATAAGCTTTGGTTTAGCAGTAAAAACAGTGACTTAAAATTCTAATGCTATGAACATAATCTCAGTTTTTTTTAATGAACTTAGCAAATGATAGATAGTTCTGTTTGTTGTCGAAAAATTGTTGCCTATAGAGGATTTGGGAGCATGTCTGAATTAATTGTTGGACATTTTCCTTCATTTGTTTATTGGATGATTACTTGTTGTGTTTTAACTGTTAACCTCAGCAGATGTAATAATTTTTTTACAGTGAGACAAGTATCTTCAAGAAAATGGATCTTCAAGCCGCACTCTCACTAGCTTCTCTTCCTTGAAACAAAACCTTGGATCAAAATCAAAAATGGTTATGTCACTTGTGTAGCTCATAAGTCTCGGCCAAGTCAAAGTCAAAGCTTACATACATCGTCATTTACATTGAATGATTTACTTAACTTTTGACGATCACTATATCTTTTAAACAGTTGGCCATGGTCAAAACTAAAAAGTTTTAGAGAAAGAGAGATTGAAGAATGGCATGAAAATCTAAGCGGAATTTAAATCCCATTAGACAAAAGAATCATTCGTGTTGGTTCTTTTGGTGTTAAGTACTGCCTTCTTCAAATCAGGTGTTGTAGTAGTTGTCCCAATAAATTGATTAATACTGATAGACGAAAAATCCATAAGCAATATGAAAATAGTGCACAAAAGAAAGAATGTATTTCAGATGCCAAGCGTAACGAGTGTATTTTAAAAGAAGAAATACCACCACAAAGGTAAAAGTATCTACACAATCTAAACATGTTTATGCGTTAACTTATTATTAGAGGCCAATCATAGCAAGTATATTTCATTGAAGAAATTCACAAAGAAGACTTAATTAGCTTTCTCATCAAAAACAAACGAAATCAGTAAATTGATATAAACAGCTTAAGAGGTTTCTGGACAAGGGATCGTCAAGCATTCGGATGACTATATCCAAACTCTTCCTCGGCTTTACTGAGAAGAGTTTGAAACAAAGGCTGGTTAATAATTTAATTAATCAAATCTCATTCATGGTCGGCGCTAACCTAGGTCCAAGAAACATGAGCTTTAACCATCCAAATATATATAAATTATTTCATAGGATGTTGCAAGCCCTTTACATTGTGTGATTTATGATTTTGATAGATAGATATGATTTAAGTAAAAAAGGAATAAACGGATTTTGTGTTGCATGAAGCTCATATATAGAGCTAGCTATTTAAGAAGAAACTCAAAAGATGAAGCAAAGAATAATTTAGCCTTACAAACAACTCACAGGTTTTTGACACCAGTAAATTCAAAAGATGAAGATGTCACAGAATAATTTAAGACGAAACTCAAAAGATGAAGATGTCACACTCACAGGTTTTTGACACCAGTAAATTCATCATCATCTAAAAGATGCAGACCATTAAATCTGTCAATGCTCTCAAACATACGATGATCTTGTTGCGGGTGAGCAACGTCCTTACCTGATGGTCTTTTCAGAATGATCTTCTCTGGTTGATGTTGATGTGCTCACTTGATGATCATTTCTAGTTGATGTTGACGTGCTTGTGGATTTCTGTGTCTGTTCATGTGGGCTTATAGATGCTGCAGCATATGTTGTCTCCATAATATTAAATTTCAGATCCTCTACGTGGTCTGAAATGGCATAAACGCAACTCCGGTTCTCCACCACTTCATTGTTACAATGTATTTCAACGGATTAGAGTGTTCCTTTCGGGATTGAAGTAGAAGACATAAAACGGTCTAGATGTATAGAAGTTGGACAAAACAATTTCACCTGTAGAGGTCACTCCAAGAATGGAAATATTGAAGTGATCAACGACTTCATGCTCAGGCAATGTGTTGACATATTTCGACCATTCCTGTTTCTCAACATCCTCTAGAACCCACATACACAAGTTACGGATCCTTATTCTACCATCAGGATTATTCTTCAAACCAATCACACAAAATTTACCCTTATAGCTTATCATTTTACCTTCAGATCCCGAACCACGAGGAAAGCCTTTTAGATCAATAAACTTGAATTTCTCAGACCTAACATCAAAACAAACTATCACAAAAGACCTTCTACCATACATATAACTCCCATGAAAATGTTCAGCTAAGTAATACAAAACTCCATTGATGCATTTTCCTATCCTCCAAACAGGGCTATGGGTAAAGGAACACTGGGTCTTCCTCCAACTCCCTTTATCAGTTCCTAATGTCAGAATATGATGAACCGCTTTACTAGAAACTGTATCGGTCATCATCAATACTTTGAATTGCTTGTCAATCGGATCAAACCCTGAAAAGCTTCTCGAACCTTTGTCCCGTTCTCAGTTCAGGTGATATAGCATATTGTCCCGTGCTAGGGTTACATATCGCAGACACTGCATCCTTATCCATTTCGAAATGGATCAAACCAGAAGCATAGCTACAATTGTATATTTTTCTGGATTCAGAGAACTTTCTGTCTTCAGAAAACTTCAAATGAAAATCAGCGGCTACTACAAGAGACGACTTCCCATTTGGATGCTGAGGCAACGAGAATAAAAGCCATTCACCTTGTCCTTTGACGGCAACTAAGAGACGTGGACAAGCTGAGGATCTGGTCAGGAACATATCATTGAAAAATGGGCGGCCAAACATGGACTTCCATAGCTTCTACACCCAACGAAACCTTGCGACTGACTTCGCAGGCAATCTCGAGAGTATCTCGAGAATAAGATCAGTTGGGATGGAATCTGAGTTTTCTCCTCTATTCATCATCGTAGTATTTTTTTTTTATCGGACGGAGAGAAGAAACATGAGAATACAAATCGTAGAGACTCTGAATAATTATAATATATTTAAAAAATCTATTCGACCTACAATTAGATGATGTTAACCTAATTATACTCTGAAAATAAAGTTCTGACTTATGAACCTAGTTAGGGTCGGCGCTAACCTAATGCCCAAGAAACATGGGCTTTACGGTTTCAGTGTTGATTGTTTTGCACCCTGGTTGTTTCTTTCACGCCAAGCAACATCATAAACTCGCCAAAGAAGAGTATAAGCTTTTGGTTTATCAGCAAGAACAGTCACTTAAACTTCTGATGCTATGAACGTATTCTCAGTTTTTTTAAATGAACTTAGCAAATGATATATAGTTCTGTTTGTTTTGAAAAATTGTTGCCGGAAGGCTGAATTAATTGTTGGACATTTTCCTTCATTTATAGCTAAGTTTAATGATAAATAATAGAATAGAATGTATTATTGAGTTGTTGATTTGATACAAGACCCTAAGATACAATGTTTTTATATCCGATCCGGACATCAAACTGGATGACCTTCCGGGTTAATAGAATAAGGAACAATTTATATATCATTATGCATTTATCAATATTTCTATGTATTGTTTTATGAAATTAAGAATAAAATATTAAAAATATTAAATTAGTAAAATGGTAAAACTATGTTTGATAAAAACAAAAAAGATCCAACAGTACTATTAAAAATATTGAATTAAATTTAAATAGAAAATGAAGAAACCACTAAAATAATGGAAAATCGCCAATAATAAAAATAAAATAAAATACTATTTTATTTGAATCAAAAGAGTTATAGAATCATAATTTTAAAATATTTTGAAATTTTTTCTTGACCCCAACCCTGTGGACCGGTTGAACCGGCTGGGTGATGAGTTAATGGCGGGTTTTTTTAAGTTTTTCCAGTTTTATTGTTGGCGGATTTTAATACTAAACCCGAACCGGAGTGGTGTCCGGATCCCAGATTAACTAGTCGGACCGGGCGGATCGAGTCAGGCGTGAAAACACTGGTGCTAACATTAAGTTAATGATAACAATAAATAATATAAATCTTCCTAATCCTTATCTAACAAATAAAGAAAATATACTTGCACAACAAGTAATATAAAGATTTAGAAAATATTCTTCTTTGAACTTTATGGGCTTCACTTCATAACCGAACTCTAACGGTCCATATTACTTGATCCGCAAGATACACATCTTGCTCTCCATATTATCTCTAATACTCTCCCGCACGACAAACGTAGTACACGAAACGCAAACACTAAAATCACAAAGCGGAACACATATGTCATGGACATCTTGTCGAGAACAGACAAAACAGGCCAACGACTCCTCCAGATATGGGTAGATGATAACCAAACAATATGGGGCGGGATGGAGATCATTCTTTGACAATCCCGGATGAACTTCAATCTTGAAAATAGGAGTGAAACTTTATCTCGTCTTTAGTCTTGATAAAGGGAATAACAACATCCCGTGTGTGCAAACTCTGCATCTCCACAAACAATAGTCCTTATTCGGATAGTTCACAAATCAAACTAAAAATTTGACCTAAAACATGAGTGTTCCAATACAACTCCTCCGTAATGGTTAAACTATAACCAAACTCCCCCGTAATAAGTTAAAACATAAAATGATAAAATCTTTTAAAAAATCTTAACTTAAGATAAATCTCAGAAAATTGTGCTAACCCAACCCTTAGAAAAATATTATTCGTAAATATCCTCTAAACAACTCATACACTAAACCCAATTAAATCTTAAAATAATAGTTTAGTAACTAAACCCAAAACCAAAACGTAAGACTAATCTCAAAAGTAGAAAAACATTAATTAAAGAAAACCAAATAAAATCCAACGTAAAACTCTTTTTTTTTTTTTTTTTCTCAAAACCTCCTAATTAACACCACCAGCCATCTTCATCTTCGTAACCTCCGGACTCGGTTTCGTCATCTCCTCCGGTTACTAAAGTTATCATGATCTCAAAGTAAATATCACAAGATTTTTAATGTGGAATTATAACACCGACCCACTAGGTTTGGATCGAATGCTCTGATACCATGTTAAGTATAATAGAATGAAATATGTTAATGCTAATCACTATATATACTAGATTTGTAACCTACGCATGTGCGGCTTATTGCAAATTTTATATATCATTTTCAGAAAAATTTGAGTAAAAAAAAAATTTAAACGTATTCTTTTATTATTTTTGTATTTAAAACGATAAATTAAATGGTAACAACATGTTCTTTTCTAAAATTGTAAATCATCATAAACCCACTATGAAGAAATTATCTTCAAAGTAAGTTTCACGTGTTCAAGATTTAGTTTTTATTGATACTTCAATCTTAAACTTGAATTATGTACATAAGTTTGCAAAACTATAGGAATAAGAACATATCAATAATTTCTCTTGCTGCATAAAGTGAGAATAAATATGAATGGTAGATCATATACTACTGCCAAAAAACTATTATCCACTTGAATATTATATATTATTCATAAGGTTTCTGAATAATAATATTTTTTGTGAGTAGCATTATTAATTTAAAATTATTTCATACAATATTTATAAAATCTTGTTATTTTGGAACTGAAACTTTTGTTCGTCCGGATTAAACTTGTTCCTAGGCTTCCTCTTGTATAGTAAAACATCATATTTTCTTCTTGTTTCTCTTATGTTTTCTCTAGGGTCTTTGAAAAAGGAATAAATGAGCTTTTACAAAAACATCATCTTCTACTTTGCATTCATTAGTCTCACTATATATATATTGGAAAAATTGGTCTCCAAGGCAATATGTCAATTTTTCCTTTTGTACTAACTTAAAACATTATCATAATTATTGTCTCCTACTTAACATATACAATGAAACCAAATCCATTTATGCTTAGGATTTAATTTCACTAAGTATATTTTTTTTACTTTATTCTTCTTCGGATACTTTTTCATTTTATATGATTATCTCTGCTTGCATCCTTTTCTCATTGATTTTAGTGCTCTCTTGTCTAGGATTAAGGAGAAAATGAAACTCCATCTTCCCATCAACACCGATGTTGTTTCCAGGAAGTATATGACTTTGATTCAAAGCCTTTTGAAATTGCTCTCGTAATTAAAATTCTCCATTCGACATCGTCCCCGGTCACCTGTATTCATGGGTTTGGACATAAACATGACGGCTGAGATGTTGTTTCTTAAGAGTAAGATAGAACCATTCGAGATGGAATATGGCAACACCACCGTATCTAAAATAGAGTCTATACAAAATAGAGAAGGTGGATACTATGACTGATGTAATCACACCAATTTGGAAGAGGGAGAGGAAAACATCATATTCCTCGCATATGTGGTATCACTCATTCATCAGGTGCTACATGAGTCTCTTTTTTCTTAAACTATTTTTTTGAAATCATTTTCTTGTTGTACCCACATAAATGTTGATATGTGTCTTTTCTTTACCTATTGATTTTATTAATGGAGAATGATCAAGGAGAAACGATTGATCTTGAAAAAATTATGGAAATTTTCACCGTTGGTGATAAGAGTTCATCAGAGGATTCATGTCTACACCTAACTGGTGCAAGAAAATCTGGGTAATCACCTATAAAATTAACTAAACATTGTTTTTACTCTCAATTGGTTATGCATTGCACAATAATGTTTGAGAAAGATTGAAAAAACCTTTAAAACCATGAAGAGATACATCAGTTGCAAAAAGAGATGAAAGCGTACCATGTGACCCTAAGTCATAACCTTTCATATGATTATAATCTGTGGGGCGGAATCCTTTCATAGCCATGGAAGCATACATTTGGAAATTGAGAAGTGCAACTTTTTCTAGTTTATACAACCGTATATATATTAAACTAAATTTTAATTGTGAATTACATATCTCTATGAATTTTATACATCGGACCAGAGAATTGTTCAAGTCCAATAGACATAAAGTTTGTTTTTTTTCTTAAAATTAAAAATGGTCTATCTTACAACAACATGAAACCCAAGTTTTATAATATACATATACATATGTATCAGAGCAAAGTGTTCCATGAAATTTATCATTGTCGTCGATTTTTCATATAATCTAAAGGTTTGCAATTTGAATAGGAGATCTATCTATTTATTTCAGAATAAATCGATTATTCATATATAAATGAATTTTTTAAATCACTTAAATGCAGATGGAAATATGGATTAAATAACTTAATTTGGAAGTCCATGAAAAGAGTATCTGGTAAAAAAAATAAAACAGAGAATATGGTCGAAAGAAATGAAACATCGCAACTTTCAATTTTTTTTTCTACAAAAAAATTGAGGACGCGTGTCAAACAAAGAAAGAAGGAAACTCATCTTTTATATAATAGTATAATGTATCTTATGCTCTTCACTATATAGCCACTAATCACTTCTTCCTCAGCCTAAAGTTAATGTCACATTTTGTTTATTGGATGATTCTTGCTGTGTTAACTATAAACCTCAACAAATGTAGTAACTTTTTACAAGTGAGAAAAGTATATATCTTCAAGAAAAGGGATCTTCACGCCGCACTCTCATTAGTTATTTCACTTGTGTAGCTCATAAGTCTCGGTGAGACTGGTGGATCTTTTACAGCTTGAATCAACGTATTGGAGTCACTCTCAAAGGTTACATATGTGAATCCCAAGTTATTAATGCAAGTCATAGCCCAGGTCAAAGCTTACATGGAACTGATTAACTCAACCTTTGACGATCACTATTTCTGTGAAACAGTTGGTTATGGTCAAAAGTCGTAGAGAAAGAGAGATTGAAGCATGACATGAAAAAAATCAGAGCAGGCTTTAAATCCCATTAGACAAAAGGATCACTATTTCTTTTGGTGCAGTTTGAGGAGGCCAGCGATGTACCACGTGAAAAACGATGGATAGACAAGAAGTTCTTGTCTAATACTGTGTTGCTCACCTTATCTTATATTGTGTTATTATCTTAGATTATGCATAATCTAAAAGGCTTATAAAAGACAGAGACATTCTCACTCTCAGCAAGTGTCGAGTGTCAAAGTGTCATATAAAAAATAGAGACATTCTCAGTTTTTTAATCACAAATCTGAGCGATTCTTGTGAGGAATCAATCCAGAGATTATATTCTCAGCAAGTGTCGAGTGTCATATAACAAAGCTACCATCTTCAATATCTGATCTGATATTGTTAAAGAAGGTTTCTGTCTTTCAACAATTGGATGAAGCCAATTGGGGATATAATATTCAAGCAAAGCATACTAAATTGGAAAAGAAGAAGAAATTTAATAAATAAATGCTGCAACAGCCACATACATGGTTTGTCTAAAACAAAACTTGATCTCTGCAAAAATTTTGTAATGTATATATATATATTCATAGAGTAGAGCACAAATGGCATGCCCCATTACTTTCACCTATCTCTTCGACTCTCTATATCTCTCATCGCTTCACGGTTTCTTCTTTTTTCTTCTGTCTTCATCTTCCCTTTTGTCTCCTTCATTTCTTATTTCTCTTTGTTTGTGATCCCTTAGCTTACCATCATCGTACCTCCTGTCTCTGTCCCTTTCTCTTACCTCTTCCCGGTGCTGTGGTTTCGGCCTTTCTTTAATAATATTTAGACCGCGCTTGTTCTTCACAGACGGAGCAGAGATGCTTCACTTGAGTTGCTTTGAAGCAATCATTCTAAGATCATCTACATGGTTAACAAAAGTGTAAACTTTACCACGATCCTTGAGTTTCAGCTCCAAGACCTTGGATTTCAAGTCGTTGGAGAGTGTTCCTTTGGGGATTGAAGTAGAAAACATAAAACAGTTTAGATGTGATAAACCTCTCCGACAAAACAATTTCACCTGTAGCGGTCACTCCAACAACTATATATATTGCAGTAATCAACGACTTCATTCTCAGGCAAAGTGTAGACATATTTCGACCATTTCTGTTTCTCCACATCCTCTAGAACCCACATATATACAACTCAAAGGTAATCGTAATCCTATCATACTTCAATTCAACCTTACCTAATTTACCTTATAGTTTATCAATTTAATTCCATATTGAGATAAAAGAATGCAATCTATGTCTATAAACTTGAATTTTTCATACCTAAGATCAAAGCAAACTATCACATAAGACCAATATTGAGACATTTCATCAAAATGGTTAGCTAGGTAATACAAAACCCCATTGATGCATATCCCTTCCCCAAAAGGAGTATAGGTTAAGGGACATTGGATAATATTGCTCTACTCCATTTTATCAGTTCCTAATGTCAAAATGTGATGAACCCTTTCATTATAAAAGTTCTTGAGCAATACCTTGAATTGCTTGTCAATTGGATCAAACCCTAATAAGCTATACCCTGTGCCTCTGATCTGGTTAGGTAAGATCGCACACTGTCCCGTGATAGGGTTACATATCACAAGCAGTACATATTTTGAGATCAACGTAACAGAAAAATTGATCAAACCAGAGGCATAGCTACAGTCTCGATTACGTCCACGGAATTTCGTATGATAATCAGCGGCTACTACAAGAGACGACTTCTCATATAGATTCTGAGGCTAAGGCGACGAGTAAAAGAGCCACTCACCGTCTCCTTTAACGGCAAATAAGAGACGTGGGCGAGCTGAAGACCTGGTCATGAACAATTCAGTGAAATATGGACTGCCAAGCATGGAGCCCCATAGCTTCGACACGCTACGAAACCTAGCGATTGACTTTATTGGCAATCTGGAGAATATCTCCATAATGAGATCCGTTGGGATGAGTTCCAAGTTTTTACCTCTTTTCATCGGATTTAAAGATCGTTGATTGCCTTGGGACATGGTGTAACGGGATTTGATAGATTTCCTGTCACACTTGGTTGGCTTGTGGTGTAAGCAAGCTTGTTGTAATTAATAAACACCGGAGAGGAGGTGAAGAATACAAAACTTGCTAGGGTTGAAGATGAAACCCTAATTATAGTAACAAATGAGAAAGATTAATGAAGGATGAGCAAAGCACGTGATAACTTTGTATAGTTACGAGCGAACAAAATCAGAAATGGAAATTATATAGAATTTCAATTATCATATACTATTGCTCTATCTTTTGTTGGCCATTTAATTAAAATTTTGAAAAGTTAATTTAGATAGTTTAGCTAATTCTTTTTATTCGTTGGTATTATAAAAACCAAAAGAAACTGTGTCGATCTTCTTCTATTCTGGAGGATATCTAAGATGTCTTCCCAAGTCCCAACATGATAGATTTTTAACAGCCACTCTTACTTAATAATCCTTTTCTGGTTGGTTTTTTAGGGTTGCAACATGAAATTATGTAATTTTTAATCAAAATTCTGAGCGATTCTTCTGAGGAATCAATCCAGAGATTAAATTCTCAGAGATTTAATACTCAAGAACCAAAATTTGGTTTTTAACTTTCAACAATTGGGTGAAGCCAATTGGGGATGTAAAATTAAAGCAAAGCATAATAAAATTGGAAAGGAAGCAGCAATTTAGCAAATACATGCTGCAAAAACAGCTACATAGTTTGTCTTAAAAAAAATACTTGATTAATCAAAATAGTCAAAAAAAAAAAGAATAGCACAAATGTTTTGCCCATTGCTTTCACCAATCCCTTCTCTCATTGTCTCTCTCTTATTGCATATTTTGCAATTCAAAATTATGAAAACGAAAATAATTTCTGCAACAGCCACAGAGTTTGTTAAGCATCTCGGGATAGTATATGTTCTCCATATGTATGATCTTATGGATTTGGAGAAACGTGGATCAGCAGGATAATTGTTTGTATCCGTTCAGTCTCAAATGGGATTTTTTGGGTTCAGTTTTTGATATAGATTAGATTCGGTTTTGAAAATTTCTAGATAAATCATCTAGATTCAGTTTTTTACAGTCGGATTTAGCTTTGAACTATACTGGTTGGAGACTCCTCTTAAGTGAGACATCCCCAAAACTATACTTAAAAGATTCAAAAACCAACAGAAAATTTTATTAGATATAATATGTTACAATGCATACAAAACGCCAAGACCTCTTTGACTTTCTCTCATGGTAAGATTTAAGTTTTTATATATAAACCACAGCCGGGAAAAAAAATCAAAAAGCCAAAACCAAAGCAGATGAAAATGAAGAAAACATTTTAATACCCCCAAAAATAAAACCATTAGAGGGAAATCTCACAAGGTGCATGAAACGTTCTTCCACGGCAAATAGCTTCAAGATTTTCTCCCGCGTACGAGCACAATGGTGAAACCTCAACACCTAATATTAAATTTTATACATATATTTGCATATATAAGAAAGAAAAAAATCTTCATTAAGAGGAAAATTTTTAAATAAAATGTTATAATAAGATTTGTTTTTTTTTTTGTTTTTAGAGTTGTTATTTACCAGTTGCATATAAAGGCACAGAATGTGTTAGAAATCCACCAGCTGCTATAACCCAACGTGTGTGTAGCCTTAGAACCAAAAGCCTCGCACTTTCCGGTGTATCGAAATTAGATCCGTTCACGTTCTTCACCGGTGCAAACTCTTCTTCCCTCAACACCTACAACATTGCTCAATCCAGTTTTTAGTATTTGGTTTTTGGTATTTTTTTAGTTTTAAGTGTTTTTTTTTTTTGTGTAAATGATTTGATATAATACCTCAAATAGTGCGGTTGAAGGAGCATATGGAAAGGAATCGAAAATGAATTGTTCTAGTTTCAATCCCATTGTGTATCCATTCATTGATGGTATCTTCTTCTCTGCCAAATGATAGCTGCCAAAAACAATACGTTTTAGCAACATTTCGATAACGGGATTTCGATTGTATTGAGGAGTTTAACGTACACGCTATCTTTTTCTAGGCCGGTCGAGACTTGATTAAGGAAATCTAGTGTGAACATGTGTAAGCACACCTGATCAAGAATGTAAAAAAAAAACACAAGAACATTTCATATGAGCTTTTTGGACGAGCCACGAAATTCATAAGAAGAGAGAGTGAGAAAAAGGCTTTTACGTTACTCCAGCAATATTGAAGTCGTCCTGTTCGTTGATTAATAGCAGAAGCCATAGACTGGTCTAGCTCACTGTATTCAACTACGGTCAATGGTCCACCTTTGCCTCTTCTAACAAATACTCCTACCTGTTCTTGAGGATATGCCTGTTTTTTTTCAAAACCAAGTGAATCATCAAGAAGATGAAAGTTTTGATCTTGAAATCATTCTGAACCAATGATAATGTTTAATCTTAGATACCTTCCGCACAACTTTAGCAGCTGAAGCAGCTCCTTTATCGATAAAGTATCCTAAAAAAGTAGGATCAGCTACTCGAACCTGTTTTCGAAAATTACACTTTAATAACCAAGACAGATTTAAGGAAATTAAGCAAATATTGGGGATTCAAGATTGTACTATAAAACTAACCAGGACATTGTCAACGCCATAGCAATCGACATATTTAATCCCTCTAGAAGCCATATCTTCTAATAACCTTGAAGACTTAAGCGCTGTAAACATCTCGGATCAGAATCAAGAACATATGTATACTAGTAAAGAACAGAATCAAAGTTTAGTAAAAATACCTGCATAGACTCCTCCGTTACCATCTGGAGCTTTAGCTAGCTGTTCATGATAGGTAATTAAACTCCTAAATACAAATAAAAACAAACTGAAGACAAAAGTAAAGACTTCTTATTTTACATACACTGAAAGGTGTCTCCATAATAAATTTTCCATCCTTTGATATGCAAGGCAAAGTACCTTGTTGGAAAAAACTGATCTGTAGTATAAAGCGATCAAGATTTTGTCAGACATAAAAAAACAGTATGAAAGAAAAAAAATCATACAAGAAAGAAGAATCTTACTTGGTCTGGTTCAAGGCCAAAGTATTTGTGACTGGAGAAATATTTTCGTGTCGCCTCATCAGTAAATGGACTAGTCATAATATACCAATGTATTGTAACTGGACGAGTTAGACCTGAAGGTAAAATATCATGTAAAAAAAGTGTCAAATTTGGTCTAACAGTAAATACACATTGGAATGTAGAAAGAAGACATGAGTCTCACCTTCACTCACTACTTGAGCTGCAAGTCTCTGGATACACAAGATTCTCTCTGCTTGAATCTGAAATAGCGATTTTCCGGATGGTAAACCGATATCTGAGATGGAAATAACCGAAGATATAAGCATTAAGAAGCCTATAGTTTTAATAAAAAGCTAGATATTGCATTCTTCTTATGGGTTCAAGCAATGCAACGACCTGAGCCTATTTGGAGCATGACAAAGAACCAGAGTAATCTTATTATTCTCTACATATACAATGCATAAGATTCATTAAATATCACTGTAAAAGAAGATTGTACTCACTGAAACATCCTTTTGGATCTGAACTTCCAAGTCTTGTTCCCTGCATTAGTTTTCATAATCAAAATCATTTTCATTATCGGATCTCTTGATAAATGTACTAAACAAAACACTAAAATGTAGAAAAAAATCAACCAGAATCTATTAAAAATTAGTTTTGTTCTTCTCAACATCAATCGATTAGGTGGATTCTGAAAATAAGTAATCGTCAAGCAACTCATATCTTTAAAATCAGATATTTTCCAACCTTCCTTACATCACACGAAACAGAGCATCCTAAAATGTAAGAAGAAGAAAAATATAAAAGTTACAGAATCCTATAAAATAAAGCATCTTTTCAGATCACGTGATCATTCATTAACCTTTTTATTTCTTATAATTAAGTAGAAGGTTCCTGTTAGAAACCGCCAGTGTCTAAAACTTAAAATGCACCGACAGTGATATGTCTGAAATTACAATAATTATGATTACCAATATAACAAACCCCATTATGGTCTAATAATAACTCTACTTATCTAAACAAACACTTTTTTCCATTTCAAATTTAGCAATAATTTAAAGTAAAAAAACCATCCTAAAGTTGTCTTATCATCTATTAATTCAATTCTTTTTAGTAGATAGCATTATTCCAAAACCCAACCATCAACAAGAGAATCATTTAGCACTATCATTAAATCTTTTAAGTAAGCTACTTAATTATTTAATTAGTAGCATAAACCCAAAAAGCTTAAGACAAATTGCATTATTATTAATTTAAAAATACCTGTCCACCAGATAAAAGCACCACACCTAATTTGCCTTCATAGATAGTTTTTAATCCCATTTTCCACCATTTCTCTCTATCTTCCATTGTTCTTCCATCTACTGTTGATACCCAATTCTCCGGCACCGGCTCTATCGCCGCCACCGGTAATCCTAAATAATGACCAAAAAACAGAGATTACAAGTAAAACAATCCTTAATCGAAAAATTTGAAATGACAATGCATGTATAACAAATTTGATTACAAGAATTATTAAAAAACCTTGAGAATGAAGTGAACATCTGATGATCCGATCTATTCTTGGAAGATCCAAATTCTGAAGATGAAATAAAAAAAATAGTAAAATCAAATTCCACTGACAGTGTTTTTACTTAATTCAGTCAAATTCAAATATGATCGAATCTGAGAAGATCTGAATCTCATAAAAATCTGGAAAAAAAAAATGCAAAAATCGAAATCATACTTCAATATCTCTGACGAGAAAATCCTTCTCGTCCGGTGAGAGTTCATCCCAAAGAGCGAAAATATCTTCCTGTCCATAATCCTTTAACCTCTCAACCAAAGCTTGACGCGGCGAATTCACCATCGGAGGAGGCGAAACAACCATCGGAGGAGGAGAAACAACCGCCGTCGTCGTCGTTGTCGCCGATGATGTTCCATTCTCTCTATCCATCGACGGTTCAATCATATCTCTCTGTAGATCTCTCTCGGAGGTTCCAAAATGATTCGAATTGATTTTTGGATTTTGGAGACGTTTCTGTTTTTTGGAAGGACTTATAACACGAGCGGAGCAACAGTGGCGAAGAAGACAAGAATCAACAAATCAATCAAAGCGTAACAACTGGACTCTTTAAATTACTATATTACCCCTTTTGTGGTCTCATGCATTTTGTCAGACTTCTCCGACAGTTTGTTGGCTAGCCCCTCTGGCTTATTCAGCGGGTTTCCATTTTTTTTTTGTCATCAGTTTCAATTTTTTTTTAAATATTTATATTCATTCATCATCTTAATTAGATCTCATTTTTCGATACTATTTTAAAAGATATTTACCAAAGATCATCATCCACAATTGACGGATCCTTCTATTTATAAAGAATATATAATATTCCAAAAAATATTAATTAATTTCCCTTTTTTTCTTGTTAAAATATGAATCACCGACATGTTGTAGTGTAATGGGAACTTTTTTAATTGCATGATGGAACAAAATATGTTTGATTGTATGGGGAATTGAGTTGCATTTAAGAAAATATGGTGCAATTTTATGGGTTGTTGGAGTTTCATAGCATCTTTATACATGTGTGTGTGTGTGTGTGTATTGCCAAATGAGATAACTAATGGTCATACGACGTGAAATTTATAAGCCTGGCTAGATCGAGTTTCTTATTTTATTGTTACTGTATGTAGCTAGCTCTATAAACAATATGGATATTGATAAATGTTGCATCATGACTTTTTATTTTATTTTATTTTTGGTTATCTAATGCGATTAAATTTCGGATTCTATGAAATCAATGAATTGGTTGTCGCATGACTTTCTTAAAACATTAAATTATAAATATCAAAATACCCATAAAAATGTATATTAATATCTACATGCTAGACAATTGCTAGTTGATTAATTTATTTATTTTTAATCTTTAGGCGTATGTGATGCTATTTGCTTTTGTTATTAAGATATAGTGAATGTTTGAGAATGTTATCTTGACATCAGGGTATGCATATGAACAATTCTTTTTTTTAAAATACTATTAGGATTTTGGACCCAACTAATAACTAGTAACCCCTACTTTAAAATATTGTTATGTGCTACTCATACGTATAGATGTCAAAATGGGTCGTCTAAGTCCATAACAGTCCATCCATTATTGTTCAATTTTATTGTGGACAAATTTTGTTAGTGTCCATAAACGCCCAACATTATAACCGTCAAAACCCGTTAATGCCCATGTAAAAATGGACTGTCCATGGGTCTGTCCATGGACCAATAATTTTTAGTGGGAAATTGTGTTTTCGTGTTTTTTGGCGAAAAATTGTGTTTTCATGTTTTTTTGCGGGAAAATGTGTTTTAACATTTTTGGCGGGAATTGTATTTTATATTTTTTGCGGAAAATTCGATTTTGCCCTAGATTTTTATAGCCCATGGACCGTCTATTGTCCAACGGTGTCCGTCCAATTTTGTCCGTGGACCAAATTGGACGTAGACCATTTTAGCCCATTTCGAAAATAGACTGTACAAAGACGGTCCATAATTTGTTGGACATAGACAGACCACGGGCGGTCCGCTCATTTTGACACCTATACTCATACGTTTGAGATGCGCTTATACTTTTAAAAAAATGTATATGTGAATGTGATTTAACCCGTGCAGTTGTGCTCGAACTCAGGATTTGGCCTGACTTCTCCCAAGACATACAACTTCGTGTTTAACTGGTAGTTTCAATATATTGAACGATTAAAACATGTGGTTATATATATTAATATATATATTAAAAGATGATATTGTAGTATTCACGATATGTATAGATTTATTTCTTATCTTGAAATTTCTATTGGTATTCATTCACTAATATACAGTTAGTTCAAGATAGATTGGAGGAAGTATAAATCGAGATATGGGGCCTCTAGGCTCTAGTGCATCCAACATTACTTTAATTAACAGAGACAGCTAAACAAAAGTAAGATATATTATTAAGCAAAAAAAAAAGTAAGATATTAATTTAAAAAAAACAAAAAAAAAATGATTACAGTTACATATTTAAAGATCATTCGTCTGAACTAATTTTTCTGAACATTGGGCCATCATTGTTGGGAAAAAAAGGGAAAAATAATTTATTTATTTTAAAATGAATACTGCCCCATCATTTCATTGGGTCATAGACTTATAATCGACTAATCATTCCTTATGGTCTTAATCAACAAACAATTATTAGAAAACAAAATTGCACAGAAATGTAAGCAAGAAACTAAATCTGGTGACACATGAGTTTAGATATTCGGTAAGTTAATTATTGAATTGTTACATCAAACTTAGTTAGGCTGACGGGTCACAATTTAGTTTGGTCTAAAATCAATTCAGCCAGCTTTAGTGGTATCTAATATTTAAGATATACTAAGTAAGTAATTATTATTAGCAATTTACAACATAAGACAGTTTTGTTTAAGAAAATTAGTACCATGAATAATTTAGTTAAGAAAATCACTTAACATGTTTAACTTATCTTTAGCGAGACACTTAGCATCATGCGTCACCTTTAAGTTTCTTGACCTGATTCTGAAAATATTTGAACCCAGATCTTACAAATTCATGAACAACTTGATGGATAGGTCCACATTCTACTTAGACCCCTAATTTAATGGACGGGCCACAACATATTTCTTTCCCACAGCATATAGTTTCAAACTTTGAAGAGCCTAAATCCATTAGTGATTGTGAAGATTGGCTGAGTTTCAAGAGAAGTTCTAAGCCAACAAAAAAAAAAGCATTGGTTTAACGCTAAACTTGAGAGACAGATTTTTTGAAATTTTCAGATTGAATAAAAATTGGGCAAATTCTTGAAATAGACCATTTCATAATTTTATTGTGAAAATTGACATATAGGATGTGAAATTAGAGAAAGTCCAGAGAAAGTCTAGGGAAAACTGTATATCTTTATTATTCACATTAGACATGTATTTATACACAACTTGATTTAACCTATACTTTACATAAATGATATCTTAAATATACGGGCCTTGTAACTCTTCTTAGGCCTTAGACGAGGCCTTCTCAATAAACTTCTTATTAGAAGACAAAATTCAATATTGTCTTCATATTTATAATCCAAAACTGGAGAAACATATTTGTTACCTCCTTTTCGGGATCATGTGGGGACTATGGAAAAGTCGAAACTATATGGTGTTTAATCGCAAAACAGACACATTGATGAATACTATTAATAAAGCTATGAAGGATAACAAAGAATGGCTTAATAGTCGAGAAAGAAATGAAGACACTCCAACACAGGGAGATATTTCCATGTGTTTACAATGGTAAACCCCAAGTTTAGCATGGGTGAAATGTAACTTTGATGCATTTCATCATGGAGGGATAGATCCTCTAGCCTAGGGTAGATAATATGAAACAGTGATGATATATTCCTCACTTGCGCAATGGAAAAATTTCAAGGAAGATATAAGACTGAAGAGATTTCGACATTAAAATGGGTTTAACAAGCTGTTTGGGGATTAGGTATTGGGAATAATGTCTTACTGTGTGTAGAGATTTTATGTGGTATATAAAAGATATAGGCAAATTCACTCAATTTTATTTGTTTTGAGTTGAAATTCATAATCTAATATGGTAACAGATGCCGATCACACGATGTTCAATCCGATCTAAAATTTTGGCCTACCGATCCATGCCCAAACATACCAAGATTAATGGGTAGAAGTTCCATCATCTCGATGGACCATTTGTGAATAATATTTCACATCGTATACAGGTAGAGATCTTAAGTGGTATATAAAGGATATAGGTCAATCCACTAATTGTCAATTGATTTTGAATTGGAAGCTCATACTCTAATATTATGTTATAGAAAAGTAGAGTTTAAAGGTGATAATAGTAATCTCATTAACAATTTGAATACTAACTCCAATAACCTAGGATTACAACATTACCTTAGAGAAATTCAGCAATGGCGATCATATTTTGAGTTGATAAAATTTAGCTATCAACTTATGTGTTGATCGATCAATTAGCTAGGAAATGTTTACCTTCCAATGAACACTGGGCTTTGTATAACTCATAGCCAACTTTCTAGCTTCGTCTCGAAATCGTGAATCGTGATTACATTTTTGCTCATTAATAAAGCAATTAGATGAAGAAACAAAAAAGTTATAGATTGTTTCATCGTTACAAAAAGAAAAGGAACGATCGTTTCATGCAATGGGCTTCTGAGGAATGAATGATCAAACACCAAATTGGGCCTTTCTTTAACCGGCCTAATCTTTCTCTTCCACTAAATTTTATAGGGTTAAAATTTTAAACGTTAAAAGTAACCAAACTGAATTGTGTCAACCTTTCAATAAAACTTTAGGCCATTAAAAGAACATCTTGGGTTATGAACTTCTGATACTATCGATTGGTTATTGACTATAAAAAAGAGTCAAATATAAATGATACTGAAATTAACAAAAGTCAACCTCAGAAAATTTGGCCACTCAATCACTTTCTAAATTCGTATTTATTAAAATATGAGAAAGAAAAACAAAAGATATCGCAAAAGACAAGAAACTTTTGGAGTGGAGTTGGACTCGGATTAAAAGGGATGAAGCCCGAGAAAATAAATAGCGCACCAAGAAACGATAATAAATTAATTATACAGGCGTGATTATTGATTAACACTTTAAATTATCTTTATAAAAACAAAAGTTAGGGCCAATATGGAATCGGAACCCTTTTCTTGCCAGGTTTCGTGTCACCAAACAAGCAAGCACCAAATTTTAATTTAAGATTTAAGTAATTCTAAGTGAACCAAAATTTTTAAAATAGGTATATTAATTTGAATATAGTTGATTATATATAAATCTCAACTAGTATTGATAAAATCCAAAACCCTCCAACAAAGAAAGATTATGTCACAGCCCAAACAAGTTGTAAATTAATGTTGTTCGGTAAGTTTCACAAAAACAAATCTCCTTTTCTTTTTGATAATTTCCAGTGATTGGGTCGGTAAATGGAGTATTCTAAAAAAAAAAGTCCCTATATTCATGCTATTCAGTTTGATTTCTTAAAAACGGAAATATTCTAAGTCATAATTCGAATTCTCTTTAATATTTGTTTTCTCAGCATTTTAAAAATTTATTATCGGAAAAGAAAACAGTAACAAAACACAAATCAAAAGGATCTAATACTTCAAAAGCAAATTCCTAAAAATGGGGAATCAACAGCCAAAATACAAAAAAAAACTACATAAGCAAACCATATTTCTCATATTTCTATCCAACCAAAACTTTCCAAAGAATAAAAGTCATTGAAGATTGCTGCAGTTTGACGAAAAATCCATCCGAAAATGTCAGAGTCTTCTAACTTTTGTGTTCTCGCTTGCAATGAGTAGACCTCTAAAGTGAAACCATGATTACAACAAATCTAACAAAGCCAATCATTTCATAACAAGTAAAAGATTTTTGAATAGGCTAAGCGAAGTCGAAACCGGAAAAAAAGAGTCGCAACTTGTCGACTAAGATCCGGTATGAAGCAAACGGAGACTAACCAAATCTCGATCATATCTGGATAAAAATTTTAATGGAGAAAACATTATAGTTAGAAGCACGAAATTAATAACATTGCTATTTTTTGGGTATCCAAAACATTTGAACTTTAGATTTGCAATTTTCGAATCACAAAATCATAGCAAGTTAAACTAATCAAATTTGTGTTTTTCCAATATATATATATATATATATATATATCATATAAGACCCAACCAATAACTCAATTTATATTACGCGCAAGTAACACGATCTATTGGAGTTGAATTCCGGTTGAAAAAAATCGTAGAAATAGATCATTAATCACTTGACAAAAATAGTTTCTGTAGTTTTTTTTTTCAGATATTTGATCACCGAACTTTAAAACTTCTATCTTTTTAGATAGCCACCTATAGTACGGACCCCATCTTATGTTATAAATTTTCAATATCAAAAATCAAAGTAATTTCAGTTAAAACTGCATAACCCAAACCGAGAACAGGTATGGAGTACTATCACAAGAAAGTATGTAAATTGGACGTATCACGTATGGATGCTTCCTTGTTCGGTGAATTGAAACCTCACAAAATAAACGTATTAATCATTTAATATTCCCATATTGCCCCTTGCTTTTGGTTACGAAAAATATAATAAAATAACGTATTAATCAACAATCACGCTTGCATATTTATTTAACATATCCAAATTAATTTATTTTATTTTATTGGCATCATGTGTGCCCACTTTTTTTATAATAATTGGACGATAAAATAATTAAAAGAAATAAACGCTATTGCCCCCTTCTACACCTTCTTCCTCCGCCCTAGCTAGGTTTCTTTCTTGTATTATGAAAAGCTCAAGTCTTTCATCAAAAAAAAAAAAAAAAAAAAACAAATAAGCACAAGTCTTTAACAATGGTATTGAATCTATTGATACGACATGCATGTAGAAAGCAATCAACTATATGTTATCGTAATCACTTTTTATTTGTCTTAAAAAAATTACCATCTAAATTCTTCAGTTTTATGCCAAATTTTATGTATTTTAAGTATGATTATTAGTCGCGTTGTGTTTTCATGTATATGGTTTTTGACAATGTATATTTTTATATTCTGGAACATCAATGGTTCAGAACTATCTATCATATAAATTCCAGAAAATTTTTAGAAATAAAAGTGAGATAGGGAAACTCAAAATCACTAAAACTTAGATTATATATCCTATTAACTTACATGGAATTAATTAGCATGGTTTGAAAAGGTTATCTTAACTTAAGAGTCTTGCTAATAAAACACTAATCATATTAATTGACTACTATCTCTTGGTTCATAATGCTGTTTCTAGGAAATTTTCATGTTGCATGCAGTTCGTAATAAGTATAATAATTTGTGTTCTACGTGTCGTCTACGCAAACAAAAAAAAAAAGAATTTATAATTATCTACTATATATGCATTATTAGCTTGTATATATAGAATTCTAATGTATTTCGAGATCGGTCTAATTACCGAGAAACTGTGACAAGTTCATGTAGAGATCAAATTAACACATCTTCGATTGACGTACGATCTTACGCAGACCGCATATATGTAACACATCTTCGGTGGCCTAAAGACATACATATAAAACTATATACATGTAGTATTAAATTTAACTTAGTGGATATACCCCACTCGCATATAATATTGTCACCACCACCCATCGTATATCATATACACTTTATATTCTCTAATCCACATATCCTCTAGACTCTCTTAACAAACAAAAAAATAAGAAGCAAGAGAAAAATAAAAAGTTCGAAGAAAGGAAAATGTTAAGGGAAGAATGTACACCGAGTTCATCATGGTGGGAAGATGTTCAACATCATCATAATGATCATACAAACTCCATTAGTTCGACGTCGTTTTACCATAAGAATAGTAATAATAACTCAAACGCAAACGCTAGCTGCGAAGAAGACAATCTCTCGATCTCGACCATAAACGCTTCAAATCGTTTGGACCTAAGCGCTGAATCCTCCAATCATCACTCTCTCTCGAATCCGGATCAGCCTGCCTCCTCCTCCGATGAGTTTCTCCGAGACCATGTCGTCTCTTCTCATAATCATCTATGGAGTCTTGCCTTCTTGTAAGTATCTATATACCTATATATAACATATATATATATATATGAAACATATATATATATATATATATATGAACATATATTCATCTTCTCCACGTATGTATTATTCCCTTATAGTTCTGCGTTCTTACTTGCAATTTACATATATAGCTAGCTAGCGGTTTTAGATTCAAATTTTGTCTAAGGTTTTAAGTTCTATGCTTCACTATATTGTCTAGTTCATAATATTAATATTTTTGTTTTTTTTCTTTAAATGAATTCAAACCTGAACAATAAAATAAAAACATTAGAAACAAAAGAGAGGTCTAAAAGTTGGTTTACAAAAAGTAAATTAGGATCTCTTTTGAATTATTATTCCGCAATAAATGATTTAACGTTTGATTGGTGAGGGTATGCCTATAATTTTGCACTTATGATTCATCTTTTATTATTGGCCACTCGAAAATGTGGTTTATTATTATTTTATTTAAAAAGTAGTAGTTTAAATATTTAATTATTTTTGGTAGACATTATTTGAAACAATAAAGTAAAACGCAAACAAATAATATTATTTTGGACTCGTTTAAAATTCCCCCCCCCCCAAAAAAAAAGAAAGTTATTGAAAACACTAAGATATGGTTTTCTTGTTTCGAAAGAAAAACAATAATCTAGCATATAAATGCACTATATATCTACCTATAAATTTTATAAATATATTTCATATTTTCATATACACACATTGATAATAGTATTAATGGACAGGCCTAGTAGAAGCTTAGGAGATCACATGATGGATTATCATCACATAACATCTTCAAGAAATCCATCAACAACATCTGAATTACCATTCGAGCCAGCCTGTGGTAACGGTAACGGTTGGATCTATGACACAAACCAAGTTAGGTACGATCAAAGTAGTGAGCAACGGCTGTCAAAGTTAACCGATCTCGTAGGCAAGCACTGGTCGATTGCACCACCGAATAATCCCGACATGAACCATAACCTTCATCATCACTTCGATCATGATCATTCTCAGACAAACGACAACGTTTCTATCTACAGACAAGCCTTGGAAGTGAAAAACGAGGAAGATCTTTGTTACAATAATGGCATAAGTGGTGGTAGTTCGTTGTTCCATGATCCTATAGCAAGTTCTAGAAGTTTCCTTGATATAAGGTTAAGTAGGCCATTAGCGGATATTAATCCATCGTTTAAGCCATGCTTTAAGGCCTTAAACTTATCTGAGTTTAACAAGCAAGAACATCAAACGGCATCACTGGTACGTATACACTATCAACTATGTAGTTTCTTTCCGTAATTTTATTCTAACCACTCGAAAATACAATTTCTTATAAATGACATTGTCTTTTTTATTTGCTAATGCGCTAAAACTTTGGAGTGTACAATGAATTCAACGTTAATATTTATTTTGTATCTTTTAAGTTTGGTGGCTATGACCTATGAAAGTTTAAGTTAACTTTAGAAGAAAGCACCATTTTAGCGTTTAGGAATCATTTCTAACCATAAAGTTTGTGGTATTTCGATTTCTTTTCTTATTTAATTTTTATCTTTTCCTGCTCTTTGCATTTATTTTGTTTGTATCTATTACTAACTTGAGTCTATGAACCGATGCTAAACACGAACTTGGAAGCTATTTTTGCAGGCAACAAACGTCGGAAAGAAGAAGAGATCATGTGAAGACATTTCTGATGAGGTCTCTAAGAAGGCCAAGTGCGGCGGCTCCACACTTTCGCCGGAGAAGGTAATAATCTCAACAAAACATAATTAGTATGTTATATATATGTGTGCACGTAACTAACTACGTATATATTGATGTAAGCCAAAAGAATATATTTTATATGATGAATTTAGATTTCGAGATTAATGCAAATGTGTTTCAATGAAACTATATTGGTCAAAGAAATAAAAATCGAAAACGTTACTTAAGTTTTCATTTTTTGTTCGAAAATAAATGGCAGGAATTACCAAAAGCCAAGCTTCGAGACAAGATCACCACTCTACAGCAAATTGTGTCTCCTTTTGGGAAGGTATTACAAAAAAAAGACCGTATTCGCTTTCTAATTATATTTCTCCTCTCTTTAACTTTCCCAAAATAAAGTCTTTGGTTTGCAAACATTTCAGACAGATACAGCTTCTGTGCTTCAAGAAACCATCACTTACATAAATTTTTATCAAGAGCAAATAAAGGTGAAATGTCTTATATATATACACGATAAAATTACGAAGATAATAATTGTTACATTCATATTCAAGCCTACCCTTAATTGATTATCTTAATTAAAAATTTGGTTATTTTAATAATCATGCAGCTGCTAAGTACTCCTTATATGAAGAACTCGTCAATTAAGGTAACATTTAGGGAGAAATTATAAATGTTTGGATGTTTTAAGTTAACTGTTTTGTTAATGACATTTAAAAAAAATCTATTTTGTTAATTAATTATAGTCTCATATGTATGGTTTTAGGATCCATGGGGAGGGTGGGAGAGAGAAGATCACAACAAAAGAGGACCAAAACATTTAGACCTAAGGAGTAGAGGGCTTTGTTTAGTTCCTATTTCTTCCACCCCAATCGCATACCGCGATAACAGTGCAACTGACTACTGGAGTCCTTCGTATAGAGGTTCTTTGTATCGTTGATAAGCACGATCAACTAGTATAGCTAGAAAGTGTGTAGAGAGAACGATTTGGTTAATATTGGTAGTGATAAACCATTTGGAATACATGGTGATTCTACAGCGGGACAAGAAGAAGGGTATGCGTTAAGTATCACAATATTATTGTGTTCTATATGGTCCCTCGTATTCTATATGCATAATAATTCTGTGATTTGCAGTTGGTGACCTTAAACATTGTGATATGGTCATATATAGAATACAATAATGTTGGGGTTTGATTTACGTATACTACAAATGCAATTACAAGAGTAGTTTTTAACTGTATTAATCCATGATTTAAACCATTTGAGTGGGAGCTAGCCAGCTAGCTATTTCAAATTTTTATTGCAGTTTGGAGTCAATTATGTTAACAGAAGTTGTCTTTAGACTGAAAATAATTTTATATAATAAACTTAAATATTTTTCTGTTAAAATTTGCTTGGATATATAATTGCATCATTTTTATATGGTTTTATTCGGTTTGAAATGGCCGTTTAACCAAACTAGATGCCTCAATTGAGAATTTGGGCTTCAAAGAAAGAATAAAACAATTGGGTTTTTATATAATTGGGCCAACGGTATCTTTACTATAGGATATGAGACTCAACGCACCATACAAACAAATGTGTCAGACGTTTTCTGGTTGACACGAGAAAA